>JAWNNI010000148.1:9452500-9872500 GCA_035043065.1 Hirtodrosophila confusa
ATAGAACTGCTGGAGCCATTCGAACAACCGGACATGACCGCCGACAGCGTCTCTGTGGGCGAGCCCAGCAGCTCCGCCGGCTCACGCATACCATCCTGACTGTTATCCGCAACAGCCGACGCATTTGTTGCATTGGAGCGCAGCTCAGCGCTATTGAGCTTGTTGGGTATGGCATCCCAGATGCTGGGATGCTGCAATGCAATGTGATTATTGAAACCGGCCTTGGTGTAGCTGCCGCTGCACGCATTGCAGACGACAATATCGCGTGTCGCCTGCTTGGGCACAATGTCATAGTAGACCATGTCCGCCGCATTTAGACGCTGCACCTGCACCACATGTGCTGCCTGTTTGGCATCGTTGGCACCGCCCGCACTCCTGGCGCCACCGCCACGCAAATGCGTCTTTTCGGCGGAGCGCAGCTGTTTGATCATCTTGTCCAGATCGAAGACCTGTTGCCATTTCTGGCCCTGCATGGCAGCCAGGGGCAGGCTAGATGGAGCCAGCATGTTGCCCAACTGTGCAGCCGCAGCAGCAGCGGCAGCTGTGCCACCGGCAATCACATCTGCCTTGGACGAGTTGGTCATGTTTGTTCCAGCTGCCGTAGCGCTTGCTGCTGTTATTGTTGTTGCGGATGTTGTGGATGGCGGCGCCTTTGTATGCTTCGTTGTACCGTTGCCGTGCTCCGTATAGATTAATGCAGTGGCCACATCATTCATGGGCATGTTGTTGCTCCTTCTTGCCGGGCAGTGAGGAATGATGCGATACGAGAGCGAGAGCGTGACAATGGCAATGCAAGGTGGAAGCTGCTGGCGGCCTATGTTGATGAGGGTAGACAGAGTTAGCTTGGCGACGCGAGTGGCATTGTCTGTGATGAGAAGTAATGTCGTTAATCCAATTCAAGTTTAAAGATATTTTTAAGTCTAAGTGATTGGGTGCATAGAAACCGACAGACTGCCGCACATGGCTATTTCTCACTCAGCTCGTCGTCCAGATTATGAATATAGATACATCGGAAATGTATTTCTCAATGCGTAACATATTTTGTGGCAAAAGTGTCATGCCCTCTGCAAGGGTATAACGATCACACAGTGCTACTGAAAATGTGCTGGTGGCACAGTACATCCAAAACCTAATCAAAAACAGCTGTGCGTCTCTGCGAGTTTAAAATGCAAATGCAGCAATCAGGTTGGCAGCTCTGGCAACACCAACACAATTGCAAGCGTGGCTATCTCGCTCGCACTTGCAAGCTAAACACACACTCACCCAACCAACAAACAAAGCCCGTTTGAAAAAGTATGCACACGAAAAATTCTTCACTTTTTGCTAAGAATTCACACACTTTTTGAATTGTTATAGTTTTGACTCACATGTGCGTTAACGTTAACACAATTCCATTGTGTTCACTCGGCTTGCTGTTTAGCCAATTTTCATTCGCCTTGCCGTCGCCAGAGTTGTCAATGTTTGTTTCGATTAAATTTTATGGAAATCCGCATCCGCGTTGTGATGCGATTATTGCATATCTGCATTTACCTAATTGTTATATTTTAGCTCGTGCTACATTTTGGGCATACTAATGCGAAAAATTACATTTAATTCCTTAGTTGTAATGTAAATAAACGGACTATATGCGTTACTTATAAATATTATTCACACTGCACCAATTGTTGAGCAATCGGCTCATAATAATCGATAGTTTCAGCATAAATAATTGGCGCGTTGTTTCAATATGTGTTTCCAAATAAAAAGTGCAAGATTAAAAGATTGTTTTCTTATATTTAACGCTTGACGTACATATAATGGAGTGTACAGCATGTACACCAGCCTCTTTGGGCAAACGAACACAATGAACAAATCTCTTTTTTATTATCCTTTAAGGAGCAAATTGCTTGAAAATTATGTGCTTTAACCCTGTTTGATCTTTTTTTGTTGCAACAGTCTTAACTCTGGCGCCCACACAATGCTGTTGACAAACTCGCCCAAGAAATAGCAAAGTAAACTTAAGCCCACCAATCCCGCGAGCATCAAATATCGAAACGGCAGCGGCAACACCTCCAGTAATGGATATACCCACTGGCCGCTAAAATATCGAACAATATGCACCCAAATTATGTACAAAAGCATAAACGACACATTGCCGGTGACGCCGGCCAAGCGGCTGGGATAATGACGGAAGCAAGTGAAGAGATCCATGATGGCCAAAAGGGCAACATTAGTATGAACTACATGATTCAGCCAGCTGCAAATATCAATGATTAAAACGCATTTCCAAGTAAATCAACTGCTACACTTGCCTGGGAAAGATGGCATCCAGTGCCGCGGGAAAGATGAGCTCACGGTCCCATAGATAAATGACCCAAAACGATATGCAAACATTGTGCGCAACTGGAAATGCAAACGTGGCGAATAGATAATCTCGTAGCTGTCTCAGAAAGGACTTTGGAGCCATGGTGACCGTATTATTGCCACACAAATCATTCAGCAGCGCCACACTGTGGTACAAGGCCTGCAGTATGACATCGAGGAAGGTTAAATACTTGAATTTGCCACCCCACCGCGTTTTAAGCTCCTCCTCCTCTTGCAGCCCCTCGGGCCAGTCCAATTGAAATAAGTAATAGTAAATGCCGTATGAGAATTGTGCCGCTGCCAGCAGGTGCACCACAAAGCGCAAGTAATTGAACGCGCCACTCGTATAGGCGTCGTTGCACGTTTCCAGTTGTGTGTTGTTGGCTTGGGCGGCTTCCTTGGCAGCATGATGCTCGCGAATTTGTTTCTTACTCTTGGCCATAGTTTTAAAAATTCAATTATTAGAATTACAATTGCGGCGTTTGCTGACGTACAGCTGTTTGCAGTACCAGGGCTGCATCATTGAAGCATGTATTGAAATTGTTTACATATTGCACGATGGCCTGTTTAAAGTCCGCTTTTACTGAGCATGGCATGTGGAAAAAAAGTCGATGGCACCCTTTGGGCAAGCCCCCATGGAATCATTCAGAATAAGGTACAAATCTGCTTGGGTAACTTTAAAGCTTCCAAGCCACATTTTCTGGTACCAAGACTGGCGCTACAATAATATTGATCCGATAACTTTTCGACTGTTGTAACAGAGCTGCTCTAGTTAACATTCAACAACAGCTGTTGATTGTTTATATTATTTTACGAAAGAATGTGGAGAAAACTATTATTTAATACACAAATTGCGCTTAGGCAACAAACACAAACAGTATGACTTAAATTGTTTACGGTGAAATTCAATTAATAAGAAACCTCTCATTTGCAGTTTAAATGTTTCCCTGTGCGTCAGCTCGCGGCAAAAGCCGCCGTACCAAAAGTGCTGCATCTGGAGCAGGTGCACATTGAAGAGGCTATTAAGCTGGAGCCAGCGCTGTCCATTTACACGGACGAGGTATGGAGGCGTGCTCATGATACTTTTCAAAATCATGGTCTTGAGACCATTAGCTTTCTGAGAATTGTGACAGGCAATCCTACGGTACTCAAACGAACACCGGAGCGCATCATCAATAGCTTAGAGATTTGGCGCGCCTGTCAATTTGGAGAACATCTGTTACACCTGCTACTGACCAAATATCCAGAATTGTTGGACGTCAGCGATGCCCATCAGCTGCTCTCCCTTACAGCCTATCTGAAGAGTCGAGTATCAACGAATAAGAACGTTTGGAAGGTTCTGATGAACAGTCCGGATTTACTGGCGCAGACGGAACACACCATAGAGGAAAAATTCAATTATTTGATTGAGATAATGCGCATTGAGGTGCCCGAAATAGTTAAATCTGCTGCACTGTCGCTGCCTTTTGAGGAGCTACGTTGTCGTCACACATTTTTATTGCGCTTGGGTTTGTTTAAACCACGCGCACTTAAAGCAGACCCAAATGAGCCAACGACAAACAGTAGACTCTATCAAATAACGGATACATCTGAAAAATCCTTTACTACAAAGATATGCCACGTTACGATGCCAGAGTACGAAGCATTTAAGGAATTATTGGCCCGTGAATTAGATCGCAAGACACGAAAGCCTAAGGATGAAGACCATCTTAGTGACGATGAAGAAACTTGGAATTAGATTCGATAGGGTTTTCATTAATTTCTAATTAGATCTGAAACAAATGTAAGTTCGAAGCGATCAAAACTAATGTAGAAAACGTATTTTATTTAACAACATCCTTGGCGGGCCTCCAATTCGTGACAAAATTATGATACCCTCGGTATGACAAATGTTTGTAGTACAAAAAATGTTGACAAGCATTTTGCTTGAAATTTATCTTGCATTTGAACAGCGTACCTATCTTGAAATGAGCGCAGCTCTGTTAATTTGGGCGCGTACATGTGAATGGCAAACGCTTCCTATCTAGTCCATATGTGGGTGGCAGTGGGGGAAGTTTTATTCAAAATTAAATTAAAATTATATGTTTTGCGTTGTCAAAACACTCCATGAAATAAATTCGCAACATAACAAACCTAATTTGTTTGTCATTGCGCTTGCATACGTCACTGCGACTTTTGTTGAGCACGAACTCCACAAAATACACCCCCAAAAATAAGCCAAATAATATTAACAATATTTTGCTTACTCATTGATAAAAATCCGATGTCAGCATGTCCGGTAATCCGTTTGATAGCGAAGAGGAGCCGAGCGCCGCCAGCGACGAGATACTGGAAGGTTTTCTCTGTCCCATATGTCGTGCCGACCTAAAATCTATTGATTTTCTAACCGAACACTTTGCGCGCCAACACGCCGAGGAGGAGGATGCACTAAAGTCCGTTTTTAAGGATATATTTTCCAAAGCCAAGAAGAAGATCCTGAACAACTTTGAAGATGATCGCGATCGCGCGCATTCAGCATCTGCGTCCGCAGGAAGCGCTTCCAGTGCAAGCGCAGCGACTGGATCACGTGGCCCAAATGGAGCCAGACCGAGCAATGCGAGGACGCGGCTTAATGTCTACAACTATATGTCAAAGCAGGGCATGGGCGCTGAGCGCTCACACTTTGAATACTTCCAATCTGTGCGCAATCCTCGACTGGAGCGGTATGCCAGCGAGACAAACAAGTTGATCATACGCTTGCATCGTCTGCTGAAGGATTTGCCGACGGATGCAGTGCAACGCAAGCAACACGAACAACAGACAGTGCCCTGGCTGGACGGTAGCTCCGTCAAACTGTGTCCCAGCTGCGCCAAGAGTTTCCACATTGCGCGTAGGCAGCATCATTGCCGGCTTTGCGGTGGCATTATGTGTCATGACTGCTCCCGGTCTCTGCAGCTAGATAATGCAAGTAAGGCACTCAACTAAGTACATAAGCAGTTTTAATCCTTATAGTATGTTTTCTCCCAGTGCAATTGGCCAGTTTGTCCACGACACGCAGCGAGCCTTTGAAGCAGATGCAACATCATGAGGATCGGGCCATACGTCTCTGTCAGCATTGCCTGTGGCTGCTGGACACGCGCCAGGACATGCACGAGAGCCGCACTTGCCGCCCATTGCTTTCCCAGGTCTATGAAGAAATCATGCAGCTGCAGAAACAAGTCTCACCCGATCTGGACATGTATTTGAAAATTGTCAACAGCCTGCACGATGGCGAGTCCATATTCACCATTGCAGATGCGGGTGCATTGCGTGGCAAGATTGGCCAGGTGGCCGAGAAAATAGATCTAAGGAGCAAACGTATTATGACTATACATTCGGAGCCGGGAAGCCGTGAAGAGGCGTTGAAAAAGGCCATACGACTGAGCTGCGTGCAGGCCATCAAAGAACGCATGCTCTCACTACCGCCATTGCCGGATGAAGCGCTTATACGTCAGATTCAGGAGCGTAAGCGCATGGAAACCGAACAGCGCATCTTGACCGAGCAGCGTATGGCCATGGAGGCATATGAACGCCATGGCTCGGCCGCACAAGCCGGTGTCAGTTTGGAAACGAGTAGCTTTGCTCAGCGCGTAAGTACATTACAGCTTAGTAGCTCCTATTTCTACTTAAATTTAACTTTTTTGTAGTCCGATCTACAATCTTTGAACAACTGGTCAGCGCCGCAGACGTCCACGACCAAGTCGAGCGTAGACGATCCGCTGATCGAGCAAATCAACATTATTAAGGGCTACATCAAGCAGGCGCGCCAGGACATGAACTTCGATGTGGTCGAGACACTGGAACTGAATCTACGCGAGCTGCAGCGTGAGGTATACGAGCGACACCGGCAGTCCAGCAATAACGTCAGTTCGCCCCAATCTGACAGCTAAACATGCTTATCATATAATAATATATTTATATATATTCCCGCTTTAGATCAAATAAATGTGAATGCAATTCAAGTGTTTGTGGCATGTGTGTATTATGTGCAGATGTTAAGATATTCGAAATTGTGCGTATTACGTGAAAGCATGCATATCTTTTTTAAAAATGAATTTTATATAGCATCCATTGTCTAGGGCTTCAGACCCACAGCAGCAACCAGAGATTTTACTTTGGCTATATAAGCATCCTGGGCCTCGGCGTGGCTCATCCCCTTTATTTTTTGCCAGGCCTCCCACTTGGCCTTGCCTCTGAAGTCCAGTAGACCAGGTTTATCTAAACATATTATCGAATTATTATTTAATCTGAAACTTGTGGCAGCTACTCCCATTCACCTGTATTGCAATCTCCCAAATTCGCCTGCTTGTATAGGGCATAAAGTTCGAGCAAGTCAGCGTCACTCGGAGTGCTGTTCAAGTTCTTCACATTCTCGGCTGCTTGGTGGAAGTCCTGCAATATATAGGGACTTGTGTAAAATATATTTAATATATATACATATGTTTTCGATTCCTACCTGTAGTGTAGACATAATGAAGCTTTATTTTTTTACGTTTTGTGTCAAAAGTTTATGGCCAAATGTCGGCAGGGATGGGCACTATTCTTTTCAAGGGATGGGTCGCTTTTAGAACTTTCTAGTATACTAAGAACTGGTCACTATAGACGTGCGCAATGCATACGTTACTGAATTAAAAGTAATACATATTTAATGCCCTAGCAAAACTGACGTGTTCATATAGTATTAGTAGATAGATAGCACATCCCTTATGCAGAGTTATGTCGTTTTTAGAATGTTCAATTGAATGGTTCATTCGAATGAGAAACAGGGCTTCTTCATTGGTTCATGAACGAAACTATAAATTAGTCGTTCAGTTGCTTACGAAAAAACTGTTGTTTTTCAGGCTAATTACACTTGGACGATCAAAATGACAAATGTGTATATTGCCAAGCCATTTAAAGTATTGCAGTTTGCTTAACAACTAGAGAATATATTTGATTTCGTGTTCCACAATTTACAATTATTGAACAACGCTCTTCTCTATACGATAGTTTAAGCACGAGCGCCCACTGTTAGTAAACGCTCAGGGCTGCAGTCGCATAATTTTTCTAAAAAGTTACTTAATTGCTAAAAAAAACTTACAGCATTTTGGCAGGATTCATCAAATATTTATATATTACATGATACAAAAATGGGGAATAACCCAAACATTTAACATTTGAATTAATGGCATTCCGAAATGGCGGGAAAATAGCTGAACTACAGTCTTAAATTTCGTTAACGCGTTTACGTTTTTCAGCCTTTTTCCGATTTTTCCACTTAGAAACACCTTTTTTCGTGATCAAAAAATTTGGCAGCGTTAACGTTTGGGACCGTTTTGGGGCCAAAAGCATAAATATTAACTATTTCAGTTACTAGGTTTAATTTCACCGTTCTCGGCAACTTAATTTTCATTAAATTTTCACCCCAAATGAACTTTAATTTTTTTTAGCATTTTTCGACAATTTCGACACGTTTTTGTTTGCTTTCGAATGGCCAAACAATATTTAAAAATGTTCAGGTGTTATCCTGGGTCGTCGCTCACCGCCAAAAATGTAAGTTTGTTGAAGTGCGTTATAGTTGGTTTACACTGGCGTCCGAGCAAAGTAGTTGGCATGTCCACCAAGGTGGGCCGACTATTTTGGACTCGACAGTCGGCTGGTTCCGCCTACGTCACTGTTTTTTGGTTGTGGAACGACTTTGGTTCACTTGACTCGAATGAACGATCCGTATAAGAAAGGCGCTCTCAATTTTGCGGACCCAGTTCAACTTGGTTCGCTTGTAATAACTTATTTCGCGTTTAACTTGCATTGCGAGCGGACGTGTTTAACGCGGGGGCGTTTTGTAAAAATCGAAATCAAATCGTAACAACAAATTTAATAATAGCCCAACAAATAAATTGTGTTAATTAATTAATGTCTCAGTGCAGTGCGTGTGTTGAATGCAGCTCGGCAATAAAGTGATATTTTTCAATAATATTCGCGACGGCATTTAAATAATCAAAGAGAAAGTGCCAAAAAGTCAAAGTGATTTGTTATTGCAAGAATTTGTGTTGTGTTTCTGTTGTGTTGTTGTTGTTGTTTCTACTGTCTCGGCGCGCAACGCGCTGCTTATGCAAATGTGGTATGATTATGATTTTACCTAGCAACTAGTATCAGATAGATTTAAGCACACACACATATTTTTATACATTTAGGCCTTTAGGCATGCTAATTGGTCAGCAACACGTAACCGTTTTAGAATTTCAGCAACTTAGAAAAAGTGTTGAAAGTTTTGAAGTTTGTTTTTGGATCGATTCCTTGGGGGCATGGCATTCCTTTGCAGCGCACCGGTTGCCATTTTTCTATCATGCGATACATTTATTGCCTTCCTCGTCTCGCGCCTCTGTCACGCCTAGTACATCATCTGCTCTTGACGTGTGTGCGTGTATTTTTCTAGAGTGGCAGCGGCTACCAGCAACAACAGTTGAAGTGCGAAAAGCAAACAACACCAACAACAGCGACTAACAACAAAAGCCGCCATTTGATTTTCTATTCTCCCTATCCTCTTCCTCTGCCTATTCCATGCTTCTTCCTTCTCGCCTGGTTTCGTTTTCGTTAGCCGCTTTTGTTTGTGTTTAATTTTTTATTTTTGGTTAAATTAAATCGGTAGCTCCAAACACAAAAATCCATTCACCCGCATAATGAAGAGAGTTGTTTATAATATTCTTGCGTTACGATCCATGTTTTATATTAAAGGTTTTCGATATTAAGAACATTTTAGTAGTATTAACATTATTGCTTTGAGAAATTTGAGAGATTTCAAGTACTTTTCATCCCGAATAGTTTCCATAAACTCTATATCACTATAATAAGAGTACCGATTTAAATAAGAGAGAGAGAGAGAGAGAGAGATCTGATGATCCAGATCAGTCTGATAATAAAAGAAATAAAAAAAATAAAAGACAAAAATAGTTTCAGATTTTGTGTTCTCGTTTTTGAATGAAGTAATTACAAGTGCGTGATATGAAGGATCATTTTATTACAGCATGTGCTGTTTTAAATATGTATAATCGATCATTCCCTTTTATTTTTTACTTTAAAAAATATGCCATTACATGTCTTTATAAATGAAAGATAATAAGCGACCCTCGTATGCAAAAGTCAGCTTTCTTTTTCTCCTTTTCTCTCTCTTTCTCTGTCTCTCTCTCTCTCTCACTGTCACTTTCCATTTCTCTTGACGTGTGTATGCAGCTGTTGTTCTATTTATAATTTCATTAACACATTTCCACCGCCCCATTTATCAACTAAGTTCAACTTATTTAATTTAGAACGCATTTGAATTATAATTAATCACATTTATTTGACAAACTTTTATTAATTTATTGCCTAACCTCGTAGCCAAATGATTGATAAGCGAGTTGCTTAAATTAAAACTTATACTTTCCTATATAGCACTTAATACCCAATCCTCTCCAATTAAAGTTGACCCACTCATATGCTTATTGGCCATGGTCAATCCAAAGTGCTTTCAACTTGGGGGAATGCTTATCAGTGGCAGCTACGGCGGTCACTTGAGAGTGATAAGAGCAGCTGTTTCTGTTGGGGGTCAGAAAGGGGACCCACGATTACATTGGGATGAGTCAATATAGTAATATTTAGTACTTAATGGGATGAGTCCATCAGTTTGGCACATTTTCTAAATGCATAGAGCTTGGAAGAGGTGATATCGGGACGGGAAACACGCCGGGATATTCTTTGGTATTTTCTCTTCCGATTCCATTTCCGTTATGGGGGCTTCATTTAATGAGTAATTTTAGTATTTTTATTTCCTACCGAAATCTTCTAGTAAATTTCAACTTGTTTATCTTGTTTTGTCTGGCTTCTGATGATTCAGTTTTGATGTTTAGCATTTTCGCTTTTTGCGGCGGCTTTCATTTGCAATCAATAATGACGCCTTCACTTAACCCCTCCACCCCTTGATAATCGTTGGCTAGAGTCTAGACTATTGGGCATTATCAAGTCACAGTTGTTGTTGTTTATTGCGATACTCTGTACCATTGGAATATAGGGTGTATATGTAGAATTTTATCTATATATTGTACTAAATATAATATATGCATTAAATATTATTAGATTCCAATATTTTGGTAGTTTAATTGTTCTAGTTTTTGCTCCCAAACTTCTAGAAAAACCACTTCGAATTATTCTTGGCGGTACTTGTTGCTCCATCTATTTTTGAATATAATAACTATTTAAATATAATATATACTTCGATTCAGGTGGATGACAACTAAACACATTGCAAAAGACCTTAAATATGGCATAAAAAATATCGAATACAACTCTAATCTGGCCGAATTTCTTAGGGGACAACTGTCAAAAAAATAACAAGTCATCAATTTCGTCACCATTAAAGCTATTTGAAGTTTAGTTTGCCTTGTCTTGGCTGTGGCACACTCTCTTTTCTCACTTTGCACAAGTCAGTCGACTTAAATTGACAGCCTTAATAGTCAGTCTATGATAAAAATTCTCCGAAAATACGATGGTGTTCATAAAAGATAAGGATTATTTGATACTTGCCCCGGAGAAGGCTCTTGCAGCCGTAACCAAAACCAAGGATGTTGAACTGAAAGTTGAACCGAAAATGGAACCGAAAGTTGAACCGGAGGTGGACGTTATTATAAACAATGTTGTCTGCTCGTTTAGTGTGCGATGTCGCCTCAAGTTGCATGAGATTGCCTTAAATGGCTTGAATGTGGAGTATAGACGGGAGAACGGAATGTTGACAATGAGACTGCGTCGTCCCTATACGACGGCCTCCATTTGGTC
Organism: Hirtodrosophila confusa; assembly: GCA_035043065.1. NCBI lineage: Eukaryota > Metazoa > Arthropoda > Insecta > Diptera > Drosophilidae > Hirtodrosophila > Hirtodrosophila confusa. The sequence continues at coordinate 9,463,649 of JAWNNI010000148.1, forward strand.
CTCGGGCAGGATTACCTGTACGGGCGCCACGTCTGAGGAGAAATCAAAGATAGCCGCTCGTCGCTATGCTCGCTGCCTGAGCAAACTGGGATTCCCGGTGCACTTTCAGAACTTTCGCATTGTGAATGTGCTGGGCACCTGCAGCATGCCCTGGTCGATCAATATTACTAACTTCTCAAAAAATCATCGCAGCTGTGCCAGCTATGAGCCGGAGCTACATCCAGGTGTTACCTACAGAATGGAGGAGCCAAAGGCCACCTTGAAGATCTACTCGACTGGCAGCATAACCGTTACGGCCGCCAGTGTTGATAGAGTCGCCACGGCCATACAGAGCATTTTTCCATTGGTGCATGAGTTTCGTACATCTGCATCTATCTACAAGGATCAGCAAAATTTGCAAGTCAAACAAAGCAATCCTGTCAAAACTCTTGCCGTACTGCCAAGCAACAACAGCAGTGACAACATTGGGGCCAATGCCCGTCGCCGTGCCACCGATTGTTGGGTCCGTAAGCTGCAACGGAAGCGTCCACGTTACAATGATCCTTCCTCGACCGCAACAGTCGCCGTTAGCAACCTGGCCCGCTTTGCCAATGCCAACCAGCTTCTCAAGAAGCCACCAATCTTGCTCCAGCCGGACAAGTTGCACGCTCCCAATATACCTTATGCTGCAGCTGACACCAAGAATAACACAATTCAACGATTTGAAATGACAGCTGATTTCAAAACAGACGATTGGATCGAGGAAGTTGCTGAGGATACTGACTGAACATTGAATGCATTTTTAACGAAGACAAACAAAAAGATGATACATATAAGAAGCTCCATACAAACATCCCAGTATTATGTTACATACTCATACCTCACCACATAAACTTATACTCAACACATGGAAAACTTACACCCAATCGAAATTGCTAGTCGATTTCAACGTACATATATGATCTAATCGAAGAAGTTTCCAACCTATATGATGCTAATACAAAACGATGTTAACATATACATATAAACAGACTTACATCTTGGGTTTTCAAACAAACGGCTAATAAAAACATGCTCAATTTCGATTACTGTCAAATTGAACTCGACACTTTCTGTGTATTTGTAGTGTTATTAATGATATATGCCTGAAATGGGAAAAAACTATTATTTCATCTTAAAATACAGTGCTACTTTGATATGAAATGAATAAGGCAGTAAGTAGTAAAGCTGCTTTTTAGAAAGTGGTTTTGGCTATTTATTAAGATAATAAGATAATATATACGTCTTTATGTACTTTCAAAGCTGAGTTCTTAAAAATTTGCTTTCAAGATATTACTCTACAGTTGAGCAACGCATTTTATTGCATTAATTTTGTTTCCTAATATACACATGTTATTGTGCTGGCTTTGTGCATACTTTAATGTGCTTTCTTGGAGCTATTTCAATTTTATAGATGGTTTTGAACCAAATTGTTTGTGCTTAAGTCCATTGTTGTTTGGTTCAAAGTTTGCAACTTTGATGCTATTAATTGACCATTGGCAGCATGCTCAGCTGCAGATTGACATTTTAAGATATTTTAAACAAAACAGATATTTACCTTAAACTTTTATTTTTATTATTGATTTTAATGTTTTTTAAAATACATTGAAAGCAGATTCTCAAATTGTTTTAACTGATTTGTGGCTAACATATAGTGGAAATTGCGCTGTTTATTTCACATGAATAACCATTTATATCTATATTTTGTAATGCTTTGTAAGCCTTAAAGCGCTATCATTGAATGACTCTTCACATTTTGTATCATTTATCAAAGTTTTTCGCTGCTGTTCTCTTTTTTTTTTTTCCAGAAAACAAACAAAATTTAGTTGCAATTAGTTTGGCCCCAGCTGGCGCTGTTTGGTTCGAACCTGCCCAACAGTTTTCATTGTCAGCGTTAAAAGTCATTTACCATGCTCCACCCCCGTACACCACTCAGCGACCCAAAAGTTGGCAAGCCAAAATTCAGTTTTATTGGCGAACCAGAACCAGAACCATCCTCATCCTCATCCTCATCCTCAACCCGAAACGTTGGCAACTCAGTGAGGCGTGCGCCTAAATATGTGCCCTCAACAATAAGGTCTAAAATATACCTATAGTATGATATTGATATATGTATGTACCAGTATATATATATATAGAAAAGCTGGGTAGCTGGGTTGAGATGGGGGTAACCGCATTTATAAAACTGCAACAGCTGCAGTTATTTTTCAACTTGTTTGTTGTCATTGATGTCGCTGCAATTTTGATACTCTTGTCGAGTGTAGTATTATGATATTGTTATGCAATTTGTAATATATTTAAGACATGCATCCTTTTGACTCTAAAAATAATATGTAGCATAACTCGAAAGAACCTTAACCAAGGATAAAAATAAAAATAAATTTAATTACATTTCTTTTTTGAGTTAATGAATGATGAAATGCTTAAAATATCACACGGGAAATGTTATTTCAATAATTCATACTACAAAAATCAGCACAAACCTATAATCTATAAGAACGATTGAAATTTAGAGGGTTAGGGGAAAAATCGGAATTTAATATGACTGCAAGGGTATTTAATTTTCGGCTACAATAACTATTCTTGCTTGTTTCCTTTGTGTTTTTCAGCTCAGCTTTTTCAATACGATGCAACATATTTGATTTTCGATTTTTATATAGTAGAACGACGGCTGCTACTGTAAAAATAATTGAAATATTGAAATTAAATGCAGATTTGTTTTATACGTTTCAGATATGTTTTAAATTATAGCTCAATTATGCAGTAGAGTTAAGTTAATTACAATAGTTGTGGTATTTGAATATACACTTATTATAGATAAGCACAACTAACTGAAAGTTCTGTCTATCTATATCTATATATATGGTTTATAGATATAGATCAAATGAGGTAATTGCATATTGTTGTATGCTAGTTCCGCCCCTAACTGGCCTTGAACTAGTTCTGTTAAGGTTGACAAAATGCTACAAAAAAGTCAGACGCGCCTAAAATGTATTAACTGAATCTATTTGTGGGCTTATCTACAGCTGCACCTTTGGACTGACCTCCTGTCTGTACGCAGCTGTCCCCCTCTCCTTGGCAACTGAGACCTACCTGGCCTTGTGCATCCTTAAGTTGGCAGCTGTTGTTGGGTTCTTTGTTGCTACCTGTTTCGGATGTTGGTTTCTGTGGCAGTTTCGGCATTTAACAGCGTCAGATACATTTGAAAAATTGTTTAACAAATGCTGCGGGGCCAAAAACCAAACGAATTCCTCAACATTCAGTGCGTTATTTCAGTTGCGTCATCGCTCACGGAAATGCTGATATGTATATAATAGAATACATATATTTATACTATATATATATTTATAGTATAGGTTCCGCGCTTACATAGAGCGCTGCTTTAAAACAACGCCGAAAATGTTCAAGTCTGGTTTTCTAAAGGTCTTTTTTTCTGTTTCTATTTAGTCATTTGCCGGCCAGTCACAAAACTCGTTCTATATATATTATATTCTATTACACAGTCATCTTTATAGTGTTTTTCTTTTATTTTTGCTGTAGCCACGTTTTCAAATTGTTTAATTAAGTGTCAAATTTATCGCATCGCATTTTTATTTATATTGTATTTAATTTTTTTTCACTATTTTAAGATCTCTCGACGACTTATCGTCATTTGTTTAATGTGTATGTGTGGTGGGTGGATGGTAATCGTCATTAAGTTGCCTAGTCCCATACTATATACATTTATATATGATATATGTATATATTTCTGGGGCGTCGCTGGCTTCTCATGCGTGAATCTTATTTGCATGCTTGCCCGTCCGTTTTGGGGGCCGTGAGAGAATTCTGAGTTTAGTTTTTGGTGACGCCTCAATGCGTTCGCTTTGTGCAAAATATTTGTTTTCTTTCTTCGTGATTATAAGTAAGTAATCGTGGCTATTATTTGCCTTATAATCGCTATGTTTGCTCCCGATATGCCTGAGAAGTGGGTCCAAGTGCTCAATGACGCGTTGCATGAATTTGCAACGCTACAACAATTTAAAAACTTATTTTACTATACTACATAAAACATCTCAAGATAAGCGAGAGACCAGCATTGAATACGAAACTCAGTCAGAAATAGTATAAGATGCTGTTAATTTAATTTATAGTTAAAAAGACAAAGAAGGTAAATTTTAATGGGATTTTTTGAATAATACTAGATACATAGTAGCTTCTGAACAAATCTTGTTTCGCAGAAAATAGCAAGAACAAATCGTTGAGAGATTTTACTATCATTTAGTAGTATTTGTCATTAAAGAACCACTAATGGTTGGAACCCAAAAAATTCACTTTTAGAAAGTTTAGAAAAAAACCAAAATTGGGTTTATAATCATAAGAAATAGACATCAGCTTAGACTTAAGTATGTATATCTGGTCTTTAAAGTTAATTTCCTACATTCCCATAAACCTTAACTAGCTTTGATTTGTGTAAACCTGCTTATAAGTATCTTATTATATTTTATTTTCTGAATCATATATTCCAAGTAGCTTCAGTAGCCCAGGTAAAGCCAGCTCAATTTAATGAAAATTTGTCCATCCTTTATATTCTGAATGTATTTTTCTTTTAAATTAAAAATTTAAAAAACACTCCAACTTTCACAATCATTAGCAGTGCAGTTTCTGAAAGCTCCTCAAATAATCCGTGTATATTATTACTTCTGCTTCCTCATAATAGGATATTATTTAACATATTCCTTATAATATTCAGCTTGCAGTTGCTATTTATGCTATCTACAGAAATAACGATGGGAAGTATGTAAAACTGAGACCAATTTGAATTTATTATCCAACACTCGACTCAATTGAAATTCGCCTGGAGTACCAGCTCTTCGATTTGCAGTTCTTGGCCGGACAGAGCGTTATCAGCGCATTTCAGCAAGAAATTCTCCCCAACCCTTTACGCTTCTCTCCTCAGTCATTAGCATCTTCATTTCCATGTCTGTCGTCCATTTGAACTTTGTCTGGGCGTTGGCAACTTGCAATAATATTTGCAATTTGAATTTAATGCACTTGACAAAGTGCAGCCCTTAAAGTGTCCTTAGGAAACCCACCCTTTGAGTAGGTGGCGCCATCTAGTGGCAGTTACCATCACCATCAAGCAATTCGCGCAATCCGCGTGTCTACTGGACATTAATTTCCCATTAATTATCAACGTCATGAACTACCGCGCTTTGGTTTTTTTGATGCCCTGTACTGTGTGTTTGTAAGGGGTATACACTACTTATAGGGGTATAGAATGTGTTTCAGACAATGTTAGCCTCTTACTAATATATACTAGTTTATATTATTAAAAAACTTTTCATTAAAAGTTTTGTAGTCGAAATTTCTACATTATGTTAAACAGCTGTAGAGTATATATAGTCCTGTTGATAACATGTGCATGTTATGTTAAGCGTATAACATTCTTGGCTTATCAAGCGCGCTGTTACTAACATTTGAATGTATGTAAATGAAGCGCTGTTAAGTTTTAAGCTAACAGCCTAAGCTTAACATTTATTTTGTTACTTGAGTGTAATCAATTTAGTATAAGATCTTTGCTTACTTTGATATAGAAAAGACTGTGCTATTGTTTACAGGGTATTTTGTAGTTGGCGCCTTTTTGCTGACTATTCCCTTTTTTATTTTTTAGTTTTACGAGTGTAAAACGTCGTAATCTGTGGATTATTTAGCAGCTGAGAGCTCCCTCTAGCTATTTATAGCTGGAAATTTGTGCTCGCTTTTGCAATTGTGTTGTCCCGGTTACTGTGACGATGATATTAGTGCATAACCGTAAAGGTTAGCGGGTGGAGACGGGGGGTAGGGCAGCTGACATGTCACGCGTTTTGCTTTTTTAATCTACTTTGGCAGGTGACGTCATGTGGGCCAAACTACAACTGGCTAACTGTAATGATTGTCAATGTCAACCATTGTTAACCCCTTGTCGTAAGAGGGTTGCAATGAAAGCACACTGGACGTTGTCTTTAAAATTAAACGCCCGCTAAAGCGAAAGAGCTTAAAAACACGCAATGAAAACAAATTAACAGAGAAATTTAATTTTCAAAAAATTGTAGCCACATTCTTCAGTGAGCAAGCAATTTTCTCTGCAATTAAATAAAACCGAGTAGCAGCAAAAAGAACTATAAAGAGAAAAGCAATTTTTATATACAATACATATGTATGTATATAGTCTATCAAGAGGTCAGCGTCAGTTCAAAGTGTCACGGAATGTTCTACTTTGATATCGAAACTTTTATTTTGTTCACATTTTGTCCCGCATTTCAGCAGCTGGTTAATTCAATTAAACAAACAACCCGGGAGTCGTTAAGAATGGTTGAAAATTGCTGTTAATGTGCTATATAAATCTTGAATGGAAGGAAGGCCCGCCAAATTGTCGAGCAAGTGCAGCAAGCAGCTGGACAAGATTTGGGTCAGCTGTGGTCAGCCACAGTCTGCAGCAACAATGCATGAGGGCAGCTACTTTATATTACGTATACGTAAATTTCACCAGGGAAATTAATTTCATAGTGGTTGCACCGCCCACTGACACGCCCCACAGCACCACACGGAGAGAGCTAATGGCCCAGCAAGCTGCGTCTACGCCTTCGCCGTCGCCGTTGGCTCACTCAAGCTGACAAACAGATGGACATATAGACGGGTTGGATGGACGGACGTACAAAATGCATATCACTGGCTGGTCTTGGCCTACATTTATCTTTTTGGCCACCCCCACAGCTGCACTATGGCACAAAATTGCATAATAGCGCATGAATAATTCTCAGTAAATATATTATCGCATTGCGAAATGTATTCATCAAAACTGTTGAAATAATTAAATAAGTTTGTGTGAAGCATGCTTGACTCACAGATACACTGGGAATAGTTCTAGAATGAAATACTTGATTTTCATGCTTTAAAATGCGCATACAAAAGATCGACTTGAAATTTGGGCAGTAGATTAAGAGTGACCAAAGTATTATAATTACCAAATCCGTAAGATATATCTAGAAAATTGTTACCGTAAAACGCTTTTTATCGAATAGTGGGGGTGTGGGGGCTATGTCTCGGATCCAATATAAACTTGACCTGCGCCTGGTATATATTCCAAATTTGGTGTCTCTAGCTCCTTTAGTTTCTGAGATCGACGAGTTCATACATGTTACATATATATATACACAGATTTAACACCCCCTTTTTAACCATTTTATGGGTACAGGGAGTAAAAAAAGTTTCCGTGCCATGGGATATGCCTTATCAATTCGTTCAATTGAATGTTTATTATAACTTTGAGTTCAATGTTTTTGTATTTGCTTATTAATCATTAATAAATAACATTGAATCAATATTTTTTACCACTCTTTACCACCGCACCTGTATATGTAATCAAAGAACTATTTATGTTAATTAACATGTAAATAAACTGAAGTAGTTAAAGGCTTATCTGATCTGTTATGTTAAAGGATTTTGATAAGAATTATCAATCTCTCTATCTATCTTATTCGAATAAGATAGACAGTAAAGGATAAGTGAAAGGATGAAAATAATGATGCAAAGTTCAAGAATGTCCATATTAAATAAATATCAATGAAAGTTTTGTTATATTTATAGTTTTATTAAGGAAAATATTAGATTATATCATATTTCTTAAATCTTTTATTCAGAATTCCATCAATATTTATGGTAATACTTAAACTTTTTGCATATTTCTGGGCTAACACAATCCACAGTGCATCGGTGGAAGAACATAAATTTGCAGTGGCTGCTGGGCGAGGGCGAGGGGCGGGCAGGTGCAGGTGTCCTGCAGTTTAGTGTTATGTGGGCTGTCAGAGTATATTACACATGCGACATGTGTTGCGCTTTGGCTGTTGATGTTACTGGCCCACCATAGAGGTCCATGTAGCGCCATTGACAAACAATTTGGCTGATGTATTTGAAAATTGCAAAAAAAACCCAGGGCGCGTTTAAAGTCCATTTTCACGGCTAGTTTATGGCAGCTGTTGTTATTGTATATATTTTTAATTTATTAAAAGGACACGTACAGGACGCATGCCAAGTGGCGACTCTTCACAATTTCGCAATTACTCCGCCCAGTTAAATGTCGCCGAGCTGTCGCAGGACCTAGCAAAAGGACATTTAATGTGGTCTAATAGTTGGCCAACTGACAAATTTTATGGAAATGAAGCAGCACGGGGGGAGTAGGGGAAGTACGCACCTGACGTGACACCAGCGCATCGCTTTTAACTTTTTCACTTCATTTCATTTTGACTGTCATAAAATGTTGTCATTTTTATGAGGAATTCGTTTGCAACTCGTAATTTCGTTAAAAGTTGCCTCAAAAAAAGGAATTTTCAGCTGAAATTCCATTTGCGCAGGCTGACTGCTGCTTACTCGTAAAATACATATCCATCTTCATATATCACTGGGCTGGTCAGCCTTACGGTCTTTTTTACTACTCGTACTTTTCCTTGCGGCTCTGACACGCAACAGTTTTTCTCGCTTCCTTACCTGGCGCCCCCAGATGAGGAATGTGTCAATGACAGCCAACTGTCAAATGAGTGTCAACCAGGCCGCTAGCCTATGGATTATGACCTGACATTAACATGGGACCGGCCGTGGAGTAACTCGATATATAAATGGGCATGTCAACAGGTTATGGTTAGAGACCGAGAGCTACAAGCTAGCAGCTATGAATATTTACTCGGTTCTGTAATTAGTTGAAGGATATAAACTAGTCTGTTAGTGTAAGGAAAGATTAAAAAGATAAACTCGTTTCCTGATTCTTAGAATAACAGAAATAAGTCATAAACTACTCGTATCTATCAAACTAAGCTCCAAGGTTTTGTATTTGCTAAAAAATTATAAGATTGTCGACTAATGTCTAGAATACTTTTATCAAATGAAGATTAACAGAAAAAACTAAAAACAAGAAGGAAATTATTGCTTTCTTAATTATAGTACTACAATACTCTTAAACAGATGAATGTTAAACAGCTGTTAACAAATGTCGATCTTTCATTAACATTTGCACGTTTTTTAACATAGATGATCAAATGTCACAAGATCATAATAGAATGAATGTTGTGGAAATAGAGTAAAAAGGTTGTAAAAGATAGTAAGGTACAGAAAAGCAGACCGAGTGGGAAGAAGGAATGAAAACACAGTGAATATAGTTTAGAATTAAAGTTATAGTAAAAAGTCACTACACAGCAATCAGCAAAGATACAAATTCATATTCTCATTTACATTCTAAAGGTCGTTGGTCATTGGCTAGACTTGTAATAAAATTTCTCACATTTCATAGTCAACAAAATATTGTAAATTTCGATAATAAACAAATGCTAATTGCCCCAATGAGATGTTAAACTTTACAGGCAATTTAACCAGCACTTAAAGGTTATTCATAACAATTATACAACTCATGGGACGCACTGAAACCAACCGGGGACGTTGGCATGCAGAGCAGCTGTTTGCCATTTGACTCAACAAATGTTAATTTCAATTTCAATTTCAAGTGCTATAATAATGTGCAATTTATTGCATACCACCTACAACATGAGCATTTCAGTGTGACAGACCAAGGAAGATGTTAATGAAATGTCCAATGTAAAATGTGTGCCAAGTAAACAAGACGAAAGCCAGAGAAACATAAGCAACAGCAATAAGTGGAAATGTTTAAGATACCCATTAGAATGGATCGGCTGTCTTGAAATAAAATTTCCTATTCCGATTCCATCCCTAATCTAAATTACCCTATAGATTGTTCTATAACTTCTATGTTTTTTATTCGGTCGTTAGGAAATTTTAGGGTTTCTTAGTTGGCCATTTCTTGTTACATAGTTTAAAATATTGTATAAACTTGTATTGCGTATAAGGGAATCCACAAATCAAGTCCTCTGTTAATGTTAACGAAAAACTTAATGTTTCGGGGGTGCCTCTTCCATGCCTCTTTCTGTTTTACAGGGTATACATTTGTATACTTTTAACAAAACGCAAAACAAATATGCATTAGATTTGAAATAGTAATCGAAATAGCAACAGGCCAGAAGTCATTGGTAGCTGATAGAGAACATTTGCGTATTGCCAAAACATACAATATACCAAATACCAAATACCGAATACCATATATCATATACCATAACCCATACACTATATTCATACATATTCAAGTATCTATATATGGTTTTGTATTCTAATGCGATGCGTGCATAGCAAATGAATTGCTGGCAAATAGCACGCATCAGGTCTGGGATCAGTTTGGCATTTCATATACCATACATTTGTGAGTGGTTCGATGCGTCGAACGGCAATGGGCATGGAAATGGGGCCATTGTTATGATTACACAGCCGAGCCCCAATACGAATACAGCAGTGAATGTCTATGTTTACCACGAGCCGGGACGCAACACGTGCCACACAGTTTTGATGGCTCGAGGAGAGACGGCAATCTGCCACTGCCACACCCATTAAATATAGGCGCCAACTGTGCCCATATCAAGCAGAGGGTTATATGTCCATATGTAAGCTTAAGTATGTTATAAAGTGTCAGATGGACAGCATACAAGTGAGAATAATTCCAATTCGCAAGCGAATGCGATGATGCAATAAAATTGTTTTATTCCCGTCAAGCTGATTCAGTGTTATTTGCGAAAAAAATTAAAACAAAAAATGATCTAATGTTGATAAGAAATTCTCATCCTAAAGAAAACAAATATAAATCTTATTTTTGCTGTCTCGCTTGATGAGTTTTGACTGAGTGAACGAATGATTGAAGCAATTCAACAATGAGGTTCGTATCACAGGCTAGTAAATAGATATAGACATTGTTATATCTTAGCCAGCGCAATCAAACTAAGTAAGGTTGAATAGAGTGTAACAATGACCTACCTATATATAATACCTAAAATAGTCTTAGCTATTTTTAGAAAAAAATATATATTTTATAGATTGTAACCGTTTTTAAATATATTTATGTACACATGTATTCTTTTCTATTCTTTTTATTAAAAATTTTAAAGATTTCTCGAAGCTATGTGTGAAATATTTGAGTAAAATAAAATACTTTAGAATGTAAATAATAACACGGCAACAATCAACAGTTGTTTGCGTTTAGCTGACAATTCTTTTATTTATACTGCAAACAATACATATTTATGCAAGTTATAAACAACATAATAATAACTTAGCTATATTTACTATTCAAACTGGCATTTTTAAATATTCAACAATTTTACTTGAATGGCACTTTGTGGTCTTTTATCTTGGTCGAGTGTTTTTAGGAACTTTATCATCATTGTGCAATGCTCATTGGTGTTTGCTTGTACTCGTGTTCACTTACTTATGGCTGGTACTGTGCATTAAGCCGCCATACCGCACCCTCATCCACATTATTGTGCCATTAGACATCTGCTTTGGCAGTCTCATCTACTACTAAACTACTTTTTCATATGCCTACTACTTTTTATTGGCTGCTTTGCTCTGCGCTTCTCTTCTCTGCCACTGCTTTGTTTTTTTGTCTAGCCGCCGTCTGTTTGTCTAAATGTGCTTGATGTGTGGGGGTCGGGGATGGGAGCAGCACTTGAGCTTTGCCGGTCGCTCGCCCGCCGGCCATCTCTCGTTCGCCCTCTCTCTGTCGCTGTCTATCTGTGTGTGCACTCAAATTTTTTTGCTCTCTCATTAGCCCACATTATGTTGTTGTGTTTGAATGAAGGCGTCGGCGGCGTCGTTGGTTTTAGCATTTGGCATGCAAAGCAGTACACACACACACGCACACACGCGTACACACTCTTACATACTAAAAATTTGTTAGGTATTTTTTGTGTTCTTTATGGTCCCATTGTTGTTCTTTTTAGCGAGAAATATGATGAATTAAAAAGTTTTCTACATGGTCCATTACGTCATTGTTTTAATGCTTATTTATTCCAGTACTATTTACAAGTTGTGCAAGTATTCTTTAGACAGGCAGAAGGAGACATGTCCTATTCAACAGTTCAGTCGTATGACTGTCCGTTCATCCATCCAGATGAACTAGTCGATCTCCGAGACTCTCCGACACATACTACCTTAGCAACATCAAGTGTAGTCTGTAGCTACACAATTCCCATACTGAAATTTATATTAAAACTTTACTCATTTTAATGGAACTGATGAACTCCCATAACTTTGTCAAAACTAAACCAATTTCCATGCGGAATATCTATTTCTAACGCTGTTCGTTTTATTTGGGTCGAAACTCATGCTGAAAATTCAAAAAAATGGTTCGAAATCGTTCTAAAATTAGCTGCATTTTAGCTCTACGGTGTCACATTGATGGTTTGTTTCACATCCTTTGACAAACTCATTTATCATTCTTGAAGCATATCATCTGCTAAGCGTTTCATGTTCCCGGAATCTATAACTCAATTGATAAGCTACTAATATGTTCCGTTTCTGGCTAAGTTGGAACAATTTTGATAGACATTATCGTAAGCACATGCAAATAAATGCCTCATAATGTGCCATTGAATGTCAATTACATATTTATCCATAAGGCAGTCAAACATGTCCTGTGCCCGGCGCTGAGCCTTGGCGCTACCCTTCCTCCCTCTCCTCTGGGAGGGCATGAAATGGCGCACAATTGCGCGACTAATAAAGGCGCCTGTTGGCCAATCCCCGCCAGTCGGCAAGTCACCGTCAAAACACATAAAGCCAGAGCGGAAAGGAAAATTGAAACTAACCCAACCCATGTTAGATTGGCATGCGATGGCAATGTCGAATGTCCTTTGTGGGTGGGGTAGCTAACACGCCCACAGATCCTGTGTGTCTGTCTGTTTGTTTGCGCTTATCGCAACTGACGCGCCCAACTCTCGACTGCCAAAACTGTTCGTTGTTGGGGTTTTTTTTTATTATACTTAGCTGTAATTAAAACCCCAGTTAATGTTTATAAGTCAAAGAGATAAAAAGTCCTTAAAGCTTTAAAAAGCAGCAACCTGGTAGCCAGGCAGCAGCAGGCGCAACAGGGGAAGTCACTTGCTTGGCTGCACTTTCAGCGCTTCCTCTTTCCGTTTGTCATTACACCTAGAGAAATTGCATTTTCAATTCCAGCTTAAAATTTATTTTTAGGTTTAGACTTATAGGAGATTTAATACATCCGTAAATGCTCAAATGGATTGGTTTCTAATGAACCTTAACATTTGCTTACATCTTGCTTTAAAATGTTGGGATTCCCTTTTTTACGTTTAATCAAGTCGGAATATCCCATAACGAAATTCTAAGAGGATCTACAAAGATTTGGTATAGAGAACCTTTTTATAACAGAAAAATAATGATATTGGAACTTCCTTGAAAAGTTTTTAATTCAGCTCTAGAATTTCGGAAGGTACTGAATGTTAAAAAAATTGTCCTTTACGTATTTCTGACACCTCTAAGAAACGTTTTGGGTACGTAATTCCCGATTTTGTACCGTGTAGACAAGACATGCAGTGACACTTGCCCCTGGTAGGACTGTGGCTGGGACTAGGCGTGCCCCAGCAACTGACGCTTATCTAATATAATTTCTAATTTATTTTCTGGGCCCGCTTTCTTTCCAGCTGCGCTGCGCTGCGTCCTCACACAGCGGTGGCCAAACAAATTGCAATTGCTGGAGCGCCTGCAAGTTTCATGAATGAGTCGGCCCGGGTAAAGGGATCAGCCGCAACGTGAATAGGAGCCGTGCAACGCCAACGCCCATTGGGCAAGCATCCGCATTAAAATGGCCTTCAGCTATGCCTGCCTGGTCCTGCAGCGCGCCGTTGTGCCGGCGGTCCTGGTCCTGGGTAAGTGCAAACACTTTTCATTCATCATCATAGCTTTATCTTTAATATGTTGCTCTGTGGCTTACTTTTGCAGCTTCGCTGATGCGGCCGGTGGGCATATCGTTTGTGTACCTGTTAATGTTCTTCATGTCGCCCTTCATACCGCTGGCCACACGTCGCAACTTCAAGGGCTCTGTCACCGCTTTCTTTATCATACTGCTGTCATTGAGCACCTTTGTGCTGCTTGGGCACATCGCGCTCCAGGTGCTGGCAGTGAGCACCGCGCTGCCCATCTACAATTGCTCCTTGAGCGAGCGATTGCTGCGGCACATTGGCTTCATGAGTTTCGTTGATCTGAAGTGAGTAGACTCAAAATTTACCAATACACAATACTCAATACTCTCTTTCCTTTTCACAGACCCCTGGCCATCATTGAGTGGTTGGCGCCGGAGGTGCTAGTTCTAGCCACCTCGCTGGGCTCCTTTCTAACAGTCAAGCGCGTGGCCACACAAACCATCAGCGCCGAGCAGCTGGAGAACGGCGAGCTACCAGAAGCGCAGTCGGAGCCTGCAGCCAGCCAACAGCCGGTCAGCGATGCTGCCAATGGTAGCGATGTGCAACAGGCAACTGCAACAACGCCGCTACAGCAGCAACAGCAGCAGCTTCGCAAGCGCGTCTCCATGATCAGCCAGCACATACACTTTGAGGGATTGATCAAGATATGTAAGTATTATAGAAGCTGGAGCTGACAAAACGATCGTTAGAGATTAGGACCTCGAGACCGGACGCATAAGTCTCTTGATCTAACTTCCATCTGGAAATATACCTTAATATACTAGTATTTCAATGTCAAAGTTTCGTCAAAAATTTATCCAGAAAACGATTTAAGCTTAAAACATATCTCACATAACTATGTTCGACAATAGGGTTCGATTGTGACAGATATTTAGATATCTATGTTATTAAAGATACACGGATAATATTAATTTTTTATAAATCCTAACTTCATATTCCTTAAACTATCTGTTGCTTAAGAAATAAGACGCATTTAAATGATCTAGATTTGACTTTAAATAAACGAATAAACTTGTTGTGTTTTTAATCAAATCCCAAGTTTGTTAAACAGATTTAGGCTAAAGTGGCTTTTAGACAAAAATTGTGTACTCAGAATGTTTGGTCCGTAAGACTGTGGTCATCCAGTTAAGTCAGACTTGGGCGGAGCAATTCGACTCAAAATTAAAACACTAAAGCGCTTAAATTTGCTGTAGCGTCTATATAAAACCTGTGTTAAAAGTCAGCTTTAAACCTGGCTTATAGAATCAGCCACAAGCACTAAATTAAAGCCAAAATGTCTACCACCTGATATCTAATGCACATTCATATACATTCCCTTTTGTTTATTCCCTTTTACAGCGCCTCTTTTCTGCCTGGCCACACTGTTCTTCGCCGCTGCACTGCGTCCGTCTGTGCCGGGCGGCTTCTATTTTCTCATTTTCCTGCTGGCGGGCACCTACTGGGCAACCTGCCAGACGCTGCAACGGTGCGTGACCCCCTTTTGTGATACAATCAAATCAATTGCTCCTTTCACACCTCATTGTAACCATGTTTCTTTGTTGTTCCTTGTTGTAGCGGATTTGCATTGCTGCTGCGCTGCGTGATGGTCGTCCTTGTGCTGCATTCGCTGTGCATTGTTTCCTATCAGACACCCTGGATGCAGGACCACCTCAATCACACCAGCCTCACGGCACGGTAAGCCCACAAAACCAATTCAGATTGAGATTCTTCACTCATGCCTCGCTTTGTTTGTCAAAACAGTTTGATTGGTCTGGAGCCGCTCATCGAGTCCTATTGCTCGCCGGATATACGCGTCCTGCTGTACAATAACACGCTCTCGCTGGACTCGTATCTCAATCCATTTGCCTTATTCTTTGCCTACTTTGCGCTGGCGCTGACCACAAAGCATCTTATCAAGCCGCGGGTAAGTGTCCACGATGGAATCCCCTTGGAGTTTAGCCCAGTTTATATTGGTTTATTGTGCAACTAACATGGATATTGAACAACAACTTTTATTCTTTGATTTTCTGCTCTTCTTCTGCTGCTCCCCATTGCATTGGATAATTTTTGATGCTTTCTCAATATTGAAATTTAACACAAAATCAAATATTAACTTTGTGCACGCATACGATAAAACACTTTAAACGTTTATAACAAACAACACAACAACTACAACAATGACTCGACACTAACCACCACAACGCAAATGCCACCCAAAAATGAAAACTTGTACGCCATTCTTCCAACTGCCAACCTGCCAACCTGCAATCCTGCCACCTGGCACTTGCATCGCCCAGCTGGAGCCAAAGCCTGCCACCGCCTTTGGGCAGCAGCTAGAGTGCAATAGCAGCAGCAGCAACAACACCAACAGCAAAATTAACCGACAGCTTTCAATGCTCACATCACAGCAGCAACGTCGGCAGCAACGTCGGCGTCGGCAGCAATCGCAGGGATAGCTCCGGTGCCGGCGGCGGAGGCGCCACATCAAGTCGCACACAACGTTTGAGTGTAAGCGTGCGTGTGTGTGTGTATGTGATTGCGGCTTGGGTGGTTGCCACAACAAAAGAATTGATAACTTTGAGTTTACCTGAATGTGCGTGTGGCTGTGTTTGCGGTTGTTGCTTATTTCTAGTCAATTTCTAAAGCCTATATACAGGACCTGTGTGTAGAAGAACCCCATGTTTTCGGATCTTATGCAGCAGAGCGCAGAAGACAGCAATGTGTACTTGTATCTGAGTGTAACTAAACCTATTTTAACTGTTAATCTAACAAGAAAGTCTGGAAATCTAACAATGCAAGGCCTGCCTTGGATTCCGCAAAACTGTTAGAAGAATCAATTTAATCAGTTTAAAAGTCCTAAACTTAAGTAGGTTAGGAAATAGACATTTTCTTTCTTATCATTTCAATCAATACTAGTTTCTGTTTCGGTTTTCTGGGTAATAAGTATCTCAGAAACCTCGAGCTTGAATATAAATTTCCTCAAATTAGTTTCGGGCTTTTAAATATCAAAATATTTGCAAAAACTTTTCTTTAAAAACATATTTTATTAAATGTAAAATTTTCTAAATACCGAAATACTAAAATCCTTAAAAGTCTTTGGAATTCAGCATAGTAATTAATCTTGGACTAATTAAAAATCTGTTTTAACTATAAATACTTATATGAATCTAAGGAAGTTATATACTTGCTTCCTGTATAATATTAACAAACTGTACTTCCCAATGAGTTCAGCCTAATTGCTCTAATTTTCTTAGTTTAACCCGTGGTTTAATAGTTTTTCCTTTCTCTTTAGTCGCTGTGCGCTTTTTGGGCTTTTCTTTTCGTTTTATGTTGTTTGTTTTTTGATTTTTGTTACGCTCTCTATTTTATTACTTCTTCTGCTTTAGGTTTCTTTACGCCGTGAACAGCGTGCAACGTTAAATGAACCGACTGAGACGACGCCTGTACGTAAACTAACTCCACTTTTCGCCACTAAGATCCCTAACTAACTAATTGTTGATGATCATTAGATTAGCTCGCTCTATACAACATTTCTATGTATCTATATCTATCTCTTTAAAGCTGTTTGTTTTGATTGTAAACCGTTAACTGTAATTGTCTAACATCGATCGTACTAATAATGCTTTGTCTAGTCAAATCCTTCAGTTATACTTATCATAGTTATGTAACTCTAACAACATTTAACCCCAACATATCCTGCCTAACCGCGTAAGTGTGTGTGTATGTGTGTGATATGGGTCTAGTCTAAAGCTCGTCTGTAAATAGCTAAAATACTCACCTAGTTTTAGTTAGTACATTAACACCCCTAGTCGCCCCATAAACTCTGTAGCTGCCCCCTTTTCCACTCTGTCTATATGTTAACTGAACGTGTTGATCCTGTTGTTCGTCACTAAAGTCTCTGGTATTTCTATAGCTGGTGCGTCAGAGCACTCGTAAAGCGCGCTCGCCACAAGCACTGGACTCCACTGGAGCCGCACCGGCGGCGCCTAGTGGCTCACGTGGCAACGATATACAGCTGGACTCGCTGGAGCGACGTTCGGAGCAGGAGAATAATACCACCTCCATACTCGATCAAATATCATACGGTTTTGTCAGCGTTGGAGGCTTTATCTATCAGAATAGTTATATATTCACCAATATCTTAATGATGGTAAGTTTTGTTTGGCATTTTAAAGTATATATTATTGAGATAAGTCAGGAAGTGGAAACAGACCTGATTATCTGAAAGAAAACCTCTCTATTAAGTTGTATGCAATATAAAGAATCATAAAATAGCCATTTAATAATTTTTCCGACTTTATTTTTACAGGCGTGGTCAATAGTCTATCATAGCTGGCTGACCTTTGTGCTCTTGCTGTGGGCAAATGTGCTGTGGATGATACCCAATCAGCGCAAGGCCATGATGCGCTCCAGTCCGTTTATAGTGCTGTATGCGGAGCTGCTGCTGGTGGCCCAATACATATACGGAATGGATCTCAACAACAATGAGCTACCTACTAAGGTTTCCGTAAGTTCCACCCCCTTCCCATTTGACTTTGCTAAAGTATTTGTTTTTATCACGCCTTTTAATTAACTATTTGCAGACTGCGGGCATTAATTTGCAGCAAATTGGCTTTGAGCGACCCATTGAGAATCACATGCGTCCTTGTGTGCCGCTGATAGTGAAAACCGCCTTTGTGCTAATGTTTTGGGTGACGTCGCGTCAGTTCTTCAAGGAGAAGCGCGACAGACGCAAGAATAGCACATTGGCGGACATAATGGCGCCGCTGCAAATAACAGTGGGCTCGGCTGGCTCAACCTACCTCATCAACGATGGCAAGAAGACATCAAAGTTCCTAAAGAAAGCTGGCGATGTGATTAAGAATCTATTGGTGCGTCTGTGGATCTGGCTGCTGGTACTGGTCATCTTTTTGTGTGCCATTACTGGCGAGGATATGACAGGCTTTCGCATTTGCTATATGGCACTGTTCCTATTCTTCTTGCTGGTCTTTCAATCGTCGTCCAAGGCTTGGGTCAAGATTATGTACGGCTTTTGGCTGTTCCTAATCTTCTATGCCATGTCCATATTGATATTGATCTATACATATCAATTTGATAAGTTTGACACGTACTGGAAGGACTATCTCAATGTGTCCCAAACGCTGTAAGAGAATACGGCCAAATTTGATTATATTGACTCCTAATGTATTCTCTTCTTGTTGCAGCCAAGCCGATATTGGCCTGAAGCTATACAAGACTAAGGATCTGTTCCTGCACCTCGTCTCGCCTACAATTATTGTCATACTCACTGTCATTCAGGTGCATTATTTCCATAAGCGTTTCATTGCCTCACTGCAGCAGCAGCCCACAACAGGAACAGCAACTGGCGCAGCTGGTGCCATAGAGCAGAAGCAGACAGAGACAACCGCTTTGGAGCCTTCGTCGTTAAAGCGTCGCGGCAGCGCCAGCTCCTTACGCCGTTCCGTTGGCCCCACAGCCGAAGCAACGGCGGCTGCCGGCACCACCGATTTTGAGACATCAGTACGGGACTTAGTGCGCATATCATTCCGTAAAATTAAGAACAAATCGGAGTACATATTCAAGAGATTTAAGACCGTCTTCTGGCGCTTCTTGGAGCTACACATCATGAAGGCCGTTTACATAGCGGCCTTTGTGTGCAGCGTTAGTGAAGTTTGTGTGCTGCACATAATCTTTGTGGGCTTCTGTGTGCTCGGTGCCACCTCACGCAAGGCCATTCAAATAGTCATTAGTCGCTTGATATCCTTTATCGTCACCATCATTGTGCTGTCCAAGATGATATATCAAATTGAGTATCTGGATCACACGCAGTACAGCGTCACTTGTGTGAGTAATACTCCCTTAGCTTTTCACATCCTTCAGCCCTTAATTAATTGCATTATTATCGATTTTCACAGCCCGACAATCGCACAGCCAACAACGCCGAGTGGGTGGGCCTAAACAAGGCAGAGAAACTTGAAGGCGGATTGATGAGCCTGCTCCGTACATACATCATTTACATGGTCATTGTTACGATGCACGCAGTCATTTCACTGCGCCAGCTTCAAATGCGTGTCAAGATTGGCGAGATTAGCGCCAATCAGCCAAAGCTGCTCTTCCAGAACATAACGCGTGCCGATGCTGAGAAGGATTTAGTTGGCCTAGCCAAGTATTTACTTAACTTTGGCTTTTACAAGTTTGGCATTGAGATATCGCTGATTTCACTGGTTGCCACCATTACGTATCGCCAGGATATTGTGGCTGTGGCATATGCCTTGTGGTTGGTGGTGCTCTTGCTGCTGAAGCGTAAACAGTGTGCCAAAATGTGGGGCATTTTTCAGGCCTTCTTTGCCATCTCCATACTGTTGCAATACATTGTGCTGGTAGGCCTGCCGCCAAGCTGGTGTCTGGGTAAGTTTTGTTTGTAAAAGTATTATTATTTGTATTTAATCAATAATAATTGCAGTTTATCCCTGGGATGAGGGCGCTTTTGGCGAGAGCATTCAACGCTGGACAATGCTGCCGGGTGCATTGCATTTCAATCATGTGCCCAAATTAATCTTTGACTTCATTGTGCTGATCATATTAAATCGACAGAAAAGTATTTTCTGCATTGAACAGCGCTATGCCACAAATGATGACTATCCGGGTGGCAGCAATCGTAGCGTCATTGGAGACATTGCACAGCTGGGACGCGTGCCTTTTGACAATCCCACGCATGACTTCTGCTCTTACATACGCAACTATTCGGATATATTAAAGAATGGCGTTCTGTGCGGCTTCTATTGGTTCACCTTGGCTGTGGTCTTTCTGGCCGGCACTAACATTGCAGATCTGCTTGCATTGGGCTATCTAATTGGAGCCTTTGTATTCCTCTGGCAGGGCTCCGATTTCTATTTGCGACCCATCAATACAATCATCAGTCGCTGGAAGTGGCTGCTGGCCTTTAATGTGGCCAACATACTGATCAAGACGAGCTTCCAAATGGCCGGCTGTCTGTTCATGACACCTCTCACCGACAACTGTTGCTGGCTGGTGCATATGCTGGGCATCACCTGCACCAGCAATGTGATCAAGGAGCAGCTACAGCTGACCGAGGAGACCGATATCTTACTCGCACCCGGCGAATGCCCCAAAATAACACATCAGATTGTGCTGCTCTGGGATGCGATTTGTTTTGCGTTTATTATATTTCAGTTGCGCATCTTCAAGTCGCATTATTTCTGTCACATTATCACGGACACCAAAGCAAACAATATACTGGCCTCCAGGTGGGTTACTTTAAGTCATAATCAAATAATTGAAGCTATTTATAATGTATGCCTTGCAGAGGTGCGGACATCATTGAGAGCCTGCGACAGAAGCAAATTGCCCATCGACATGACCATGAAAAGCAGGTGCTGCACAAGATCAAGCGCAAAATGGAACGCATACGGGCCACACAGCAGAAGATGCTCCGTCCACTGGACAAACAAACCCACTTTGATGGTAAGTTGGCTTCGCATTTTTTGGCTATAGTATTTTTGGGATTGTTGCGCTTTTTGTAAGGCATTTTATGTTGCCTGTGCCGCGTTGTATTTTGCAATTTGCCATTTTTGTATTTTGTATATGGAAATTACCGTCTTCCGTTGTCAACTATCGCGCGCGTGTGTTTGTGTGTTATTAACTAACCTTTGACTTGGGCTGCTTGCTTAAAAGGGCAACGTACGCCCTTGGAGCAGTCACTGGCCGAGGCAGCGCCGCTGGCGCATCAGAGCAGCTTTGTATCCTGCCAGGGATCGGGCTATCAAACGCCTGATGGTCCCAGTAGTAGTAGCTCGGGCAACTCCTCGCCGGCACGCGCCTCAATGCTGTCGAGCAGCAGCAACAGCAGCGCGGATAGCGCCGATGCTGCTGTTATTATAGAGCCAGAGATCAATATTATGCTCTGCGATGATGCCATGGACTATGCGGATGTACAATCGCTTAGCGAGGAGCACGAAGAGCCACCAACATTGACAGCAGTCAAATGCCCGGAGGCCATTACAACAACATCTGTAAGTGCTCATCCTTTGGAATGTTCGGAAAACTATTTTAAATATTTAAATACAAAATTCTTCGAAGCCCACAACGCCCAGCACTGAAGCGCTTTCGGCTTTGCTCACTGAGGGCTTTTTGGAACCTAAGCGCATTTCGCTGGGTCTGGCGCCATCCGAGCATAGTGGCCCGACGACTATGAAAAATTTGGTGCCACCATTGGTGGCATATGCCACTGCTTTTGCCTCCAGCGCAGGCAGCTCGGCCAATCTAACGCCAAATCTGCGGCGTCAGCATCGTCGACAATCGTCAACGAATGCAGCCGTTTCATGGAACGAAACAGTGTCCATCAAGTGCTCGCCCTTGAAGCAACATGTGGTAAAAAGAAGCTCAATAAATTAAGGAGCCAAGCATTAATTACACTCTTCTCAATGGACAGTCGTCGGAGCATGAGGAGCTGGTGACCATGCGTCAGAAATCGCTGCATCGTCGTCATCAGAGCATGGGCAATGCCAGCTACTCCCTGGACGAGGCACAGGCGCGTCAACGTCGTGCCAGCAACTTATCCGGCGCGAGGGATGAGGCAGCATTGCGTTCTGCAGAGAGACCGCATAGCTGGGGACCCGTCGGTACGGTCTACTATATGGAGTCGCTGATGTGCGCCTTCTATGAGCCCGCTTTGCTGCATGGACCATGTATTGGATGAATCTTTTTACTACATACATACATAATATATTTTGATACTTTTATATTTATAATACAAAAAACATTGTAAAAAGAACCTGTTCAATGTGCGTGCCCTTTAAAAGCTAATAAAACTTACTGAGGTCGTGTAGCAGGCCTCAAGCAAACGCCCACTCCAACTATCGAAATACTCGAAAATATGTAAATAACACTTATATAGAGGTTTTACTTTAGTTGTATTTACTTTATTGATTAATGCAATCAATGACAAAAGCGTTATCAAGTGTAAAATATGATATACTTATCTTACTCATAAGTCTAAATTCTGTTTTCTACTCTCTGTGTTACTTCAACTTCAATATTTAGTGCTACAAATCGTACAATTACGCGCTGCGATTCCTTAATTCTCATTTTTCTATTCGAATTATATTTTTTGCTACAGTTTTGCTATATAAAATATTTGCTTAAAAGAAACTGTATACTATCAGCTTGATTTAATATTTAAAAGACTTCATTTAGTTTGGTTTTTAATTATTGAAAACATTGTTGAATTGTAAGAAGTTACGAGAAAGTAACTGTTAACGTTATCCTCATTTCAACTAAAGCTGCAGAAATAATAAAAATTATTCTATTAATTTTGATATTTGGCAGCTATCCTGAGATAGAAGCATTATAAGAATTGTACGGATATTTTCTAAAAATATTTCCCGAATTAGATGAAAACATTATTTCTGAAAATAATGTTTTTCAATTCTATTTTTTCCACACAGTTAAGAAATGGTTGATCTTACATTTTGTTCCTTCTTAAATTTAGGACTAATTTATTGGTCAATTCATTCACAAATCACAAATTTGATTACACCATTCATTATGGCATTCTTAAAATCCGACCTAAATTATATATATTAAAATTCACAACTAAATTATAAATGTTTAAAAATAGAGACAATCTTTTTAATAAAATTACCTTTCTTGAGTATTTCAACATAATCAACGGGAGCAGCTTAAATACTATATGAACATAAATTATTGACGTATAAAGTTTATAACTTAGTCATCTAAGTCATCGGCCAGTCGATGCTATTATTTATTTAATTTATTTATTAATTTATGGGTTCATATTTTATTGATTTGTGTGTGTGTTTTTTATAGACCATGGTTATCCACTTCCTGCACCAACAGTACGCAGAAGGAAGGAAATTAAATTGCATCCACATGGTAAAGTTTTTATTTTGTTTGTTGTGCTTGATTTGTATCATCATAAACCATCCCCTAATGATCGCTATATATTGTAGTAGATCTCTAGCAACATCATTCTGATATTGTATTGCCTTGTATATACTTATTAGCAGATTATAAGCTGCATGAATGTTGCTATAAGCTGCAGTTTTATGTGCGCTCTTCTACTCTGTAAATTATAATCAATTTTAGCCAATTTTAACTATAAACTATCTCTATTTCTATCCATCTATACATACTTATATAACCACCTCTGAATGTTGTCATTAGCTTGGCTATTCGATTTGTGCAAATGATCTAATAATGTATTTCCTATTTCCACCCACACAAAATTCTCAAAACAAAAGCTACACGTGCCGGCGACTATTATATGTTTGAGGAAATGGATGATAAGTTTGAGTTGGATTTGATACACGATGAAATTGATTTTCTGGAGGAGGAGAATATTACGGAGAGCGAGATGAAAATGCAGCGACGGAAAACGTTATATGATGTAAGTGCCAAGTCCTAAAAACCTGTTTCTTAATCCCAACAAGCTGAACGGAAGTATGGAGCATACGCTCTATAAGTACTTTATAAAAAATACGCATGCTTTATGCATGTTATACTCATAACATATATACCTATAATCTGTTGTAAATTCCCACAAAATTACGCGCCTACACACTGAAATTGACTCTCAAGGTTTGGAAGGATCTAAATGATGCCGAGTATCGTCGTCATTTCTATATGAGGGAGCGTTCCTATGCCTCCGAGCCGGGCTCACGCATAGCACTGAAGCTGGATGCTGAAAAGGATCCGGCGGCCAATAATGAGCTGAATGAGTTAGATGGCGAGGACAACATTGTTGATGATGACGATGATGATACCATTGAGTGTGACGTTGGCATACGCACATCGACGTTATCCGAACCCCTCGACTTTGGCCGTCGCAGTCAGACGCTGCTCGATACTCAATCACCGCCTCCATATCCTGTGCAAGCGCTAGCCGAGCTAGATGCAGTTGTGAGTGTGCAGCAAAGCAGAAAATTCTTTAATTGGCGCACCCAAAACAACAAGTGTTTTAAATACTATTAATATCACAAGTTTTGCTCAAGTTAAATGCGCTGCAAACAACAACAGCAAGTTGGCGCACACACATATATAAATATATATATTTATTATAATTGTACAAATATTTGTCATGCATATATACCAACTATATTTGTATATCTACGCTTCATTTCGTTCTTTGTGTATGTGTTAGAAAAGATTATAAATTTCCCAATTTTGCTAATAATTTTGCGTTTGCTTTTTGTGTTTGTCCCCCCACAGAAATCAAAAGATGCGCCCGCCGATTTCTTTCCCTCGACCAGCAAAGGCATCTCCAAGGAGCGCGATGCGGCGGCCACCATCATCAGCAGTCCCAAGCCTGCCAAGGATATCACCGACTTGCCAGCAGCTGCCACATTGTCCACAGCGGCACGCGAGGCCACCTCCAAGGAGACATCGGATAGTAAATCGAAAATGGAAGTCGACAGCGGCGATGTAACGGCCAAGGACTCGGATGAGGATTTCGATACCAATCCCATTATACGACTGCTGGAAGGATTCCTGGTTACTCTGACCATACGCCTCAATCGCTTTTCACGCAATTATCGTTTCGTAAATCGAATTTTGGCTGGCGAAAAGAAAACTCTGAAGGTAGGTCCTCAATTAGAGTGTTTACTGTGTATCTTATAAACTCAAACATTTATTTTGTATTCACAGGAATCCAGCTCGCTGAATCGTTTGGGTTTGTCCAGCGCTGCGGCCATGTTCCATTTTCTCAAATCGAATCTCGAGAGGTATTTAGTGGGCGTTACTTTTTGGAGTGTGCGCCGCTTGCGTTTAATTTCCTAACTAATTTTTTTTGTTTTTTTTTCGAGACTGGAAACGTGCGTTCTAGCATAGCGAACGTTTTTGATTTTGGATTTTGGTTAATCGTTATATTATACATACATATGATATTGTTTTTGCGTTTTGTTCAAGTTTTTGTTGAATTTATGAAAGCAAAATTATTGATTTCGTTTCTATTTCTTTCTTTTCTTTTTTATTTGCATATGTTACCTTTTGTGTTACGTGTGTTTGAAACTGTGTACCTGCTTCCACAATGTCGAAACCAACCAACCAATCAATCAATCAATCAAACAAACAAACAAATACACACACCTGCAACAATGCCATATCTCGAATCAAAACTCACCTCACTTCATCACGTTGTTTTGTGCATTGTTTCGATAGTGATGAAAATGGTGGGCAGCAGCCCGTTTCATCATCTACACCGCGCCGATCACAGGTCACAATAACAACACCGCAAACAACAACATCAGCTACAACTACAGACACACAACACTACAGCACACCACCAAATACAAATACAACAACCACACCGCTCTCACCGCAAGAACCACTAGAACCACCAGCAACAAGTACTCCACACCAATCACACGCTGTCGAAGATATCATCGAAATACCTGTAGATACCGTTGATGCAGCAATCTCTAGGTAAAAACAAAACCGCTCACCCCCGCCAGTATACAAATCAAGAACATCCTTTCAATACCCTGTACCCAAATTAGAATTAAGAGAATAGAAAATTATTAGTTAACTAAAATGTAGGGGTCTATGGCATTTTATGTCACGTTTTCTAATCCAGTTGCGGCCCGCTGTTACTGACATTACGTCGCTTATGTTAAGCAGCTGTCAGTAAACTGTTATATTAACGCTAACAGAGTTCCTTTCAGAAATTATTTATATTGCAAGCGCGTTAGTTAAATTCAAATTCATTCAAGCTATACTATTATTTTCCAGTTTATAGACTTCTTTCTTCATAATTCAAACAGTTCTTAGTACAACCATCAAAGAGTTATTAAAAATCGTTTAACTCTATTGTTGTTAGCTGGGTACAGGGTATTTACTAGTCGTACATTTTCGACTGAATAATACATACTTATCTGTTTGACTTAAATACATGTGGATCTATGAGTTGTTCCAAATATATCACAGTATATTAATATCGAATATAAAAGGAAAATCTAAAACTATTTCTATAGTAGTATCTTCAGCTTTGGAACATCCCACAGTAATCCTCTAACTATTATTAACTGCACACATCGCTTTTGTTTTGTCAAAAAAAGAAAATTGATTTCGTTTTCAACTGAACTTATGATTTTTAAATTTATTTTCAATTAAAAAACCAAAATTAACAAATTCTATCCAATTGATAAAAAACAAAAAAGCAAAAGAATTGAGAAGCAATACTGAACAAATCTTTACTAATTTCTTTTTCTTACATTTTACATTTTATGCGCGCATTTTGCTCATCTGAATTTTTTGTTTTTAGAAAACAATCAATCAGTTCATCGCCACCGACGAAAGGGTAAGTAAATTGTTCAACATATTTACATCAATTTTACGTTTACGAATACTAAAACTGTCTTCATGGACAACTAACAGCCACACACAAACACGCATATACAGCATTTTCCGTGTGCGTATTCTGTTTCTCAACTATGTATCTTTAAAGCTCTACTACTATGCCATCTCTAATACTTAAGAAACAATATCGTTTCTACTATTCGTACAATATAAGCTCATCTTTGTTATTCCGGCAAACATCTTAAAGGTTTTTCCGATCTATAATCAGAAATGCAGTATTGCGATACTTTAGTATAGGGTTGGAAGGTAGTTTTGGGCATTTAAACGAAAACACAATTGATATCGCTTTTTGACAAACTAAAGTGAAAATTTAGCGATAGCAAGCGCTTCTATCCTCTAGAAGTGTTGCAGTATAAATGACACTTTCCACCATAGGAAGATTAGAAAGCGAAGCGATCCCTGTTCCAATATTCACTTCTAACCAATTTTACAAAAAAAAGTGTGTAGACCTTCTTTTCTTTTTTTTAAATTTTGGGAGCTGAAAAAAACACATTTTTCGTATTTATACGCTTACTTCAGTTTTAAAGCATTCCAAAAGTAGGTTTTATGTTTATTTATGTGGAATCAATTCGAAAGTGGAACTCAGAACAGATCTGGTATTGTAAGAATCAAATTTTTAGCTTTCGCTACAAAGAAATGTTTGCTGGAATACAGTGCATTATACTAAAGACACACACAGATACACCCCACACACATACATATCATATATATAACACACACGCAACCATCTCTGACTGCATTGGTGTTCTATGTAGCCGCAAATCGGATTGTGGCCTGCCCGAGATACGCATTAAAGCGCCATCAATTGAGCGCAGTGGGCAACAGCCCTCGCAGTCGCAGTCGCAGCCGCAGCCACAGCAGCAGCTACACACGCCCCATCATCAACAACAACATCATCATCCGCATCATCAGCAGCAGGCGAGCATTGGCTCCGGCTCGCTGAGCAAGCACTGGTCCTACGAGCACGTGGACAGGTATTGACCACGCCAAAACCCACCCAGTTGCAAGTACTCGTAGAGCTGTGTTGCTGTTGTGCTAAATGTTTCGTTGTACTCAGCCAAACTATCATGGAAACATGCTCATCGTAACTCTCTCCCTCTATCTATCTATCTACTATCTCTCTAACTCAGTAACACTATAGCAGAGCTGGAAAACAATCGATAAAGTTGAAGGTTTTTGAAAGCAGTATCGAATTGAATGGATTAGCCAATCAGTTCGCATAATTTACATTGATCTTGTCGCTATATGACCGCATTATCAATCGTTTTTCAGCTCTACTCTCCAACTATATCTCTTAATAAACCCTACTTCTTACTCTCTATATCTGTGGCTGTCTTTAACTAATTTGTTATATTTGCTGCTTTAATTTAAGTCATTGCCAATCTATCTGCGTTCTTTGCTAGTATGTATGTATGTATTGTTGTTTGGCTTATATTCTATCTTATGAGTTAATATCTTAAGTTCCTCCTATTCACCCGCACAACCACACGCATGTAGACTGCGTAGCATGCAGCGCACATGATCCTGAACCTTATGAAGCACCAGGCATGCCAATTGCTAGTCCTGTCCAATATTTTTGACTATTTCCAATCATTGAAACATTCATTAATCTTCCATTGACGCTTGCAGCGCTGGTGAATTCAATCTGGAGGAGGAGAACTTTGCGCTGCGGGATCATCATATCATTGTCGAGGTGCTAATCTCCTCCTGGTATGCACTGCTGGCCAACACGGATCTCATTTGCTACATTGTGGTCTTCATCAATCAGGTGAGTTGCGCTTTTAAATTTAATATATCAATCTTTGCGCATATTAATCCTATTTAATCCGTTCAGGTGGTCAATGCCAGTGTCATCTCGTTGCCTCTGCCCATTATGGTTTTCCTCTGGGGCACGCTATCGCTACCACGTCCAACAAAGACCTTTTGGGTCACTCTGATTGCCTACACGCAGGCCATTGTACTGATCAAGTGCATCTTTCAGTTCAAGCTCATTTGGGCCAACTATCACAATTTACCCAATCAGCCGCTGACGCCAGCCAAAATCTTTGGCGTCGAGATGAAGACCCATTATGCTGTCTATGATTTGATACTGCTATTGGTACTGTTCCTGCATCGCTATCTGCTCAAGTCGCAGGGCCTGTGGAAGTCCGGCTATAAGGATACAGATCAGCAGTTTGCAAAACCCACGACCAGCATGTAAGTGGATGCTATTAATTATTCATATCTATATATAAATTATAACTTATATTCCGCTCTTCAACTTAGTGATGATCGCGAGGATAGCGATAACTTGTCGCAGCCTGACTCACGCCAACTTAATGAAGATGCCGCACAGAAGTTGAGCCTGCAGGTCAGCCAGGTCTCGCTGCCAGGTTCGCCGGAGTACACCAAGTCAGCCATCAATCAATTGGAGTTAGTTACCCCACTATACCACCCTATTACCAATATATAACTTTGTTTTTGTCCTTGTTGCAGACGCAGCAAGTATACATCATCGCTGCACAAGTTCTTCTTCAGCCTGGTGCACAAGTCGCGCTTGGCCACCGATGTCTATGCTTTGATGTTCCTCTGCGACTTTGTCAACTTCTTTGTGCTGCTCTTTGGTTTCACCGCATTTGGCGTGAGTAGCCTAATTAAACAGCTGTCTGAACCCATTATAATCTTTCAAAATTCCTTCGCAGACGCAACAAACGGAAAGCGATGGCGGCGTTCAAACCTATTTGGCTGAGAATAAAGTGCCTGTACCCTTCCTTATCATGTTGCTGGTGCAGTTCCTGCTTATTGTAATCGATCGTGCGCTTTATCTGCGCAAGGCGCTGGTCAACAAAATCATATTCCATTTCTTCTCGGTCATTGGCATACATATCTGGATGTTCTTTGTGGTGCCAGCGGTAACAGAGCGTACTTTTAATTCCCTAGCACCGCCGATTATATTCTATGTGATCAAGTGCTTCTACATGCTGTTGAGCTCATATCAAATCAAGTCTGGCTATCCGAAGCGCATTCTGGGCAACTTCTTTACCAAGGGCTTCTCGATGGTGAATATGATTGCGTTTAAGGTCTACATGCAAATTCCATTCCTCTACGAGCTGCGCACCATACTCGACTGGGTGTGCATTGACAGCACCATGACAATCTTTGATTGGCTCAAAATGGAGGATATCTTCTCGAATATATATCTCATACGCTGCACTCGACAATCAGAAACAGATTTTCCAGCGATGCGTGCACAGAAAAAGGCCTCACTTTCCAAGCTCATCATGGGCGGCACTGTAGTTCTTCTAATTGTAATTTGCATTTGGGGACCGCTTTGTTTGTTTGCACTCGGCAATGCCGTGGGCACGTCTAATGTGCCCTACCAAGTATCGGTGTCCATACGTATTGGACCCTACGATCCCATCTACACGACTAACAACTACGATAGCATTTTTAAAATCGATTCCAATATGTATGGCCAGATGACCAATGCCTTTATCAAGAATAAACAGGCGCTCACTTTTATAGCGGGCTACGATGCCACAGATGTGGCTGCTGTCAAGCTGGCGGGCAACTCGCCATCGCTGTGGAATATAGCACCGCCGGATAGGCAGCGTTTGGCCAATGATCTACGAAACAGTAAGTTCAGCCTACTTGTGATCTTTTAATACTTCGATTTATCAACATATATGCTTTGCAGATCACACGCTAATAGCGCGTTTTTCATATTCACTTACCCGCAAAGCGCCCGCGAAGGGCCTAAAAGAGAATGTGGGCGATGAGCACACCATTAAGCTGGATGAAACATTTGAGGGGCGCGCTGCGCTAATTAACATGCTTAATGAGACTCAGGACCAACTGGATGCCATTGGCAATAGCACTACTAATAGTAACAGCACAGTCAATGCAAATGGTACCAACACTGGGAATAGCACCACACCTGGTAAAGGCACCACTACTGGTAATGGCACTGATGAGGTGGTTGTGGTGCTGCCAAACATGATACCCAAGTTCATTAAGGTGCTCAACTCTGGTGATGCGTTTGTTGTCACTGTTTTGAGCGGCAAGGAGCAGGAATATCGTCCATTGGTCATTAAAATGCATCGCGACAACGCCACCAATGGCTTGTGGTGGGAGATACGCGACTTTTGCTATGATAACTTTTACAATACCTTACTAAAAGACTTGGCCTACAGCGACTGCAGCTCGGGCATTGTCATGTACACGTTTAATGACAAGAAGTTCCCATCTACCTTCAGTTTTTTGACAGCTGGCGGGTAAGTAACAGCCTAACACCTTCACGAGAATATATATCTCACGGATCTATTTTCTTTCACCTGCAGCATTATTAGTCTTTATACTACATTTGTGTTATTGGCCTCGCGCTTCATGAAATCCTTTATTGGTGGCCAAAATCGAAAAATCATGTTTGAGGATTTACCCTACGTTGACAGAGTGCTTCAACTATGCCTGGATATCTACTTGGTATGTTAATATTGTAAGTATTAGGAGACATCAGAATAATCCTGTCTCTTGCAGGTTCGAGAGGCACTGGAATTTGCTTTGGAGGAAGATCTGTTTGCCAAATTACTCTTCCTATATCGCTCACCCGAAACGTTGATCAAGTGGACGCGTCCCAAGGAGGACTATATGGATGATGATGGCGATACCGATTCCATACCCAGCCGCATGAGCGTACGTCGCCCTGAGCAGCTTCAACAACATCAATATCAACAGCAGCAACCACAATAACATAGGTCGAATCTAAATGTTTGAGTTAATTAGTAATTTGTTTACGTATTTAGTACGTATATTGCGTTAATGTAGGTTTCATAGTCTTTTTTTTACATTTATACAGCAATTAGTTAGCGAGAAACACTAAAAACGAATATCGAAAACATAAATTCTAAAATCAAATCAATCACACAAAATACACATCGCCCAATAACACTTACAATTAATTACAATTCGTTTGTAGTTAAATTTTGTCAAGTACTGCCGTGTATAAAAAGTGTAGGAGTCAAGAAAAAAGTACACCAACTAATTAGTGCATGTCATAAGGCATATACAATACATATACATATAGGAATTGTAACTAAAACTAAGTATAATTAAGCGAAAAGTGTTGCTGTTTGTTAATTAAACAATTGAATAGCTAATTGTAATTGCCTAAACGAAGAGATAGATAATTTGCCTAAGTTAATACCTAAGTCATATATACGTATGTGTATAAACTCTCTTAAAAATAATAATAATAATAATAATGAGAACTCATATTCAGGGATTTTTAGCATTTTACAACAACTTAATTGTAAATCAAACAATTAAACACTTCAACTTATTTATGTAAGTTAAACATAAAACACATAAACACAAACAATAAATGTATTATATTTATACAAAATTTATGTAATATGTATATGTAATTCGTGTCGTGAGCGCAAGCTTCAAATTGCATACATTTTTCTACGTTTAAAAGCAAAACTACACAAATTGATATTATGTATATGTTGAATTGTTTGTTATAGATTAATATATTGTACGATATCGTGTACGTATGTGTTGCATGCATAATTATATAAAGCGTTGAATTTATTTATAGGCATATCATATGACATATTTTTGTATATCGAATGCAAATTATATTATTTGCTTAACTGATAGTCGGCAATTTCATATCAAAATGCAATATTTAAAAGGCTTAGAACGCGTTTGCTTCAAATTCTAAATTCATCCTAAACTACGCCTGCATACTAAATATGTATCTCGAATGGGCAATCTCCAATTAGCATTAGATCAAACACACACACACGCCAACTAAAAGTTTATATGCTATTTTATACATATTTAAATAAATTTATAAATGTAATTAACTGAAAATAAACTAATTTTTGTACCAAGAAACGAACAGCATAAATGTAAACGTTAAGGTATATTAAAAAAATATATACCTATTTTTAGCGTTGTAACATTTTAATTTGCTTACAACAATCAAAATACTTACGATAAATACAAATAAAGAATCAAAATTTATTGTATCAAATAGAAAGAATGCATTTGTAGTATTGGAATTTCTGGGACCCCTTTTAAAAAGCAGCCCTATAAAAGATGGGGGCATTTAAGAATCGTGGCACGACCTTGAGGGCAATAAAATAGCTGACACAATATGCAGACCCACAGTAGCATTCTCGACTACGCATTTTCCAAAGTAAATACTGGGAAATACCTTCCTTGGAACTTAACAGTTGCCAGACAATGACTTCACAAGGCTGCAAGCCGTATAACTTTGTACAATTCAACTTCTTCAAATACCTTAATACAATTTATTTTATATTTTATAGCCTAGTACACAGCAAACGTATAAATATAAATATAAAATACTCCGCGAATGATTATTAGATGAGCTCAGGTGATCCGCGTTGAGCAATTGCGATAGTGCGTAAATTTGCTTTCAGTACTGTCCAGGCTATAGGCGCTTTCGTTGCTTTCCTGGCGACTCAATTTGACCGCAGGATATACCTCCTCCCATTCGGACTCGCTGCGACTGAGAACGCCCCGTCTCCGTGGCGTCGTAAAGGAGCTCTCGCGTTGAGAATCCTTACGCATAGCGGGGACTGTGGTGGCAGCAGCGGTGGGTAAAGGATTATTTAACATCTGTGTGACGCTCTTGGACAGACGTATGGACTGTATGCGATTGTATCCACTGCCCGTTGGCTTGTAGCGTTCCAGCTTCATGGTTAGACGCGCCACTTCATTGCTCATCCACTCAGGTGCCCGCATTCTTTTAACGCTCAACCGACCACAGCTTAAAAGGTAGTAAACCGAGGGCGCAATTGGCTAGTCGCTTTTATACTTAGTCAGGGTATGGGTGATATAAGAATGGGGCAACACACATATAATCGATATGTACCTTGGTTGGAATTGCATAAAGCGGGTTCAGGGCTTGACAAGCGCAATAATTGCAGGGGTTTCCATCCCCTTGCTGTTGACCTATTAACTAACCATTGACCATAGATGTAAAAATTTGTTGTTTGCAACAAAGTATGTATATATGTATGTAGTACATATTTATACATACATACATACACATACATATAATATATTTGATTATTTTGCATTAAAAAAGCTTTTCAGTGTTCGAATTCAAATGAATTTTATTTTCATTGTGCAGAATATGTAAATCCTCATAATAAGTATATTGAGATTTGACTTTCTTTTATCATACAGTAAGTGATATAATCCCTCAAGATGCATTCTGGTTATTCTCCACGCAGATACACTTGTATATTGTAGATACATTTTCAGATCCCCAGTGGTATATTCCATTGTACAAGACTAAAACGACGCCAGTGGGAAGACTATTGCCACAAAATTAACTTAACTAACTCGAATATTAAAATTCATTAGCTTTGTATAACTGACACCTTTGGGTGTCAACGTGGGGAAATACAAAGCAAATCAAATTGCAGACCATAAAACTAAATTACTAGACTAATGCTACGGCTAAGAAATTATCCCCTTACACACAAAAAAATCTGTGGTATCCATACGGCACAGGTGCACCTGTCACCTGTCAATTGGCACTCAAGTTGAGACTCAAAAACGCCCCTGATTTTGGCTTAGGGTCGTGCTATCGTCTTATCCCCCTATGTTCCCATGTGACCATGTAAGCATTTGTGGTTTGGTTTGACACACATGAGCGAATACATTTTGCTAACTTGCGTTTATAAAAACTCTTC
Source organism: Hirtodrosophila confusa (assembly GCA_035043065.1). Classification (NCBI taxonomy): domain Eukaryota; kingdom Metazoa; phylum Arthropoda; class Insecta; order Diptera; family Drosophilidae; genus Hirtodrosophila; species Hirtodrosophila confusa. Next base: position 9,498,597 of record JAWNNI010000148.1, read on the forward strand.
GTAATTTGACCTCATAAAGTCAAATTTGTGTGTTCTCTCTTTTTTAAATTTGTTAACAATTTTGCTACATTTATTCTGAAATTATTAAACATATGTAGCTCTTGTAATGAATAATATAATATACAATGTACATATATGATGTATATATACTATATTAAGAATTTATACATATTCTGTATAGACATTACAGAGGGAGATCTTAATTAGAGTTGCTTTATTTTGTAATCAAGTGAAACATGAAACGAATTCCATATTTTAGCTCTATTCGAGTTTAGGAATATCAATCTGCGATTCAGTAAGTGAAATAATCCCTTAAGATGTACCTTTTATTAGTTATACTGCTAACGCAAAGTCTGTTTTGTTTTGTAGTCATATTTGTCAATCCCCAATGGAATATTCCATTATATAAGACTAAAACGCCGCGCTATAAGATGCGAGGACAATTGATTACACCAACTAAGCCGGAGGATTATTGTCAAAAAGGACTTTGCCCAAAGAATGTGCTCCATATTGCTTGCAACAATACGTTTGTAAGTGTTCTATTAGAAACAACTAAACTTAACTTGATTAAATATTAAAATTTTAATAAATCGTAGTGGGGCGAGAACTGCCTCAAGCCACGTATAGGTATCAACGTGGAGCAACACAAGATTATCATTGTCAGCAGGCATAATAATTTCCGTAATAACCTTATGTCGACGCAACTTCCATATAAAATGCCAAGAGCCAAGAAACTGCCCATGATTCGTTGGGACGAAGAACTTGCCGTGCTGGCGATGCGCGTTACAAACTTTTGCAATAACATCACCTCAAGGGAGTGCTTGAACACGCCCCGTTTCCTAAATGTGGCTTGGAGCTCAATGGACGATAACACATTTCCGTACAACTCTGATAGGGAATATTTAAGACTTATTTTAGACGTGTGGTTGAACCATAGTAAGTGTGTCGATGCAACTTTTATAGAACGCTTTCCACAAAATGCTGGGAAAGAACAATATAGACTTGCAAATATGATAAATGAAAGGGTGACTCATGTGGGTTGCGGCATGTTAACTTCAAAATATCCACAAGGTCCCCGGATGCGTCATTTTACCTGTTTGTATAATGAAAAAATTAAGCCTGGGCAACGCGTGTATGAAACTGATAGAAGGATTACCAATTTAACCCAAGCTAAAAAGAAACAGTAGTTTGTTTAACTGAAATCCCAATAAACTGAAATGTCATCTATTAACCGACTCTTTAACTCTCTGATTAATTCAAATGAACATTGGGGAGAACATTTGTCTATGAAGTTTTGAATTGAGTGCAAGTGTTACACTTCTAAATTACTAGACCGCACTATCTTCGACACTAGCTCTTTTGCCATGTAGACGTAAAAGTAAGAATTTGTTGTTTGCAACAAGTATATATAACATTTAATTAACAGCTAATCGGACAAAGAAAGTGACACATTTAATAAAATAGAATAGGCTACAAAATTCGAGCTACTTTGGATAATAGTACTTTTGATTGGCGCAGCACTCAAGGTGGGTCAACAACAGGGATATGCAAACAGTGCTATGTACAAAAGCTATGGGATATATTCCGGCTTAGGACACTTTGCAATTGTCATCATGCAAGTGATCGCCATCAAGCTGCACATCATCCTCGGCGGTGGAGAAGATTCCGCCCTGCAACACTTTGTTGACGGCAGCACGCGCCAAGTATCCAGTGGTCTCTGAGTATGGTAGCGAGTAGAAGGCTTTTAAGTCCTCCTGTTTGTTTGGCTGCGCTGGTTGCTCCGTCGACGGGGGCTGTATGTTGTTGTCCTTGCAGTACATTGCAAAGGCTTCGGCAAGTATGCCATCTAAATCGAGCGCCTGCTTAAAGTGCAGCTCGGGATTGCTATAAAAAAGGCAACGGTCCACTGTAAATAAGTTTGCAATACATACAAATGTTTTGCTTACCGATTCAGAATGGTGGCCACAATGCACAGTAGCTCAACAGTAATCTGACGCCTTTCGGGACGATCAATGCAAATGAGAGTCTCCTCCACCAGCAAATTGAACGACAATTCGCCGCGACTCATGCTCGTCAACGTGGGCGTGGCAGGCAAATGATGTCCCTGTGTCAATATGCCTTGTGGCGTGCGCTGTAGAATCTCCCAGATCTTGTTATAAAAGTGCATGGGCACGCGGCACAGACAGCCTTCCAGCTGGCGACGTTGCAGCGCTGTTAGCCTGCAATACAAATCATACAATTCGAATATTTTCGACATTCCAACTTCAACTTTACTTACTTCTCCTCCACGGCCCACTCGCTGACAGTGAGCACCTTCTGCAGCAGAATGCGTACTTGGAACGGTGACAGATTGTCCACATCGATGCTTTGTTGTCCCGAGATTTGCAAATAGATGCGCATGGCCTCGAGTACCCAGCCAATGCGAATTTTCAGTATACCACGAAACATGGACGGATTAGTGGCTATTAGACGTCCACAATATAAAACCACCTCCTGCTGAAGCACCGCCTGAATGACATCATATGGCTGCACGCTGGTATACATTACATTCTGAATCTCAGCAGGCGTCATTGGCTTATCAAACACCGTCTCCTTTTGTCCAATAATGCCGACGGTTAGCTCCTTGCCATTGACCAGCACTGTGGTAATGAACGGACTGATGGAGTCCACAATATGATGCAACAGCGAGGAACAGTAGCGCACGGCGCGCCAATAACGCAGCGAGCCAGCACGATGATAAAGCTGCGTTAGGGCCGTGTTTACATTCAGGCCATTTACCTCAAAGTGTGGTCCCTCGCGGTTGAGTAGAATGCCCCACAGCTGGCACAGGCAATAGATGGACTCGGTGTTGCGCAGTGCATTGATAATGTCTGGCGTGGGCTTGTTGTCAAAGTGCTATTAAATATAATGCCAGAGATTAGTCTATAGAGAGGAGGAAAGTGAAATAGTGTGACTCACCGCCACCGAGACTTTCTCCTCCACATAGGTCAGCGCCTTTGGCACATCTGTCAGCGATTGATAGCCAATATATTCGTGATTTATTTGTGAGAATGCATTCTCATTGTCTGTCAAATCACTTTGATTCATGAAATCCAAATGCTCGATACAGGAGCTGCTGATGAGATTCTGCAGGCGGCCAATGCGCACCTTCATACCATCGCAGTAGCCCTTCTTAAGCATAGCCAACAGATCGAGCATCTCCTTAAACTGAGGATCGCGCATATGCTCCTCACGTATTAGTAGACAAACTGTTGGTCTGCCCGATAATCTCCAGTATTTTCCTACAAATTGCAGCTCCGTTTTGATATCGTCAATAAGCAGCGCCATATCACGATACAAATAAAAATCCGAGACCTCAAAGATCAGCGGATAGCAGAGCACAGTCATGCCGCAGATGCGATAGACTTTGCTGGTGCCCAGCGAGCCAACAGGGCGCGAAGGACGACCCGAAAGTCCCACCTTGCTATTAACGCCCAGATGCTGATAGACTTTGATTAGCTCCGTAGAGCTCCAGATTTGCACTGGTTCCACCTAAACACAGTAAAAACTAATTAGCTCATTGTCTACAAAAACGTCTAGGACTTACCTCATGCGGCGTCTGAGTTTGAATTCCGTAGGTTGCCATCATGGCCTGGAGACGCATGGACTCGGCGATCAGCACAATTTGCACCACCAAATCGGTGGCGGTGCCCTGTAAGGATGCACATAAGGCTTAATTAGTAACTATACATAATATAATTTCAGCAATTTATATTAAGAAGTTAGATAATGCATAGAGCTAATTAAATACACTTGAAAAATCTTCATATGACGAGCAACATTTAACTAGCCAAATGTCAAAATGCAATTAACAATTAAAATAACAGTTGGTGGGGTAAAGGACACTAGCAAAGAGGGGTAAATTGTGGTACATACAGATCAACAGGTGTTGAGGAAACATGCCAGACATTAACAATAGCGAGAAATCTTGGAACAAAGAGTACATAAATATTACAAGTACTTACAGCTACATTTACAAATTAATTCAAATATTAAGTTCAGGCATTTGAGGATTAAGAAAAAACCGTCCGACAAAATCAATTAGTTTTGTATAAATTACACATAAATTCGATTTTCGTCAAAATTTGAAATTATTTTCCATTTAGCTGCCAATTTGATGCCTATACAACGCTTAAGAAATTCTTAACCAACGACCCAAACAATCGAACCACTAATTACCTTCTTGGCATCCAATATTAGCGGTATGCGTGGTGTCTATATTCATATAAAGTTTTTTTTTTTTTTTTTATTATTTTAGTAAAGAAAGTATATGTACATATAAGTGGCAATTAATTAGTTAAATCATTTTTGGTTCTCATTCTTAAGCAGAAATTGGCCAGCAAAATGCGCTAAATGTTTTGTAGTATTTTTTAAGCGCTGCCCCCGTAATACATTTAGAAAATAATATGATTAATCAATTGAACTAACTATTAATTGCTTGCAGTTGTGTTAGCTACAATCGGTTAAAGAACAAGAAGCAAAAACTGAAAACTACGTAGAAGAACCCAACGTCTGGTAATCCATTACTTACAGTGCCCGGTTTAGCCTATGTATAGAGCGTGTGTAGGAACAAAATAGTATGCAGTAGAATTTTAGATAAGATACAGTACCGAAAAGAGTAAAGAAAAAACTTTTGATTTAGATACATAATAAGTAAGCAAGAAATAATGTCGCTATATACAATAAACAATAAGCACAGCCATAGTATAATTTGTTTTTTTTCTTCTTCCAACGAATACGCACAGTTTGGTGTATCTGTGTATGTTTGTAGAGAATCCCAGCAGGAAATTCCAGCATGCTTAAAACTATTTTATTGGAACTTCAACTAACTTGTCAGAGGATTGAAGTTGAGCCAACATTTAGTTTCGTAAGATTTTTTGTAAGACTTCTACATGTAAGAAGCATGACAACAGCATGAAAAGGTAAGGCAAGTTCTCATCTATACTAATAGTGATTATAAGCCCTACCTTCTATTGAAGATGTAGGATGCAGTTTTAATAGTTCGGGTCTCGTAGGGAGTATTAGACCTACTAAAACAACACCATGTTAATAATTTTCTACATAATCTCATTGTTGTTTCTCTTAGATGCTGAAAATTCCTGCTGCGAAGGATCGTAATAGTATCATATATTTATATAGTTTCAATCAATGCTTTATGTATGTGTGTGTGTGTCGCCAAATAATAAGAAAATTTGCATAAAAAGTTGTGGTCGAATGTGCAAAACATCTAAAAAGCATATTTGTATAGATAAAAAAATAATTTAGATAATAGATCATATCGATCACATTGAGTGCAAATATTTTTATATGGATATCTGTTACTTACTTTTTTCTTATCATCGATGGCTTTGCCCTGTTTATAATTTTGTTTGCCAACCGATTGTAATATGTTTAAAGTTTGGTTTTTTTTATGGAGTTTGTGTATATAGTTTTGGGTTTGGAGCAGTAGTAGTGGTAGTAATTGTTGTAGTATATACGGTGGTAGTAGAGAATGGACAAAATATATATATGTATAAATATATATGTATGTATAAATAAGTGGTATTATATATTGAAAAGCCAATTAAATCACTTAACCCATAGAAAGAAACTAAAGAAACATTACAATTATATCGAATACCAATTAGACAGCGAACGCAGACACACACAGCAGACACAGAAATGCAGCAGCGGCGTCGGTAATTAAGCCTAGGACTTTGCTGAACCATTTCCTGGTCGCTAAAGTTCCCACCCCAGTCTCACCCGCTCCGCAGCACACTCACCTGAAAGGCAGAATAACGACCGGCGCGTCTGGGTCGATTGTAGCTGGGCAGATAGCGGCGGATGGGATCCAGTTCGTTGATGTGCAGCAGACCGGCGGTCAGCAGCTGTGCAATGATGAAGAAGGACTGACCCCAAAGGAACAGCGACTTAGATGGCGCACGCATGTAGGAGCCATCGCCATCGGGCGCATAGTACATGGTAACCACGGGATCACCGTTGGCATCTGTGCGCAAACAGCGGCGCAGATCATTCTGATACTCCTCGATTTGTTCATTGTTATTCTTAAAGACGCCATCGATGATCATCGTAATGAAAAATAATGGCCACTCGCACTCCAGGCCCTCAAACTCCTTTAGCTCGCCGCCTTGATAATAGCGACGCGACTTGTCCTCCGCTTTGCTTAGGAAACCATCGCGAGTAAACCGCTTGAAGCCCATCTTGCTGCGCAGTCGATTGACAACATTTTGTTTGGTCTGTTCCACCAGGCGATCCTCATGCGAGGCAAATGCCGGAAAAGAGAGCGTCAGCAGCAGCGACGCATCTACGCCCTACAACCAATCGAGAGATTTTAAATTATTAGACTTGGTTGTTGGGTTGTTTACTTACTTTGGAGCTGGATTCACGCGGCAGCATTGTCTCAAATATGCTGCGATTGCGATTGTGAGCATCAATGTCCACGTAGACAACGCTCCAGGAGGCGCCTTTCTCGCCAAACAAATTGCAGCCATTGATGGCCTCCAGGGCTGACTTGGCCATGCCTGCAAAAGAACATGTTATACTAATAAGTACGAGAAAGTGCATGCCTGGCTAGACTTGCCTATGGAGGAGGCGTGTATCTCTGGTGTGCCGTTGTTGTACTTGGAGCCACGTTCCCACATGCCAAAGTCCGGCGTGCGATAGGCGCGTTCCACATAGTACACCAGATTCTGGACAAAGGCGACCTCATCGTGAGTATAAATGATCTGCAATCCAGATGTGATCATCTGCACCAGAAACAGCAAATACAACGAAACCTGTAGGTAACAAAATGTGTGTTTGATTAGAAGTTTGACAGGATATTATTTCGCTCTACTTACGCAATCAATTTGCAGATGATTGTATAACTCATCTGGATAGATTTTCTCGCCTGTGTGCAACTGAAATTTGCTGTGCAGTGCATGCTGATTGGACTGGCGCTGCTTGAAGAGCTCCACACGCGATGCCTGCTTCACCCAGCACTCCAGAATACCGCGCATGCATTTCACAGTGCTCTGGCCGAGCTCATATGACTTGCCGCGATCATCATCGATGCGTCTGTATGCCTGATATAAGCTCCATACTGCAGCAGCACAGTAGACACTATCACGTACCGAACCCACCACCTGATCGGTGCTCATCACCGGAAACAGGCCAGTGATGGGGCTCTGATAGCGCAGCAGCTGACGTTTAACTATATTAGTAGAATAATAATTATAATATAATAATTATTAATATTAATAACAAATTAAACTGAATATCTCATTCTAAACCTAATTTGAGGAGCTCTAGAGCATTTATAGATTAAATCCCATATCCTTTTAATGAAACTATTAATTCTTAATATATTTACTACATTTGAATAACCTTTAAATGGGTATACACTGTATAATTGCTAATAAAATCTGTATGTTACATACTTGGCATACAAAACAATATACCCACTCTGCAGTGCAGGGTATAAGTGATCGCTAAAACGAGATTATCGAGCTGAGCGCCGTTGAAAGTCAACGGCTTTGCACGCATGCGATAGGCACATGTTTTGGGGCTTGTTGACAAATGCAAATAAACAAACGCCAAAAGATGAGACGCTGGTATTTGCCATGGAGACCGATAGAGAGAGAGTGAGAGAAAGAGAGAAGCTAATGAAGACGCCAATAAATGTCTGCCGATATAAAGCGACAACGTAGCGCATTGTTTATAAATAGAAGTAGACGCGACGCAGCATTGCGGCATCAATTGATGCTAAATTGGCTGCCCTACACAGACGCCGCCAAGGTTATATAAAGAAGAGTGCAATTTTTTCAAGAAGTTAGCGTTTTCGCTTGAATTGTAACTTGCCAATGCCATAGTAAATGTCCAGCTGCTTCACAGTGTCCTCGTAGTTGATAGTTTTCAGAAATTGATCCAGATTGATGTCCTCCAAGCTGTTGTGGCGCCCACTTGTCGATATTCCACTGTCTGTAGTTCCTCCGGCTGTACTTCCGCCAGGTGTTGTAACTAATAGGCCGAGTCTGTAGGGAATTGTTGATGACATGTTAGCAACGATATTGAAATTATTATAAGCCATTGTTTTACGCACGATTTCGGCGCATTACGCATCGTAGTTGACTTCAATTGAACGCGTTACGTTTAATCACCAGCAATCATTGAAAAATGTGTACGCGCAGGAAAATATACCCTTCAAGAGTCAAACGCGAATTGCAATGAGACCAGCTGCGTGACAGAGTGAAATTAACAAGATTACGAACTGCGCAGCTATTCATGATGGGAGAGCTCTTGGTGTTTTTTGTTACGTCATGTTTCTGTATCGCAAGACCCATGTTTTTATTTAACATAACGATTGACTCTGCCAGCACTAAAATTTTTTGGTCATCAATTTATAATGTAATATGTATGATTTGCATGTAAACACTCATGTATGCGTCGTCTGTGTGAGTTTTCCGAAACATGATTGACGTGAATGGGCCGCAAATTAGCTGAACATGCAATCGTGCACAACCTTGTGAATATGTGATTATTGCGTTGTACGGTCACCCTGATAGTTGAGCAGCTGTTTGAAACAGCTGGTGGATCTGAGCAGGTTTTTTATGGAGTCGCACCTTTGATAGACGGCAGGCAGCTGCTGTCGCTGCGCGTTGAATTAACTAAATCATAATCATCAATCAGCCGACAAGTGAGATCATCGACCAAACACTGCCATTGTTGGCCGTGAAATGCAGCCACAAGCTGGCTTTGAAAATGTGAGCCGCAAGTAACAAAAAGAGGCGTCTAGAAAGTTTGAGAGCCAACGAAGTACTTAATAGTCTTAAAAAGATGCTGCAACTGTTGATACTCAATGCGCTGCTGTCGCTACAGCTTAGCCATAGTCTTGCCGAGACTAATACGGAACCGAAGCATACGCTGACGTTGCCAAACTTGCCGTCCGATCATCTCATACGCTACTTAAACACATTTCCTAGGCTAAAGCAGCAGCTGGCTGGCAATGTAACGACCAGAACGGAATCTAGGGCCTGCTGGGGCCACGAGCGTAATTGCAGCGTTGAGGCGCGCTTTCAGACGCCACACTGCCCGGGCGAACACACTGGCTGGGTGCAGAGCAAGGAGGCACAGGTGCAGACCTTCTACTACCAAGCCGACTTTGGCTATATTCAACAACAGCTGTCCGAATTGACGCCAGTCTGTATGCCCAAATACTTGACGGACTCGTCGTTGGAATGCACACGCTATCTCCGCTTCTGTCGCGGCCGCAATTTGCTCTTCGATCTGCGGGATGTGATTAAGCGAAAGGAGCGCATACGTTATCATATGGATGTGCTGAGTCCTGGTCAGCTTTTGGGCCATTGTGAGCTGAATCGAACGCGACTGTTTGCCGAAATGGATCACATTGGTTCCGCACTGCAGTCCTGGGGGCCAGAGCTACGTAATTTTGATGTACTGCCCCAGACGGTGCTGGATAGCGACGCCTGTGACCTGGTTGTCAATGCGCCCACGTTCATCATGAAAATTGATGCCACCTATAATATGTATCATCATTTCTGTGACTTTTTCAATCTGTATGCCTCGCTGTTCGTCAACCAATCCCATCCGGCTGCTTTCAATACAGACGTCCAGATACTCATATGGGAGACTTATCCGTATGACTCGCCTTTCCGTGATACCTTCAAGGCCTTCTCACAGCGCCCAGTGTGGACATTGAGCGATGTGCAGGGCAAGCGAGTTTGTTTCCGTAATGTTGTGCTGCCTCTACTGCCGCGCATGATATTTGGACTGTTCTACAACACGCCTATTGTAAGTATTTAAAAGTTGCTTAGCAGAGCTGCCATTTTCAATTGACATTAAATTTTACAGATACAGGGGTGCTCCAATAGCGGCTTGTTTCGCGCCTTCTCCGAGTTTATTTTGCATCGTCTGCAGATTCCCTATCAGCCGCCATTGGCACAACGTAAGCTGCGCATAACGTATCTGTCGCGTCGCACAAAGTACAGGCAGGTGCTCAATGAGGAGAAACTGCTGGCCCAGTTGGACGCCAACGATGATTATGTTTTGCAGCGTGTCTCCTATGAACGGTAAGCTGAAACATTTTAATAATAAATATAAAGCAACATGTCTAATACTGTTTATAATGTTTATCAAACACAGCCTCTCCTTTACCGAGCAATTGGCCATTACCCGGAATACTGATATACTGATTGGCATGCATGGCGCTGGCCTGACACACCTGCTCTTCTTACCAAATTGGGCGTGCATTTTTGAGTTGTACAACTGCGAGGATCCAAATTGCTACAAGGATTTGGCGCGTCTGCGTGGCGTACACTATGTAACATGGGAGCGACGTGATTTGGCGTATCCGGAGGATGAGGGTCATCATCCCGAGGGTGGCGCACATGCCAAGTTTACAAATTATCGGTTCGACGAATTGGAGTTTAAGCGCCTGGTGGCTGAAGCGGCTACAGAGGTTCGTACCCATAAGGACTTTCCACAGGCAACGACGCAGCATGATGAGCTTTAGTTTAGTTTAGAGCTTTTGTGATTTCATTTAACCAATGCATTTACTTAAAGATTCAAAATGTTCAAAAATAAACGGACAGTTTCGAAAAAACAATATCGATATCAATTTATTACAGAGTGGCAGCACCATCATAATATGGCAAGGGCATCATAATGTGGCAACGCTCAATAAACAGCTGTTTTTGTTTACATTCGTGTGGCAATGCGCTTGCCGCAACAATTGGTAATTTTTTTCAAACTGCAGTCTGAGCTCAGTAAGCGCTTCACAATATAATCATGGGCAGCTTAAGTACTCCAATAAGTGGCGCTGGCAATGCCTACTTCTATGATGCCTACGTTTCAACAGATAGGTGTTTCCTGTCAGTGCCGCTTCACATATTCCAAGGCTATACAAATCAAGCTGTTTGTAGCCCTTCCATGGACATCGAAAATATTATAAAACTACTGACGTCGGGAACCGACAAGAAGTCCTGGGAGTCAGTGATATCGAGCGTGCGTTCTTTTCTTGCAATAATGCCCACAATATTCGGTTTTACGCTCTCCCAGCTGGTCTGCAGTCATATGCCGCTGCATTCGACGAGACGTTTCCTCATCGAGTTCCTGTTCATTATCGTGCCCACCGTGTGCCTTAATATTGTGGCCAGTGCTTACACTGGTCTTTACTGCGGCTTGTTTGTCGCGTTTATTGTCTTATTGCTTTGGCGTTCCGGCATTTGGAACAGAGCTGCTGATGAGACCTTAAATTTCAACTATGAGATAGGCGAACGGCCCGTAGTCTTTACGCTGCTGCGGGCTACTGCGTATGTGGGCACCAGCGTCAGCATTTTGGCCGTTGATTTTAGTTCATTTTCAAAGGAGTTTCGGAAAAGCCGAGGATTTGGTGCTGGCGCCATGGATATGGGCATTGGTTTATTTGTGGTGACCATGGGTGTGGTCTCGCATCGTGTTCGCAATCTTGGTGATCTAAAAAAGTTGCACAAAGTGGTGCTGCCCTTGCTATTTCTGGGCTTGGCCCGAACTCTTGTCATTGACCTGATTAACTATCACCAGGACGTGCATGAATATGGCAAACATTTGAATGCATTCTTTATATTGGGACTGACAAAGCTCATTGGCAGCATTTGCAGTAGGCTGGCCTGCTCTGATGATATGCTACTGCCCCTATCCCTAGGTAAGTTTTAGTGATGCCATTTTGAGCTGTTTATCCTTAACTTTACTTTTTTAAACAGGTATTCTGGTGCTTCACGAGTTCCTATTGCAGATAGGTCTCTCAGAGTTTGTCATGGTATCTACTGATCGCGAAGGCTTCATAAGCTCTAATCGTGAGGGTCTCAGCTCGCTGCCTGGTTCCGTAGCGCTTTATTTGGCCAGCATTTACTTTGCCAAATTGTTTAAATCTAAGGATCAGCTCAACTATGAACAGTTCTATACCAAGCTGCGCTACATGCTCCTCTTCGCCATCACAGGCTGGCTGTTAGTCTTCGGCAGCGCCTTTTTGGTGGGCATAGCACGTGTTACCTTCAATACTGGCTATGTAATGTGGTTATTAAGCATCAGCGTAACGTTAGCGTTGTTTTACTCATACCTGTTTGACTTTGCCCTGAAGATTACAAAGAAAGAAACGCTGCCGATTGGAGACGACGTCGAGACATTAGAACCAGCCCAATCACAGAGTCAGCATACTAGTTTACCTGTCTTTGTGGAGTCACTTAATAAGAACGGACTAACCCATTTTATGTTGTCAAATTTCCTTACGGGCCTTGTGAATTTGACATTGAAGCCAGGAGAGCGCAACATAGCCGAAACCGTGATCATATTGACGCTCTACGGTCTGGCCAGTGCCGGTGTGGTTTATGTGCTATTTCGCAAAGGAATACGGATTGGCTAAAAGCTGATTTTATATTTGTTCTATAGTATTTGTTTACGTGAATGTTCATTAAGTGTAGATTTGTGTATGTTTTGTTGTTTTTTGTGCGTGCTTTAAGAATAAAACCTAAAATAATTCATACCACAGTCCAATAGTCTACACTACAATTGAAAAGTAAATATATGTAGAAACCCCTAATTGTATATAAAATTTTATCATTACCTATTTTCACATATTCAACACGATAGTGTAGTTCAAAATTTAGTTATACTTATCTTTACATTGATTTAAGACTCTATTGTAAATACATCAATTGTAAAATATTAACATAAATTATGAAAAAATCTTTTTGATTATTTGAAACAGGCAAAAATTTCCTTTAAAATGCTGCGTTTATTTGACAAGATTATATTATCCCTAAATGTATAATAATTTTGTAACTATTTGCAAAAAATAATTTAAAAGCATTGCTGCTATATTGGTAAAAATACTTTTAATACAGGAAAAACTGCGACAAAAATTTTGAATAGCTTATCTATAGCCCAAATATCAGAGATGATGTACATATTGTTTATTTGGACGAATACAGGGACTCGAAGGGCATAACGTATCCATTGGGCATAATGAGAAAGAGAATAACTGGTTTCTTGGCATCTGCGGTTTGGCTTGTTCCACATTCCACATTCTGGTTCTTGTATACCTCGTATATCTGACAGCCATTCTCCGATGGCACCAGACGCGTCCACAGCCACTGCTGTCCATTTTCATTGTAGGTTCCCGCCAGCTTCGTCTTCAGGGCACGATAGGCAGAGGAGCAATTTGTGAACGACTGCTTCATACGCTCCGATATCGATGGACCGCCAGCTATCGAACGGGTATCGGACACCGGATGGGCAAAGTCCACGCGCGGTGTGCGCGGACGGGGGCAACAGGGTGGCAAAGTGGTTCTGGCGGACTTCAACTTGAGGCTGGATGACTTTACCGGAGGGCAGACGACGGATGGCGGCTTCTCACTGGTCTTCGACTTGGCGGTAAGATATTTGCTTATGCTGGTGTTGCTACTAGGCTTGGACATGCCCAGGTTGTCTAAAAGGGTACGAATGGAAGTGTTACTGGTCTTGGCACTTGCCACGGCCAATGGCGACTCAGTTGGTTTAAGGGACAAGGATTTTTCAGTAGGAGGTATCGAACTGTTAGAACACACGGCAGCCAACTCCAGCTGGTGGCATATATTGGTTGCGCCCGAATAGTAGAGAATGCGATCCAATACCGTCAATATGACCTCATCTGGAAATGGACCCAATGCATCGCGCAGCGCCGGGCGACTCTCCTCTCCGCTGTAGCAGACCAGGCATCGCGGCGAGCTCCTGCGACAGCTGCAACTGTTCTCTGGTGGGGGGCAGCTGCTCATTAGAGAGATTTTTCGTTTGTCTTTTGTAGTTATAAAAAAAGTAGCTAAATTTTATTAGTCCAGGGTTTTCTAATGAGCTAGCCTGGAATCTATGAATGTTACACTAAATTTGTAGAGCCGGGCTACTCTGCTACACACACACACACACATATATATATATATATTTGTATATAACGGGCATCAATAATGTCCACTTAAGCGCACTCTGGCTCCCCGCAGTCAGATGTCAAAGGTGCGATATCCGGCTTACCGTTGGCGTCTTCTGTCAGGACTCCAACGCGAAGGCGTCACAAAAGATAAGATTTCTATTAAGGAAATGACAGAAATTGCGCGCATTGTGTCCATAGACGAAGACGCAGTCAAAGGTCCTCTGGAGTCTGGGGTAGGATATTTAATTTAATGGCACAAACAAAGGCCGAGTCAAGGACAGGCAATGGGCAACAGATGATGAAAGGACGAGCACGGGGTGCGTGAGGCGCAAATGACCAACACAATGTTCTGTGTGCAAGGGTATTATATAGGGTATAATAACTTTGTTATTGTGTTTGCAGCATATGTGTAACTTCTTCCTTGAGATTCAAATATTTTGGAATTACTAGTATTACAAAAAAAGATTTTATAAGTAAAAATAATGGATTGTAATGAACTCCTCTATCTTAAAAGCAACTTCTTCTCGATACATTTTAAAATAAAGTCTATTTTAATCCATAATTTATACGATTTAGTAGCTTGAATAATAGATTAAACTGTAATCTGTAAGACTTTACGACCTAAATAATGATGGAAATTAGTTTTGTTTATTTGTTGTAATTGTATTAAAAAACTGATCGATAAACCGTTCATATATACAATATATTATATTGTAAATTATTCATATTTCCATATATATACTTAGATTAAAAATGGTTTCATTTCTGAACAAAAAAGATTTCCGTTAAGAGTATCTAAGCGTTGTTGTCAGAACCTTTTGCCATGTTAGACGATTCTTTTTCTTGATTGTTCGTCCAATGTAATTACAGCAACAGTTTCCGCCGTTGATGCGCCTTGATGCGAGCCTTACCCGTCCTGATGCGCTTTTAATGTCATATCCTGGGCGCAGGACGTCGCTGAATGCTATCTGATTTGGCAGCACAAATGCAATTTCCTGCAATCGCAACCCTTTCAGCTTTACAATTTATATTGAGTTAATAGTTAGAAGTCAACGTAATCATATCTATCAGGGGGGTGCCACTGGGTTACTGCAGGGGGGGTTGGCATCGGGGTGTTGTGCCCACCTGTTCACACATGAGGGTTGCTTTATCGTTGGCTTTGATGACAGAATATTTTCATTAGCAAAACGTCGGCGTTGTCCATTTGGACATCACGTGCCGCACAAAAAAAATGATGTATAAAACAGCCCGTAAAAATTATGAACGTTAATTATTATGTATTTTCATATTTGTTAAACATGACACATGAGAGACAACTGATTGATGTGGCCAACAATCAGTGGGAGAATTCATTTCCTTTCCTTTCCGTGCCTTTTCGAACTGCCAATTTGCTGACTTTGTAGTATGCGCTGCAAATCGGATTTCATTCAGATTGCTTTCATAAAAAAAGCAAAGAAATATTCATGTGTGTGTGTGTGTGTGTGTGTGTGTGTATGAGTACTGTATGCGTATGCATGAGTGTGCCTCGTGTGTGGGTGTGTGGGAGTCTCAATCACTGTGAAGAGGCTTAGTGCGCACCCAGGGGAAATCGCTTAAGCCGTTCATAATGAGTATTATGACTACCTATTCGCAGGGCTGACTGAATGTGGAGGTCCTTGCAACCAAATGGCACTGAAATTTGCAAAACAAAAATCATAGCATACTGTCTGGGGCAAGCATAAAATGGTCCACAATTTGCGGGCATCTAACATAAGCTACCATTGTGTTGAGCTGCTCCTTTCAAAGTTATTATAATGCTCGGACAGAATTCTCTTCGCAATTAACGAGCTCGAAACAGACACAATTCTCTAGAATAGCAGCTATACAATTAGACAACAAAATGAAAATTGTGAATATTTTTTGAGGGGTAATATTTCAAGGTACCTATGTAGGAATATGACAAAAGTCTCCAAAGTTTTCATCAACAGTGCCCTTATTTATAATTTCCAAGCATTGCTTCAGAGGGTATCAAACCCATTTTTTAAAGGATGGTCCAACTCTGGCTGAAGTAAGGAGCAGATTTAACAACCCAAACTAGCTTAATACCTTCAACGTATTTAAAAAGAGATAATTTTAAAGAATTTCCTAAGAAGCAAACCGGTTTTGAATGTAAAATCGTGGATTATTATCGCACATTCAATGGAGATAGGTAGAGATGAAAATCAATATATTAAATCGATAGTATCGATGTTTTAACATATCATAACATGTATCATATAATAATTATAGGTTTTTCATGAATTAATTGAAGGGAATATATCTTAAATTTGGCATACAATAAATGTAAATTAATAAAAATAACTATCAAGTGGCGGCAAAATCGATCGTTTTTAAGCACTAGCAAACAGACCCCTTGGAACTTCTTAAACAGCCCTAGCATCGATTATAACATTCAGTTTGTTTGCTGTCAATAGCTTATACTATACTCAACACAATCCATGCCACCTTATAAACAAAATGCTTATCGAATGGAATTTTTATCGCAGCTTAAGCGTCATGGCAGCAGGAAGCACCACAACAGAATAGAACAGGACAAAACAGTGTGCAATTTGTAGGTACAATAGCACATATTTCTGAATGCTTTCTCAATGCTTTTAGCAAGCAATTGCGCAATTTTCCTGCAATCAATGCGAAGCCAAAAAAGTGTTGAGCGAATGCCAAGGAAAATGTTCTATAAAATGTCGACAGACCAATTGCAATGGCCAGGATGTGAAGGCCAAAACTGTTAGAAGAGTGCTCCAGTTGTCATGCGAACGCTCCTCAATTGCGTCGCTGTTAAATCGTGTGGAAGCTGATATGATTATGCGTGCCCATAGCAACCATCTCGGGATGCCAAAGTGTGCTCCAGCTTTAGCTCCAATGAATGGTCATGGTTATGGGGCATGCAACGTGCGGCAAGCGCAGCAATTAGCGTAGGTCTGGGCAGCTGCGGCTATGTGTATACGAGTACACCCACTTTAAAGCTGCCTAGCAATCAACAATCGCATTAAGTGATTTGAAAACCTAAGCATTCTACTTAGTGCCTGCCTGGCAGCTCTTAACCCAAAGGAACATTAAGAAGCTTAATTCGCAAAGCTGTTGTTATGTGTTCTTGTTTTTTTCTCTTTTCTTTTTGTTATCCTATTTCCCAAAATCTCAGATAACGTTATGCATCATTGTGTCAAAGAATTGACAAATCTATGCCAAGGCAGTAAGACCTACTGGGGAAGGGACTGAAAAAATTTTAACAATTTCACATTTCTTGAGTTGAAATGCGAAACCAGTGCAGCACCCTCTCCCCGTCTATCGATTTGGCAAACGCACAGCACTCAAAAGCAATCATTAAATCAGAAAGTTTGCCTCTGTGTATATCCTGCTCCCATTTTACAACAAAACAAATGTAAGAAGTTTGATAAACTCCACAAAAAACAGCCAAAACATTGCAAAGAATGAAAAAAAAACTGAATTCGCAATAAAAAATGTGAGACAGGACGTTGCCCTTCCACGCACACGCACACACACACACACACACACACACATCCTTATTGCTAACCCTCCTGTGGGCCTCCCCGCCCGCTGACGCATTTAATAAAGCCCAAATGGAATGACTCGCCTCGTGTTTTTTGCCACAGCAAAGTCAGCAGCGTAACCGCAACACGTTAACGGTTTCGGTTTCACTTTGTGATTTACAACAACAGGCTGAACACCCACCCCGCCCCCCTTTCTTGCAGGGAGTTCAGCGTTGGGAACTGGGTATCCTGTGCGCTCATGTGTGAAAAGGTACTTTGGGTGTAGGCAGTCGACGGGTTCTCGCCGAAAATCATTTTCCAGGACATTTTCTTCTGCTGTTGCATTTTGCACGCGCCTTGGTATATGCAGTAGAAAGCCGGTTAAATAAGTAGCATTCAAATTGTTGGACTATGGAATACCCTGTGATACGCTGTTACTATGATTATGTTCATCATTTTAAGCAATACTTAGGAGAGAAAAAAAAAAACGATAAAATTATACCCTTTTTGTTGTTTAGAAAATACTGAAATTTGAGTACTTTCAATCATTTACCTATTTATTTATAAACATTGATAATGAAACTCAAGAAGCTTTAACTAACAAGGAGTCTATAGCGCTGGCTACTTTGTAAATTAAGTGAGGCTATCTATTTATTAATTTTCCATACTTACATAAATATGTAAAATATGTACACGATTAATTAATCAATTGCAACTTGTACTATTAATTACATAAATATTTGCAATGCAATTTCATTAACCAATTGTAATAAATAAAACCTTAAATTATCTTTAATTATTATAACCAGTAATTGAGGTAACGTTTGTAATTAAAAATTTATTGGCTATTAATGGTTAATAAATGATTTAAGCGTTATCTTTAATGAGTACATTCTTAATGCCCGTATTATACATTAATATTGTAGTATAAAAGTTGAAGTTTTTTCACACATAGTTCAACAAGGTACAGTCATTAACAATTCTCCGGACCTCCTGACTGCACATTTCCATTTCATTAAATCCATTTGGACCCACACAGAAAGTTTTCCACGTGCCGCAGATAAGAAGAGAACGTTGTCGCAGCAACGGGTCCCCGGCTCCGGCTCCGGCTCCCAGCACCCGGACAACTTGAAGTGTTATCAGGCGGACAGCATCATGCATATATTAAGAGTAGATTGGCTTGGCATTTGCGAAGAGCTAATAGAAATGTCTGGGAGTTAATTTAGCGTCATGAAGTCGTGCAATATTGAATAATCAAAATGGTCGCTGTGGAGATGAAGCTTTGAAGTGGCCGTCGCGTCGATGGGAAATGGTATTCTATTAGTTAATGAAAACAACACAGTTATAAAAGATAATATATATAATATCCAGAAATTTAAGCACCCTTAAGAAAGAATTATAAAACAAATACTGAATGGTATATAGAGTTTAATAGTTTTTCTGTGAATTATATGACATTGTATTACATTAGGTCCTAACATAACTATAAGTGTAAACATTATCCGAAATAAACAGAATAACTTTGACGATATTATAACTTTTTTGTCGTTTTGCGATTGATGTTTACTGCTAATGTTGAGTGTATGATAGAAGGTTTGAGCCGCTCCTCGTACATGGCAATGCGTAACTCTAAGTCCTGGAAAATATTTTTAAGTTTTTTAACCTTTTCTCGTTGGCAGTCAACAATGTCCGTGGTCTTATCATAGTCGTGTAGCAGTACTGGCTTATAGAGCAGTCCGGCCTTGTCATACAATTCGTTCTTCCGGATTTTCAAGCGGACATGTTGGACCTTCAGCTGAAGCAACTTATCTCGCAATCGATGCTGTTGCTCAATCTTATCGACCAACTCTATTCGAAGATTTTGCAATCTTTCTGAGATCATGCTGGTCTTTTCCCTTATGAACGCCAGTTGATGTACGAGCTTGGTACATCGATCTCGCATGCGGCTCAATTCATTGTTGCGTTCTAGATGGGTAATGCAGGATAGGATTAGATATAAATAAATTGATTCATATAGAAACCTTCAACTTTTATGCCCAAAGCCGTCACTTCGCGATTCGCAACTATAAACGTATCCATGGTCAAGTCTTCCGTGATTTGATCGAATTTGCGTTTGCGCTAAGAAAAATCAATCAGGTTGAGTAATATTCGGGTGGTTTTATTAGTGGGACTCACCTCGCAGAGCCTGCCCAGCGTGTGCTGCCTGGTGATAAGCCAGAGACGACTATCGCTTATCTCGTTGCGGGTTTGTTGCATTAGTCGCAGCTCCCTTTCCACAACACGGGGCATGTACACGTCGTCCTTGCGTATGAGTGTATCGCGAAAGCAGTTTTCGAGTGAGTTTACCGATGATAGCGCTATGCAATCTTCGTACTCTAGATCTAGTTTCACGCTGGACAGCAGAGCGCTATTTACAATTTTAGACTGCTCAGCTTTCTCCTTCAAGTGATCTAATAGATCCAACGCATCCCTGTGCCTTCGATATTCAGCGGCCTCAACTTTGGGTTTTAATTGCTCAAAACACCGCAGTTGCCCAACACGACGATAATATTCGTGCATTTTATTATTCAAGTCGGTATTGAATTGTTTTACACCCATACAGTCAAGAATGATGTCGTGCAATTGATTGATCAGCTTTTCCTTATCCAGTTTTTTACGTAGCACATTGATAGGATCGATATACTCGGCAGTATCGACAGTGTCATCGAGAAGTTTGTATAGAAAGTCCACAACTATTTGACGAGTTTCGCGTTCCAATCGATCTTGTTCCAATTCAGTGGTCGATTGTTCGCGTTCAAACCGAGAAGATGCACGTGCCTCCAATAAAAATTCCATAGCCAGTTCGGCGTCACTGATTGGCTCCGGTTTATACACGACTTCGTCTTCAAGATCAAACGGCCAATCAAAACTGATAGTAGACGATTGTTCTTCTTCGACGCATTTCGAAGATATATTCGACTCCGGCTCCGGCTCCGGTGGTGTGGAGGATGACGTTACCGTCTCGCCTGTCAAGGGATCTACAAATTTACCTATATCCACTTCGGATGAGTAACGCGTAGACCTAATCGTCGAACGATGTGATAAATTCTCTTCGCTTGACTCGGTGGTAATGTCCGAAATGCTTGGAAGTGTGAAATGTATCAAAAAGTTGTCCTTAAAAGACACCGTACACTTTGGCCTTATGTAATCTGATTCGTCCGAGGACGATGTATCTGCAGTTTTGATTTCATCCAATAGCTGCCTGTCATATTCGCCGGATAGTAATAACGTATTTATGGCTTCTATTTCTTCCTTAGTTTCGAAGGATCCACGGTTAATTAGAGATACTGTACGAGATACTACATGCGTTTCCACATCCTGTGACTTCACTGGTTCCGACACTACTACTATAGATTCAGCGTTTCTGTATTGTGCATCCCTTTGTCGCTTTTCTTCACGTTTCTTCTTTTTTTCAAGCTTCAATTTCTCCAGAACTTCTATTGAAATCCTATAATCTTCGGGGTTCCCATCTATTGTGTTTCTACTATCCCGGACCTTAGCATCGTCGGTTGCGTTCGCATCAACCTTGACTTCCTGGAGCCCCAATTCAGAGGCAGATGGAGATTGATTTCTTTCTTTATGTTTTGTGTCATCTTCTGGAAACTCGATTAATTCTGTTAATGTATTCTCTACTTGGACTATAGCCTCAACTGTTCCTTCCGCCATTATTTATTTAAGCTTGGGGTTCTTAAGTATTCCTATATATGTATGTACTCTAATAAGTTTAAATGTGTCTTAATGTGGTTTCTGTTTGTGTTTATGTTACTTGTTGTAGTTTCTGTTGTGATTTGTTTTTTGTTGTGTAGTTGGTTGTCTAGTATGTTTATTATTGACAAGTATAACAATTTTATCGTATATTGTGTGAATAATTTTCCCATTTTTATATCATGCAAGAAATCCGTCGAAATATGTAGGTGCAGCAACGAAATTTCAGAACTGGCTAGATTTCGACTATATTCATCCAGTGGTTTTTGCATGTCTTAGCTTAGAATCATTTTTCGAAGATCCTCAATAAAGTTCCAGTTGTGACATTCAGTAAAATAAATAACTAGTTTGTGGCTTGAAAGATGATTGTTTTTTATACCCTAGCAGGGTATTAAATTTTGTCTCGAAATGTGTAATGGCCCGAAGGAGACATTTGCGACCCAACAGAGTATATATATTCTGAATCAGCATGGATAGCCGAGTCGATAAAGCCATGTCCGTCTGTCCGTCTGTCCGTCTGCGTCTGCGTCTGTTTCTATTCGAACTAGTCTCTTAGTCTAAAGCTATCGTTATGAAACTTTGCACAGACCCTTCTTTTTGCTGCAGGCAGTACATATGTCAGAACCGGCCGGATCGGAACACTATAACATGTAACTGCCATAGGAATGATCGATCGATTAATATGTTTTTGTATGAAAAACTTTTTTGTTTATTAATGTATCCTTACCAAACTTTCCCAAGCCGAGTCTCTAGAGAGTTTATATAATCTGGCCAAATTTAGTCAAAATCAGACTACTATATCACTATATCAAACTATTTTTTATACAAATATTTCATCCAAACTAAGTGAGAGTCTTATAATACTTCAAATAGTTTCCTATAATTTGATCAAAATCGGAACACATAGGAGCAATCAGACAAAAATTAAGTTTTGTATAAAAGACATTGCTGCAAGTGTATATAGCTTCGGCATCCGAAGATAGCCGCTCTTTCTTGTTTTAGAAATACTTCTAACACTTCTATAGTTGAAATTAACGGTGTATAATGGATCTTGGGAAATATTAATATAGATAGTAGTGTCTCACAGTTATACACTGATAAATTATTTATTTCACTTAACGTTGGCATTGTTCCTAATTTTGTCTTTGACCTTTTGTGGGCAGTACTGTAAATGAAATTCTTTCATTTCTCACAATAAAAGTTGACAGCCAGCCACAGAACTGGACATACATTGAACTATGCCAGTTTTAGAACTTGCACGTGCCTTGCCACAAAGTATGCAGGAGAATTTCTTACAGAAGACGTCGAAACTGATGTCATGTGGGTACAAAGTGTGGGCCATTGACGTCACAAACTTGCCAAAACTGCACTGACAAGGAATTCATAATGAAACGAAGAATGACCCCCCTTCTAGGCCTACTCCTCTACAATTTCAAGCCTAATGCATTTCATTGTGTTAGCAACTTTACGGTTCTAGACACATGCCTTGCATGAGGCACGGATACGGCTACGGCTGAGGTACGGGTTGAGGTACGGGACTTGGCTGTCTCAGTGTGGCATTGTGCGCAGCCTCGGCAAGCGGCGGTTGTGGCAGGCGGGGCAGGTTGCCCAGCAACCCCTTCGGGATGCGACGTCGTCGACACTCCATTAATTGAAGCCCCTGGATTACGGTAAATTGCATTGTCTCTCGGGCCGAGCACCCGCGGCGTTTTTTTGCGAGAGGGGTTGGAGGCTGACGTGGCAGCGCATCAAATTGTGTACAAATCTTTATAATCCCTGATAATTTCGTTAATGGTTTTAATCACTTACTCGCAGGCTGGCAGTAAAGGATTAGACAGCAGCGACATTCATTTGGGTATTTAAAATTCGTTTGTCGTTTAATGACAAGCTCAGCAAATTTTCGGCAGCCATTGCAATTTTAAATTGTGGCTCCTCCTATAGAGTAAGTATCCTTGTAAGGTCACACACACACAAACCGGCACCCCCACCAGGGTCGGCGGCAAGGGGCCTTATATAGACAGCTGTTTACCTAACTGCATGTATCTATATACTCGTACACCCAATTAGGCAGCTACAATTGTTGCCTTTTACGCCAGAAACTCAACATGCCACGTAGTCCAGAAACTCAACACGAAAGTTCTGTGGCACGTCAATCCGGGGGGAGTTGAGTTGAGGCGGAGAAAGCTCTGTCTAGTGGCGGCAGCTATAAAAGCCCAGGTTGCGCCACTGGCGCCACACACAAACCACAAACGACGCCAGGGGAGTAGACGGATAGACGGATAGAAGGATAGACGATGACATGGAACGGGCGCGCGTTGTGGCGGCAGCTTTGCCGACGGAGATCTTCGAGCGGTGGCTGGAGGACAAGTGGATGTGGCAGGCAGCTTCAGCTACCAGGTGCTTGGAGCGTGGAGCTTGCCTACTTCAGAAGATACCAGAGGATGCTATAGACCTTTGGTATTGGATTAGGAATTGAATTAGCGCCGCCATATCGTAAACTATCCAGTTGAAAAACTTGGTAGAAAGACGTTAAGATCTGTGGATTGCTAGTTCTCTGTTAAAATTTGAACCTAAAGAATATCATAGCAACATCATATCAATTCATATCGATTTAATAACTATGATAAGTTGAATGTTTTTAATCAATCAAAAACGTGATTTTAATACAATAAATATCAATAATTATATAATCAATAAAATTACTCCAATGTTTCAAATAAAATTCTTATAAGTGTGATAAAGTTACGAGTAATTATTTTCTACGGGAAATGTTTGTATTTATTGTAATCCAAACAAGAAAGGATGGTTATTTTCGGTTAACCGAAGATATAGATGCTTGCAGCAATGTTTTTAGACAAAAGCTCGTTTTTCATCCGATTGTTCCTATGGCAGCTATATGATATAGTTTGGACCAAATTTGGTTAGCCTGTTTGAAGCAGTATGTTAATTCGATTTGGTGAGTTTTGGTAAGATACGAGTATCTTCAAAACCATTTAGGAGCAGGAAATCCAAGAAGGTTTTGCAAATGTATTATGCATGTTCAGATTTTTTTTAAAAATTGAAAGAAAGGCCTCAGATTAAGCAATCGATAAAATCTAAGTTTCAAAATTTTACTATTTTCCAAGTGTTAATTTTTTTGCAAAAATCTCCAAAGCTTTATTTTGGAATATTATTCATACTTAAATTACAACTCTATTGAGATTACAAAACACGACCAAAAAACATCCCGTATGGAAATCGAATAAGCTTTGACAATGTTGTGGAGTAGGTAATCTACGAGTTATAGCTTCTGTGGTATTTAAAACTTAATAAGTCGAAATTTTCGGAAATTGCTTGCTTGAATTTTGGAGATAAAATGAACTTCCTTAGAACAAATCTTAAAATAGATTTTAATATTAATTTAGATATCCGCAATCGACAAAAAAGAATATTTCGGTTTTAATTTTTTCAAAAATTTGATTTTTGAAAATGTGTAAGGCGGACCCTTGTTAATATTTAAAAAACTTTAATTTTTTTGAATATTAATAAAATTGAAGTGCCAAGTCAATTAGGAGTACTAAACATGACCAAAAAGAGTTTCCCTATGAAAATCGTTCAAGTTTTGACAAAGTTATGGGACTTGGTAATCTAGATGGTGGGGCTTAAAACTTTACAAGTCGCATGTATTTTTCTGACGTTTGTTAATTCTTTAGCTATTATAAATTATTTTCTACTGTTAAGATCTTCAATTATATTAGGATCAACGTTTATATAGATAAAATACTCTACTATGGCTATCTGGTTCTGTATTGTATTTAAACAAGCAAAGATGTTATAAAACCAGGAAAGAGTAAACAATCGAGCTTATTGAACTACCTGCAATGCTCGTCTAACCATTAAGCTGGCAAATAACCTGGCCAGCACCCCATACTGCTCCCTTCCCCGCAGCAGCCGGAGAGCGAGTGGAGCGCTTAAAAGCAATCAAAAACTTTGCTGTACGCGTGCAGGCAAGAAAAATTTGCATATGTCAACAAAAACAGGAGCAGAAATCGCCCTGGAAAACAACTTATTTATTGCCGCAGCGCTTTATATGGTGTGGAGGGGGAGTACTGAAGCAGAAGAGATACATTTGCCTGCTGATGCTGCGGGGGTGTGTGCGGGGATACGTAAATACAAGTCCAAAATTGAAATGTTAATTACATGGCTGAGATGAGGCCACATGAGCGGGTTACTCAGATACATATCGCAAACAGTTTAAAATACAGCTGAGCGAGCTGTTTAGACACTGGATAAGCAAACAGACTGTCAGGATCTGATTTGTTTGCCCAGCTCTTAATCAGACCAAGTTTGGAGCACTTTTTATTGACTACCGCAGGACGAGGCTGAGTTTAATATGAGCCTGATAACCTGAGGGCTGCTGCCGGTTGCCAGCGGAGGGTCGAGGGGTTAAACTGTGCGGCGTTAAGGCAAACAAACGTGGGCTTTATTAACAATTGGGAACGGCCAGCAGCGTGGGCTTGGCTATAAGTCACACTCTCCCTCCCAGCATCATCAACATCATCATCATGTTGTGTTCTTGATGTTGATGAGGTGTGAATGTGAATGCCACCGCGTTGAAGCCACAGCGTTTTGTTTTATGCCTTACAATGCTGCAGCAAGCACTCGAGGTTAATTGAATTTCTTGGCGTCCTTGGCTGCCGTTTGTTGTCCTTTCGGTAGCTCCTGCTATTGCTGCTGCTATTGTTGTTCTTGCTGTAGTAAATTGAAAACGCTTTTTCGCTTTTAAGCTGGTTAGACATAACTCATAATAGACACAAAATGCAGTCATCATTTACCGCGTAATTAATTGAATTTGACTCTAATTGAAAAGTTTTTAGCATGCGTAATTTGATTTTGGATAAAGCATTGAAACTTAAGATGGTCTTGATTCCCTTAAATGCTATTGTATGAAGCGAAATGGTTTCTAGCAGGCCTGTTTTCGAATTCCAACCAATTTCGCCGAAATATGCTAGGCAAATTTGTCCATAACTAAGGATTTGAATTGATCCTGCTCCAAGAAGTATTCTACTATAATTCTTACTAAAAAAAACATTTAAAAGTGGAATTTAGAACATACCCGTGTTTATTTATGTAAAACAATATAAGCTTTATAGTTACCATGCACTCTAACTTCAAGTATTTTTTAATATATCCAAAACATAATACAAAATGATGTTGAATTATGCACATGCCTCATAAACTTAGTGGGTAATTCTCATAATCCACTCAGACACCCTTCGCAACAAATTTCTTCAAAAAATTTGGTTTTCATCGAATTTACAAGTTGTGTTCACATTAAAAGGATTTGTCTGGCACGTGCTCGCACATTTAAAGGCGTTTCAAGGAATACGTAGGGAAAAAAATCGCACTTGGCCTTTTTTTTTGGTGTTATTTTATTGAAGTGCCAATTGAAACAAGAGAAAAAGAAATTAGCATTTATTTTCAAAGTTCGTGTTTATTTAGCTATTTATTCAATTTTAATTTTAATTTTTTTCCTTCTTTTTTTCTATTGTTGCGCCCAATCAGTCATGCCTATATAGCAAATAGATGCGATTACATTTAATTGAATTTTCGCTGCGTTTGCTTGTTGCCTCGCCAAAGCATCACAAAGATTGTATTATATTACCAAAAAGAACAAAATAATCAAAAATGCGCAACGCGATTGATAAAAGAAAGAAAAACGTGACACTAAAAAATGTTGTCGTATTCAAATTTCTTTGTCGCTAAGCCGCTGAAATTGGCAAGACTATTGGGGGAGGATTCTATTTTGTTCTATTTACTCACAAGTAGCTGCAAGTGATATATTCAATAAGGATAACAAACCTGCTTTGGTTGTGATATTTAGGTATAGAATATTGAAAAGTATTTCGCTTGAATTTGATTTTTATTAATCAATCATATTGAAATTATTGGAATAGTTGGGTGAATCTCTGAAGTAAACAGCTACCAAATATTACGACTATATATATCTTGAAAAGTCTTATAATTAGCCTTAAACAAATTTCAATTGTGGATGAAAAACACAAAAAATCAAGAACTCATACATCAAATTTTTGGTTGGAAGTCTCATAAATATCTGGCAAACTGTTGTTGTTGATCAACATCAATAGTTCAAGTATAGTTACTTGAGTATATAAGGTTGAATTAGTTTCAATGACCCCCAAATTTTACTTTGTCTTTCCCCCTATACAAATGATAGATCTTGTTGGTGAACCTACCTACGCTAGAGGATAGACGAACGATTGCGGGTCTTGTATTTATAAATAACATTATTATAGAAAATACTGATTGCTCTACCAGAGCTTATAAATTGTTGTGTGCCGTGTAGACAATTGAGAAATGATATGCCTTTTAATGTTGGTATTCACAGGACTGCCT
The DNA here is from genome assembly GCA_035043065.1 of Hirtodrosophila confusa. Classification (NCBI taxonomy): domain Eukaryota; kingdom Metazoa; phylum Arthropoda; class Insecta; order Diptera; family Drosophilidae; genus Hirtodrosophila; species Hirtodrosophila confusa. Next base: position 9,526,239 of record JAWNNI010000148.1, read on the forward strand.
TTGGTATCAATGAGCTTTTAACAAGAGCCTTAAAACATTATAATAAGCTTCCCATTGACATGCGCTTTGACTTCAATCAAAATAAAAGTATTTCAATAAATGAACAAATCCATAAATAAGTAAGTAAATATTAAAAATAGAATAATTATTAAATTCTTAGTATAAGTAAAATTGTTTTTGCTTATAGTAAATCCTAATCTTAATTGTTTGATCAAAAATATAAAAATTATAAACTATTTAATAATAAGATAAATGTTAAGTATTCGAGACTAGCGCATATGACAATAAATCAAATTAAATTAAATTATTAAGGACCTACTTAAAAAAGTTATTTTTATAATTTTTTTCCTTAGTAGTAATTAAACTATATATAAAGTAAAAGACATTTGTTTAATAAATACGTTTATTATCCTTTTTTACCAGTTTTAACGGGAACTGGGCATACAAAGTTAATCTTAATGCTTGGCTCTTCTTTGTTTTAGAAGTTCTTGATGTTGTCTACCTCGCTAGTTGGACTCATGAATTATGCAGCGCTAACAAGCCGCAAGTTGTCATAAAAATGGAAATCTCAACGGCAATTACCTGTTGATGGGCACACGCTAGTTTAACCCTCAATTACTGAGTTGTGGCAGTCAGTCTCAGGGGTGAAATCGAGACGACCACAACTCCCAGTGCGTGTGTGTGTTTATGTATTTGTGTGTGGGTGTGTGTGAGTTGTGAGTTGTGAGGTGTGAGGGTGTGTGCCCCCAGAGGACGCATAAAAATTTGATTAAGCGAGCTTCTTGGTGGGCAAATTAAAAAACACTTGCACGTTAAATCAATTTGCCATTTTATAAATCTTCATTTGCACCTGAGACGTGATGCGGCAACAGCATTGTAAGTTGGCGTGTCCTTGCGCCACAGGTGGTCGCCAACAGCTCCGTTTGGGCTTTATGCCTAAGCCTCTTGGCAGGACGTGACTGCCTCGGGCTGGCAAGGATTTGCACGTTTATTTCTATTTATTTGCAGCTTGCCTTAGTTTTTATTTGCATTGTCGCATTTTTGCACTCGTTTCAATTAACTAAAATGTCCTTAAATGTGTCCAGTTCACGCCATTTGGCTGATTGTTTTGGACGGCTTTTTGCCGGCTGACCAAATGTGTGTGTGACCATTTGGGGTTCATTGCCCATTTGGGCATTTTTAATTTCTCTAATGCCTTTTGTGATCTGCTGCTCTTTGCCGGCGTCGTGGCTCTTTGGCTGAGTGCACTCGAGATGTGGCAAGCACATTGGCAAGTAGAGCTTTTAAGAAAATTATACAATTGCATTATGACGCCGCATTGACCAGTGAAGTGCTTGACAATATAAATTGATGCGCATTGTCCTGGCTTCTCAGAGCCAACAATTTTTCCTGTGCTGCAAAGTTTAAATTTCACCCATATATCAAACGCATCAAACGGGGGGCGTCAATGACGCCCACTGTGCCCTGCCGCTGCCAAATGCGCAGTCCAGATAGAGAAAGGGATATAGTATATATATATATATAGAGAGAGAGAGTGTGTGTGTGTGTTATAGGCAGTGAGTTGTGTATTACAAATCGCTCGACGGGCGGCCAAAAAGGATGCAGGACGACTGCCAATGCTCTTCTGTTTCCCGCCGGTGGGTGGCATAATTTATAGCACTCGTTTCAGCTGAAGTCCTGAGCTTCGCTGCGGTTATTAAAAAGCTCAATGCTCTTACCCTTACCAAGGCACAGGACACAGCCTCCATAACTCCCACACCAAGGACGACTTTCCACTCACTGTTAGACAAAGCAAAAAGTGTAGCATACTCGCCGGCGCCGCGTAATGGCAACTGAAGTAGCGGCAACAACGTTGTTGCACAGTGGCTCGAGATACATTAAGAACCGACAACAGTTAGTTTATCAACTATTATTCATTTATTTTAAAGTCCTTTTTTTATTGATTTATAGCAAGTCTTAGGTATTTATTAAATAATCAGCGGTCCAACCTGTGGCTGAGTACGAGAGTAACAGCTCGAGAGCGTATCGAGAGTAACAGTCGCAGTCCTGATGATACCAGTAACAGTAACAGTAACAGTACAGATATTAATAGTCACAGTCTCAATAACAGTCACAGTTCTGATATATAGCACTGTTAACAGTGCAATATCAATTGGAACCGACATCGAAATATTTTATTTGAAGAGCAAGTTCAGAGTCCTTGATTGTAAAATAACAATATCGCTAACCTCTAGAGTTTATGCAATATAATTTTATAGAATTCTTCGAGAACTTAAGTGTTTGTTTTGATTTTGATAACTCCAAGTTATAAAATTGTCAAATTGGGCCATTTAAAATTGTTTAAAAGTGTTTTTTTTGTATTGAAACGACTTATATTTATTTATTTATTAAATTCGCTAACTTATAATGTAAGATTGCAAGCTAACATTAGTTTAAGGAGCACTAGCGTCTATGGTCATCAGCTCCGGGATTTATCATTATATTTATATTACATGATTATAAGATATGATATTTTTCTAAAACTTTTTGAGGCCATTTATTTAATGTTGAATAAAAATGTCTGGGTAAATTTAAGCAAAGTAAAATGTGTATTTGAAGAGCACTTAAAATTTAAAAGATAAAAAAAAATATTAGTTTTATAAAATGAATGTTGTCTTAAATGGCAGTCTTAACAAATATTAACAAAAATCTAAGAAGTCTTCGAATATTATTAATTTTTCTTTAAAGAAGTTACAGTCATAGTAGCATTTATTATAATAATCTTCATTATCAAATTGTGAGGCCTTGCAAATCATTTTTGACACACTGTGCGTTGTCGTGTCAGCTTGCGCTCTGCCTGATAATCAATAAAATGTTTTGGCATTTACTTTCATTGTTTGCTGCTGCAACGCCCACTCGGCCACGCCCACGCTCGAGAGCTATTTGCATATCTGAGAGTCGCCTTGGAGTGCCAGGGCATATTGCAGGCAGGAGTCTTTATGTCCTGTCGTCATCGCATCGTCGTCGTGCTTAAGTCCTTTGCACCGGGCGTGCCTTGTGAATTGTTTTACTGTCGACGTTCATTTGGGTTGATGGCTGCGCTGCGACTGCGAGGACAACATGAAAGTCGCTTAATCTACTTAAATGTCTTTGAATTTGAGTTACCCTGGCCGTCTCGAGGAACGCATTTTGCCAGTCTAAGCACTTTTAGCAGAGAGCAGACCAAAAAAGGGGGGCGATCGCCTGGCGTTATTAACATGGATTTATGGCATATCCTTGGCTGGCTTAAAGCCGCTATTAGCGTCCAAAGATGTAAACAAGTTAGTGGCAAGCAGATTTTGTAACTGAGCTGACAACCACCATGCATATCAATCAGAGCCATTCCAAATGCAAAGTAACAAAGCAGAAAAACGCAAATTTAACTGCTCCAAAGGTAGCATCAGATAATTTCAATTAAAAATGCCTTTGAAATGGCATTTTGTTGTTGCTGGCAACCAGGACAAAGCCGCCTCATTGATGTCCTTGTTGAGCCACCAACTGCCGTATCAGCAGTTTAAAATCAGGGAGGGTAGCGATGGGAGGAGGAAGGAGGCTGCAGCTTAATTGAGTTTCGCTTTGACGGCAACCGCATAAAAGGCGACTTTTAAGTCTTCACATGCTCTGCAATTAAAGGCGTTGTCAGCGCTGCCATTTGCTTCAAAGCAAAGAAATTTAATATTTTTCTAATGAGGATAAGTTTGACAACAAAAGTCCGACAACAACTTTTGTGGTTTCTTCACACAGCTGACCGCGGTAACTGTGGCTTTAAGCGAGGGTTGGATGATGAAATTTATTAAACACTATTAATTATTACTTTAAAAGTCGAAAATGTACTTATTTTTGGTATAAGCGTAGTAAATGAAATATCTGAGAATTGCATTTGAAACAGAGTTTTATATAATTTTCAAGATAACATCTGTTTTAAAGTTTTTAAAATTTGAATGTAAGTTGGTTAAGCTATGTATAAAAATTCCTAAAAAATAATAGTAATGTGGTTTATTTTCAAATTAATTGAGATATGGAAATCAGAAGGATATCAGTTGGTATTTAATGAGGTGGGAAAACTATGAAGACGCGACATTCCTTTATATTCACGATATAAAACTAAACTTAGAGGAGCTTTCGACGAGTTTTTGTTCATAGGAAACAAAAAGGTTGCCTGCCAGGCTTAAAGTCGATCCTCTTAACAAAATCTTAACGAAGAATCTTTTAATTTAAATGAATTTAATTTGATTTATTGACATATCCTAGCGCTACAAGCTTAAAACTGTTATGTTAATGCGCTAGCCATGAATACATAATATCAATCTTAATATAAAATAGTTTATAATTATTAATATTCTTGAGACAATGAAGACATGGATTTACTAAAAAAGATAACAAATTTTACCTCTACTAATTATTTTCTAATTATTTTATTTATATTATTTTAAAGTTCAACTTCATAGGCTAAATTCAGTAAGTCTTCTTCATAACAAGTATACCCGTTTGTTGAATACCTTTCGTGTTTATTATCCGACCGGTTTGAAATTTGGACAGTATATTAAGAGTTACCAAAATAAAATGCATGCCAAATCCCAAAGCTATATAGTTAAGATTGTTGGTATAAAACGTTTTTTTTTGATTTGCGGGGGATTGGGGGAGCTATTTGAAATTGGAAACAAACTTGATCTGCGTATGGCTATACAGGAACCTACATACATTCCAAATTTGGTGTCTCTCGGAGATGTCTCCTTCTGTCTGTTACATACATTTCCCCAGATTTAGTTTACTCTTTTACCCATTTTATGGGTACAGGGAGTAAAAATCACCCATGTAGGTATCTTAGGATCTGCTCAAATATTGGCTATATTTGTTTTGAGTGTTCCTTTTAAGGAAGGATTTTTCAATGCGTACTTATGCCTATGTATTTTCTTTCCACTCAATTTTCTCTTACAGCCCACGCATTTTACAACCCCACAGATTGCACAGATTTGCCATTTGCTATGGGCAGTTTTGGGGTACATAAGTATGTACGTATATATACATATATCATAAAGTTATCAACTTGATGTTGATGAGCTTGTCGCTGTCGTTGTGTTGTTGTTGATGACGCTGCAAACAAATTTTCACAGTTAACAATGGAGTCGTCGCTTCTGTTGCCGTTGTTGGCTTTTTGTTGCCGTCCGTCGCATTTGCCACGCTTGTCAGGGAGTCAGGGAGTCAGAGACGCCAGTCATTTTGTCTGCCACCGTCTGACTCGCTGTCCATCCGTCTGTCTGTCATCGCCTCACTCTGAATGAGGCCCTGATGCTTGATGGCAGTATAATTGATGCACTCGAGCGTAAGTGATTAGATTCATTATGATGCCAGGCAGGCAGCGCCAACGGCAACGCCACAGCGCCCTGGATATCAGGTGTCCTTCCGGCTGGTGTGAGAGAGAGGCTTTTTAAATGTTTAAATATTTTAAATTAGAGTTTTTCGATATCTAGTCGTTGGTTTTTCTAGGCTGCCACATGATGTGTGACAGGATTTTTATTGCCCTGGCCGGGGGAGTGGCGGCATGGCAGGGGTAAAAGCCAACGCACGCCAACATTAATCAAGACATTCTACCGAACTGAGATATACACAAGTATTTATGCATTTTGAGGGTAAAAAAGCAAAAACTCATAAAGGACCAACACACTCCGGGCGCAAAAGCAACGTTTCCGGTGTGTCGCCGTTGTGGCAGCCAGAGGGGTTGGTAGGTGCGGAGAGGTCCGGGCTGGGGAGGTTGGTTAAGGACAAAACGTGTGTGCATTCTAGCTTAAAATAAAGTTGCAGCTTTGCAGGCGGCCGTTGCTTTGTTGTTGGCACTTTGGCTTTTGTGTCGTTATTCATTGTGTGTGCGCATTGAAAATATGAATGTGTTTGTGATGTCCTTAATGGATGTTCGTGATGGGGTTGGCGCTATTCATAAAGTGGGCATATGCTAATTAAGCAACCAGAAATATAGAAAATATTGCAACTTTTATTCTTTTCATTCCTTATCTTAGGGATCTTTCGGCAGGACTTGAGCTAATCCAATGAAATATTTTCCCAGCTCTTAAATTAGGTCTTTTAAGCATTAGGTACTTCCTTCATAAAATTTTTATAAAACTGTTTCTTATTTTTATTATGATAATCAATTTGTATGTGTATTTTAAGTAAAGTTTAAAGAATCAGTTTGATCATTTAGGAATGAGTTTTTTTATTTGCATTTCAAAATATATTTTTGAAAATATAATCTTCAGCTATTTAAATCTGAATTTTCTGTGGGAAAATGTCAGTTTTAAGATTTAAGACAACTCAACATAATATAAAATATAATATTGACTTTAATATTTCCCACTAGACCAAAGATAGCAACTAAACACCTTATAAATAGACCAAAACTGCCTTCATTTTATCTGCCTTTCGATTACATATAGTTGAATTGTAACCCTAAGACATCAACTTTTATCAGAGCCTGAAAACTAATAACAGAAAATCCTCCTTATATCCCTGCCCTAAGTTCGTCGTCTCGTATCTGTAACGCTTCCAGCTATTTGCACACAAACAAAAATAAATATTAAATCTCTGGCTGACGAAAGCGAAATCGTTTTGTGGCACACAGATATACCCACCCCTTACAGCCACACCCCCACCAGACAGCAGCCCCCTCGGCAGGTTTCGGTTTACGGTTTACGGTTTACGTGGCACACGCTTATCGAAGAGCGCAGCGTTTAGTTTGTGATTGAGTGGGTGGACGTGTGGATTGACAGGATGAATCTGCTGAATCAACAACCAGCCGTGTCCAGCTGCCGATGTCCATGTCCATGTCCAATTCCATCTGTGTGCAGGCATGTCCTTATGCTTTACTCTGTGGGAATATCTGTAGCATATTTTTTTGTGGGTTTTCGGTTGCGACTTGAAATTGTGCAACCGAAAACTTTAAGGCTTTGGCATTGCTGGTAATTAAAACCGAAAGCCTTTTGCTGTCAGTAATCCATAAGCAGACATCTTACCCCTTTCCCTGACGTAAATCAGGCAACGAAAAGCCATACATCATAGACGCCACGGGGAATCCCCAAAAAGATGACAACGCAGCCAGAGAAAAAGGCGGCAAAAGTTATTTTGTAATTAGTGTACAACCAGCTAAAGTAACAACAACAACAACAACAGCAACAGCAATCACAACAACAACGCGATGAAATTGAAGCCGACTTTTGGGCGCCGCTGCACTAATTACGGCTGACGTGCGCTCCGTGCTCCGAGCTCCGTGCCCAAACTCCGATTTTGTCGAGCCTGTCAGCTCAAGTTTGACACTTTTTTCGCACAATTTATGAGGAGGGCAGGCAGCCACGCCTACACGTTATAGGCCTGCACAGTGGTTTCTTACTTGAGATTGAGTTGGAGCAATCCAAAGGATTTGCATTACTCTATCTAATAACAGACCAATACTTATCAATTTTTAAGTATTCAGAACTTTGTTGACTCTGAACCTATTTTTATATGGAATGTCTTTTTGGTCACGGAATATTGCTTAGAAAATTATTATTTTTAGATTTTTTAAAATGAAAATTGACTTTGGTCCCCCTTATCAAATGAAGTATAAATTGTTTTTGAAAAATTGAATTCGTTTTAATTCATATTTAATCGATTACATTGATGTATGTAATCGATTAAATATGAATTAAAACGAAATATTATATATATTTAAATACTTATTCTGCGGTATTTCATTTCTTAGTCAAAAATTATGACAAAAGGTCAAAAAATAATGACTTTTAACGTTTTGAACTTAATTTCTAAAATGCGCTCTCTATATTTTAAACTGCCAAAACTGTGTCAAAACATAACCGATTTGAATGTGGTTTGTTTTTGTAATACTACTATATAAGCTTCTAAATTCATTTGGCATTTAAATATGGAAAATTTACTTTTATTTTTTAAATTTTAGGATTATTACACTTTAGATAAAAATTGCTGAAAAAATAAAAATGTAATAGCAAAACTTCCAATCGATTTCGCATATTAAATGGAAAATGTTTTTCTTGGCAGCTAGACTTGATTCTGTGCACCACTGTGTCCTGGTCCTGGTGGATTGGCACTCGAGCCGCAGCCGGGGCACGCCACTTAGTTTAGAGTTTTATGAGCGCAATTCGATTATTCTTCATTTATGTCAATCAATGTGATTTTTGTTGGCTGTTTTTAGGCGCAGGATGCGCACCCTTAATCGCTTTGTTTAAATAGTAAACGGAACACCGAACCACAAGTTGGGAAAAATCTAGAAATTTAATATCATAGTCTGATATTTGTTATTTTGATGTTGTTGTTGTTGACGCCACGTTGTCTATGAAGTTGTCGACTGTCTGCCCAACTGTCTGGCAGGCTCTCTCACTTCCTGGTGCCTTTGCCTTGTCATCTACGAGTATCCTTTTCTATTGACGCAAAAAAAGAAAAGGAAAATGCGAAAATCCTTTGCGGCTATGACTGCCGTTTTGTTGATTTTCATTTCATTTCCCAATTTTTGTTACAGTTGTTGTTGTTGCTGTTGTGCCTGCCGTTTCTTGTTTACATCCGCAACTTTATTATAGCTTTTGGCTGAGTTGCAACTGTTTGACTGTTTGCTCTATGCTTATGAGGGTTAGGCCAATGCGTCGTATTAGCAACATCGCCAGGACAGCTGGCTCGGCAGCAGGGGCAGCGGCAGGAGTGGAAGCGAGATGAGATCCCGTAGAGCTATAGCGTTTATGGATTATGAATTGGATGCTTACAAATGTGTGTGTGTGAGAATTAAAGCAGTTGCTGAGTGTTAGCTTAGATTATTATGGAGACCTTAAGTGGACTCTTGAGTGCAGAATTAGGAAATTTGAAACATTTCTAGAAACTTGAAAATACTTATGAAAGAAGTTTTCTTTATTTTATCATTATTATAAAATATATAGAGATGCTTTAGTATTGGCTAATGGCAAATTCTAAATCAAAATATTCAAATAGAGCAATGGAGCAAGATATCTATTTAGAAAATGGCATCCTTTTCCAGTTTTCACTTTTTTATTTTATTATCATTTACTTGCTTTTATTTAAGAATTCAACTCATAGCTCAAAAACTATTTTTTCAGAATGTCTGTATGTATAAATACTCGTACATAACATTATAATAATATCCACCAATTTTGACCTGAGTATTTCCCGCTAAGAATAAAGGAGGTAAAATAGAAAAAAAGCTCTAAAAGTTTCCCACGAAAACAAGGACTCAGGCAAATGATGAAAGTACTATATTAATTCCGTCTTATGTAATTATAAATTATTTAAATTGTAAATTATATTGTAAATTGAAAATTTGTATTTATAAATAATTGTTGTTGATTAATAAAATGACTTTTAAATTGATTATTATTCTTATTCATAATCTATAGTCTAGTTTCTAGACCTGTTATTTGTGTAATAAGATAAAGATAAGAAAAAATGTTATCTAGTTCCTAATTACGAAGTAAATTCAATATTTTCGTAAAATACTTAAGAACATAAATAATTGTTGTGCTTTAAACTCAATTTGATTGGATTGCACAGCTAATTTCAGTTACAGCCATAAATAATGCCAAAGTTTAACGAATCCATTTTCATGGTGGATCGCACGTAAATTTCGAATAATTCAGATTGCTGACAGATGAGAGAACTCTCGTTTATTCAAACTTAAACTGGCCCTTCCATTCAGCTGGGCAATCAATAACAATGATTTCTTGCCGATGGACAATATATTGTGCATCATAAATCGTGGAAGCTAAGCGGTCTGCCCCACAACGCCGCACCATGCACCACGAGCCGCGCACCACTAAACCACGCGCCGCAACAGAGATAGGAAAGCGATTGAAAGCAAACAAAGTAAATATTCAAAATGGCCGACATTTGCGCTATATACAGATGTCGGCAGGAGAATGGCCATAATAACCATACCATATAAAAACGGTTGCACTCGTATATATATATGATAGAGTTGTACATTATTGTTCAGATGAAGGAATTAGTTCAGTTTTTTTAAGCAAATAAATCGATAATTTAGTTCGCTCTTTTGTCCACTTTATTCGATTGTGTTCTTCAGTTCTATTCGTTTTATTCAAGTTATCTCATATTTATACATTTTTGTTTATTTAATAATACCAAAAGAAACAAAGCTCGTTAAAACATCGCCAAAAAGCTTGTGAAAGTGAACCAAACGATCGATAAACTGATTCAAACGAACAAAACGAACAATAATCGAACTCCAATGAACAAAACAAAAGAAAGAAGGAACTAGATGATGAATTCTTTGGAACATAGCTCGTTCTTTTGATTCAGTGAGTCCTTCAATCGAACTTACTTTGAACGTTTCGATACAACTCTTATATATGGATACTCCGGGCGGGAGCAAAACAATGGAGCATGGCCTGGCAACATGTTAATAGCATTTCATGCACGGCTGAGATTCACATTGTTCGGATGCCAGCCAGCCAGGAACATTGCCGTTTCCATAACGCCACTTGCTCAACCTTATACATAGTATAAGGATATATGGGAGGGAGGTGGTCTGAAGTTGGCGTTGACGTTGACGCTGATTGGTGCAGGCCGTCCAGGTGGTTTACCCACTCCTTGGGCGCCCACACGGATTGCTACTGTTGCCAGCAACCCTCGACCGATGCAGACAACGAAATTCCTGCACAGCGTTAAGGCTGAGCCTGCGCAGGAGCAGGATATAGCTTTTCACCACACTAGCGCTGTCTCGCTGGCGCCGCACTGGTGGAAGGGAGACGGCATGTTGATTATGTTGTTGGAGCATAATCTGGACCAGGGCATCCTTTGGCTGGCCAGACAAGAAGGGCACATGCTGTTGGCGTTAGTTTCACTTCGTGCGTTGTCCTGCTGAGGCCAAGCAAGAGCCGCAGCGTTAGTGCCAGTGAGTGTGCCCCAATATAGTGGCTATATCCTCTCTGTATATAAGTATATACACAAATTAATTGGTTAAATAATACTACAAAATTTGTACAGTGCTTGTGCATTTGAAAATCTCACGAAAAACGCTTTGGATGATTAGTTTTTTTTTATTTGCAAAAATCTATGGCAGAACTACCCACGCGTTCGCCTTCCAGTTCCAGTAGTCGAAAATTTCCAGTGTATATACCAAGTAACAAGCCACATACCCCCGCCCCGCCCCGCCCACACCCACACAATATTATAAGTATATATAGCTTCCAGCACAGGTTGCCACATGTGACTGAGATAGCTGCTTATGTACAGGGGCAGGTTGCAACTGTCGCATTCTGGCAGCGCCACCTGGTTCCTGGCATTGTCTGATCCTCGCGAGGTCCACGCTCGGGCTGCGCCTGGCCTAGCTGCCACACAGTCTTCAGACAGAGTTGAACTCGGATCATCATCATCATTCCCGTCGTCGTCGTCGTCGCTGGGATTGCCGCCGGGGTCGTCCTCAACTCTGTCTGAATGTTGTCGCACCGGCTTTATAAAGAGCCTTACTTTTAATTTTCTAATTCATTTTTAAATAATATTTTCACTTTTGTTTGGCGGGGCGTGTGTTGCTTAGAAAACGTGAGATATATTTTAATCAAATGTATTACATCATCTAAAATTTGTGTCTAATTTAGTGTGAATATTCGCATCTCTTGTTCTTTTCGCAGCGTATCGTGTAATGTGTGAAGCGTTTTAAGCTACGTCTATATATCTAAGATCTGTGTACCTTATTTGTGATATCATAACCAAAAAATTATTTTAAAATACTACAATTCTGTTGCATAATATTTAACTAAATAAATAATATAATAATAATTTAAATTCAATAATATATAACGCGTAAACGAGTATACCAATAACGATAACTGGTTTGGGATTACGTTAAGCGATTACATAAGTGAGAACAGCGGCAAAATGGATTACGCAATACTTGTGGGAAATGTAAGTGGAACCAGAGAACAGCCAAAGGTCAAATGTTGAATGTCACGATTGGAAGTGGAAGATTACTTGACATACTTATAAGTAGGTTACTATTTATTATTTTGAGCATATGAAACGATAAAACTTGAGAAATATGCAAAGATTTTATTTTAATTAAAATTGCTAAATAGTAAAATATTAAAATTCAAATTATTTTAGTTCTTAACCTTAAATAAGATTTGGTTTGATTCAAGCTTTAAATTCCCAGGATATTCATTCTATAGCTTCTCAATTTTGACTGAAACTCACTGTCTAAATATTCTCAATTTTGATTCTTATCTTAGCTTAGCTTTCAATTATAAAACTAATGCAAAAGATTTATCAAAGAACATACAATTTTCAGAACAGTGCACTCTTAGTTTCACACACATTTGCTAAGTGCATTGAAATTGTCTTTTACAAAGAAAGAATTCCAACAAATTACACACTAGTTCATTCCGCCCCAGAGCACACTCACTCTAAGTCCTGGACCACTCCGGCAATCAACTGCCAGGCAAATTTATGAACATAAGCCGCTTAGAAAATGTCCTGGCAACATTGCAGCCACACACCAACCAAATCCAACAAACATTACAACAAATGTGGCAAATGATGAAATTTTCGTCGCATTTTGTTATCAGCAGTAAAACACAAACAGGAAACAGCATATAAATACACATTAATAATGCTGCAAATCCTTTTGGCAGGCACTGTGAAAATGCAACAACTTCTGGCTACATCCACAAGGAATAACAATAAAGGCAAAATTCGAAATTAAATGGCAGCCAACTGATATATACCCCATTAACCAAAAATCCGAGGCAGAACGAACCAACCAAAATTGAGTTATCAAATTTGCTGGCTGCTGCAAATTAGCCGCCTGCTGATTCGACACGCCCAAAAATACAGGAGCACGGTAAGCCGCCGTAAAGTAGGCAACAAAATATTTATGCGCACAAGTGATAACAACAACAACAACCACAACTGAGGGCAGCAAGCGGACTGAAACAGGCCAAACAATAACAAAAATCTAACAACCAGCAGCTTCATCATGAAGGGCTTGACGGCGTTTAAGGAGAAGGCGACGGGCGTTTTCGGCGGGTGAGTAGCAACCAGAACGAATCGAATATGATATGACGACACTGTGCAACAAAGTTGGAAACAAGTTATAAATTAAAACAAGACGATTTTAAACATTTAATATACATTATTTAAATATTATTTGATATGGAAATTAATATTTTCAAATCTAACATTTTATTTAAAGGGGATAATTTTGAAGTTCATTTGAAAATTAACATTGAAAGGTTATATATTAATATGGATTATTATATTTATTTATTTGATTTATATAATGCTAAGCTAAAGTTAAGACTATGAGTTAACATGGTAATACCAATGTTTGCCAGGGCTTTCGGCTAGTTTGGCTTGACTTATTTACATTCATTACTTATTATATTTGGAAGGAGAATTATAAAACAGAAAGAAAACACTCCTATTTTTTTTATTGAAATATTAGAATTTAAAGTAAACAGTGAGAAATAATCATTTCATTTTATAAAAATATTTTATTAAATAATTTATATTTATAAATGCTTTTAAGGGACTTATTTTGGGAGAAAAAAGATCAGACTTAATTTCACACTTTGTATCGGGAACTAGTTTGATGAACAAGACTAGAAATATTGCCACATAATTTCTATACTCAAAGCAAAATTAAATTTAAACAATGGGAATTGTTAGTAGATATCTATATATATAAAAGTGAATGTCTGTCTGTATGTTCGCGATAAACTTGAAAACCGTTTAAAGGATCTTGATGAAATCTTTTATAATATATTCCTTGAAGTCCAGGGAATGTTTATAGCTATAGTTTGTTGTGTCATCACCGCCCCCACACAACCACCCACTCATAAACGAAAAATTATAATATTCATGAGTATAATTTTACATTAAGTAAAAACTATAATATCCGCAGCGAAGCGCGCCGGGTCCGCTAGTATACTATATATATATGAAGAATATATATATATTCTTTTTTTATTTTGCATATTTATTTAACTAGTGCACTACTACCATTCTGGAAGCTTGAACTAGCTGCACATATGAAAATCTTTAGAGTTGAGCTCGGTTCATCTAGTTTAATACTAGTTAATAGTTTGAATCAGTCCTTGAACTCTTAAATTTGTTGCACAGTGTTAAAATGATGATGGGCAATATGCCGAGACTGAAATATGATTGCAGTAAACTGGATTTTCACACAAATAAAAAATTTTAATTTAACGCAACGTTGATCAGGTCGACTCACTGTGCGTGGTTGGTTGAACTTGACCATGCAAAGGCTCTAGGAGTCTGGGAATGGAACAGGGATATGCTCATAAACCCAAGTACTTATAAAGTATATAGAAGAGAGCTTTTGCGGCGTCGCGAAAGTTGTGCACGTGTCGCTGTCGCGTCGGAAAGTTGTAAAATTATTGGCATGCTTAACAAGTCATTAAAGAGGGTTTCAGTCAGTCAGTCAGTCATTCAGTCATTCAGTCAGTCACTCAGTCAGTGAATCAGTCAGTTATGGTGAGAATGAACGCCTCGGCATGCCGAGACGTCCAGGATACTCACCGATGGCTCAGGAATTCCGTGCACGTTGCCAGCAGCAGCACGTGCTCAAACGGAAGCCGGCAACGGAACCATGAAGTGTGGATGGCAGCAAACACAATAAGGTCCTGAGCATATTGGGCAACAGGACAACAAGTGAGTGAATTCTTGGTATGCAATTTTATGAGCACGCCAGAGCGTTCGCTTGGAGTACGAGTTAAATTGTACAACTGATTTCTCAAGGACCTTGGGCGCAAATTAGAAATTGGAACAATAGGTAAACGGCTCTTATGGAGGTTCGTTTTCATTAAGGAATGCGTGTGCAGAGCAAAAAGAGTGTTGCATACCAACAGGCGTGCTGAAGGCTGCTTGAAATTCAAAAGGCTGCACGCAAATGAAATTGATTTTTACGAGCATTCAATGGTTGCCAGGATACCACAAACACCCACACACATACACACAGATATTGCCACAGATCTGTAGTTGAAGTTGAGTTCCTCTCAAGTGGCACTCGAAACGCGCGTCGCGAAGAAATTGAATTGCGTGAAACTTGAGGGCATCAAGGACAACCAAAGAGCTGCCTTACAGCTCCCAGCTCCGTACTCCCATTGTTGTGGGTGAAAATGAAATTAGAATTGTCAGCTGAGTTAAGTGTAGTCGCAGTCGTGTCGCTGACAAGCCACCAACTTGCCAAGTCAAACATTTGCTCCATTTAAATCTAAATGGCCGCCTAATGGGCGCGCCATTGTGGCCAAGTTAAAGCCAAACAGCCTTCAATGCCAACTTCATCTGAAGCCAGGCCAAGACAGCGGCGCCAGTTAGCTATAATCTATGTGGCGCCAAAAAGTCTGCAAAATTTTTACTGACAATCAAATACGCCAAACAAGTGGCTGAAAGAACTTGCACGATAGTTTACCAAGACGACGAAAAAAAAGCGAAACTTAAGTAAAGTTTTCGGCATGAATATGTTATACCCTTTGATCGAAGTTTATTTACACGGCTTCACAAGGCATCACAACATTCATAATAAAGGCTTGGTCTCAAAGACCAGAACTTCGTTGTCCCTATTTAATTTGTTGTTTAGTATTTTAAATAAAACTTCTTATTAAATTCTGTTTAAATTATAGTGTAAACTTTCAGGTACTAAATCTCAAGTTTGCTTTGAACTGAAGACATTATTTAATATTTTCAATTATTTTAATTTAATTAATTGAAGCTTGAAATCAATAATACTAGTAAATGAATCTAATCTTTTAGTTTAATTTATTATTTCAATTAATCTTGAGTTTTAATAATGACTTAAAAACATATTTTTGACTAGCAATATGCATGGGGAATCTTATCCTTTTAGGATGTCGTTGTTCTTTATTGCAATCTCACGAACGAACTGACTTGCACGCCGTGGTCTTCGTAATCGATCATCTCTCGCACAACGTTGCGGAAGATCTATCGATAATGCACCGGGTGGCTTAGGAACTATTTACATTGCACATGGCGTTGCCACATAGTTATACTTAGGTATACTACATACTCCACTCTTTGGCGATACCTAAACTATCTTATGACAGACGTTATAATTATATTGTGATGTTAGCCAAGAAATGTGAATATTTCAAAAGTCTGTTTACTAAAGTCTTGGATATATGTATCTACCCAAATCAGTTTGACAAACTTTCCTATAGCACTGACAATCCTTCGATATGCTTGACAAATATTGCGACAAAGTTCTTATGCTCGCCATAAAGTACACAGATATATATGCGTGTATAAATAGCGCATAAAATTGGCGTCAGACATGCCGGCATTAAAGTCGGTCAAGGCACAAGGAACAAGGCTGCAAGGACTACAAGGAAGCTGCGTGACCAGACGAGGGTAGCTTTGGCGGCAGACATTTGAGTTATGTGACAATCGGCGACGGAGAAGCTGAAGACGGAGTTGAATGTGGGATGTTGGATGTTGAATGTTGCTTGTAGTTGTCTACTGTAGTGGCTTGTTGTTGGCTGGTGCCTGGTGGCTGCTTATTAGTTTGTATTGCATACTTTTGGGGCGATTGTCTGGATATTTATGAAGAAAAATGCCAGAGAGCTGAAGTTGTTAACGCTGGGCTCTGATGAGGTTATCAATGTTGATGTGTCACTTAGGCAGGGTTAATGGTGGGTCTTGCCTTCCTTGCTTGCCTTTTACCCCCGCCATATATCGCCTTACATTAAGCCACTGTCATCAATCAGCCTTTGACAAGGTCCTTTGACTGCGGTATTTAAACGCTGGCTTTAATACACAATCGAGCCACAGAATAAAGAAATCAAATTGAATGACGTTAAAAAATTGAAGGCATCTCTCTACCTGGCAACCAAATCGACTTTAAATGTCCCTCGTCTAGCTATCAGCACTTAATAAAATTGAATTCAATCTCAATTGGATGACTCTGTTCCACCCCAAATGCCTCTGGGAAAACAACAAGCAGACGGGCCGGGCCGGAGGAGGGTTGTTGCTCTAACAAGCTGAAAATATTTGTGTTTTCACGCCCCCTGGTCAAATGGCATCTCACCTGTTGCCGTTCAACTAATTGGCATGAGTTATGCTTCTCTCTGCCCTTCTTTCCTTGCAGGATGAAACCGAACATGGAGAAATTCGAAATATCGCAGAGCTACCATGGCGGTCACGGTGGGTATGAGGAAATGGAGGGCGGCGAGCGTGAGGGACGAGGCCCCGGCGGCGGACATGCCTACGACGACGACGACGATAGACCGGACTCGCCCGCCTCCTTCGAGGAGATCGAACGCCCGCCGCTCCGCAAGATCGACAAGTACTGCAAGGCGGAGTGCCCCTGCATGCCGGCACGGTACACCATCGCTACAATGGCGTGCGTGGGATTCATGATTGCCTTTGGCATGCGTTGCAACATGTCAGCCGCAAAGCTCAAAGGCGAGCACAATGGGGTAAGCGCCACTATAATATTCAAGCCACTCAAAAGGACATCCAAGGGCCACAAAGGGCCCAGTGCTATCCAATTACACAGCATCACAAGACTCTTAACCCACTTTCACTGTTACTTATGTATAAGAGTACTCTCTATCTCTGTCAATTGGTATGCAAAATTGGGTACGATTGTTTGACACTTTGTCTGACCGATTTCAGATACTTTTCTAATATTAACACACATAATTTTACTAAATTATACATACTAATATCGAAGATAGTCTATAGAAACAAGATAAAATTGTAAGTTATCTTCGGGGTGCAGAAACTTATGCGATATCGGATAATAACCAAAGTTTTAGTAGAGAGAAGAGATAGTAATCAGATTTGTGGTAGGTAATTTTGTGGGAAGTCCCTTAGATTTTACCGATATTAATTCTAGGAAGATGCGGACTTCATCCGGATGGACCCTTCCTAAATGATTTTTATTATTTCAGCTACAAATGTACTATAGTATATGGCCTTTCGAAGTTAATTGGTATTTAATATAGTATATAATATAGTTCACCATCCCTGATACTACTACAAAGCATCCGTTCGAAGTTTCCTTTTTAAAACTGAGAGATATATGGATATTATATAGGTAACTTTATGGAAAGCCGCTTCCGCTTAAAGTTTCCTTAGGAAAGCTTTAAAACTAAAAGATATATAGATATTATCTTGAAGTAGACTGATCAAAAGACCTATATCGACTCAGCTTATCGTTTTCAAGAGCATAGTCACATAATTATTCAGATGCAAAGTTGATGGGGTTTGAAATGGCAGCTTTCTACATAGATATGTCCCAAAGTTTTAAAACTAACAGAATAATGAAGTACTCGTATAAATATGTACGTTAATTTAACCAAGTTCTGTTGAAGTTCTGTTCTGTTGCATACGTTATACATAATTCGAAAAGTTCTTTTTGCGTAATCAAATATAACAAAGGAAAGTAATAATACTCGAACCATCCAAATAGACTTAAAAATCGAGCGGAGAATGCGAATGGGAATTCAATTAGCTTCATTTGACGGCAGCTGCTGTCAATTAGAGTGTGTGTGTGTACGTGTTCATATCACTCAAAAGTCATACACAATACCACGCCTACACACATACACATACTCACACTCATACAAACACACACACACACATATATAGAACATTGTCATCCGCTTGGCGCTCGTTAATAAAGCCCCGCGGCAGTTTTTAATGATTCTGACTCTTGCTTTATTGCTTTCTCTGTGCTCTCCCCCACACCCCGTAGACCGTCTTTATGAACTGGACTGTGGCGGTGGAAAGCCATGTGGACTCATCCTTCTTCTGGGGCTATCTGGTAACACAGATACCCGGCGGTTTTATTGCATCCAAATTTCCGGCGAACAAAATATTCGGCCTGTCGATTGTCAGCTCCGCCTCGTTGCATCTTTTTGTGCCCTTTGCCATGACGCTGATGCATGGACATGTGGTGATTTGTGTGCGCGTGCTGCAAGGACTCTTTGAGGCAAGTATCCAAATTTGAAATCGATTTCGTTTTCGACAGATCAAAGCTAAGAATTACGCATGCTGGTGCCGTGGAAGGGGAGGCTGGGTGCTTAAAGGGTGCGAGTAGTGGAAGGATTTTGCTTTATGATAAAGTAAATATGTGAAATGGAAACATGTCCTAAGCCCTGGGACTGAGACCAAGACTGGCATGGGGGGTGGCACGCAAAAATAACAAAAGCATTTATTTTAATGCGATTTCTTTGTGTGTGTTTGTCTGGCAATCTTTACTGAGCTTCTCCAACGCCTTCTCCATCCACAGGGCGTAACATATCCGGCTTGCCACGGCATTTGGCGCTTCTGGGCGCCACCCATGGAGCGCTCTCGCCTTGCCACATTGGCCTTCTCGGGCTCATATGCGGGCGTGGTGGTGGGGCTGCCCCTGTCCGGCCTGCTGGCCGATGCGGTGGGCTATCAGGCGCCGTTCTATGCCTATGGAGCGTTTGGCATCATCTGGTACATGTTCTGGATTTGGCTGTGCTTCGAGAATCCTCGCAAGCATCCCGCCATTAGCATACCCGAACTGAAGTATATTGAGAAATCGCTGGGAGAGTCAGCGCATCCGACGATGCCATCCTTTAAGACAACTCCTTGGCGCCAGATATTGCGTTCCATGCCCGTGTATGCCATAATAGTGGCCAACTTCTGTCGCTCCTGGAACTTTTATTTGCTGGTGCTGTTTCAGTCCTCGTTCTTGAAGCACAAGTTTGGTTTTAAGGTTGAGGAGGCGGGCTTTGTGGGCTCACTGCCCCACTTGATCATGACCACGATTGTGCCCTTTGGCGGCATGCTGGCGGATCATCTGCGCAAGAATGGCATCCTGTCCACCACCAATGTGAGGAAGCTCTTCAACTGCGGCGGCTTTGGCATGGAGGGTATGTTCTTTCTCTTCGTGGCGCATTCCTCAACGGCGGTAAGTGTGTGTATGAGGCGAGTGTCCTGCCAGGCAACTGCATGATGTGTGTCCTTTCAGACGGGTGCCATGTTCGCGCTGACTTGCGGCGTTGCCTTCAGCGGCTTTGCCATCTCGGGCTATAATGTCAATCATTTGGATATTGCGCCACGCTATGCGAGTATATTGATGGGTCTATCCAATGGCATTGGCACGTTGGCTGGCATCATAGTGCCCTATGCGCTGGACGGTCTCATCCAGGCGAATGTGAGTTGAGTTGAGTTTGGGCACACTTTTGTGCTGGATTCTAGGTGTATTTACTTTGCTTTCAGCCCACTGGCTGCTGGACAACGGTGTTCACGTTGGCCGCCTGTGTTCATCTGATTGGCTGCACCTTCTATGGCATCTTTGCCTCCGGCGAGCTGCAGCCCTGGGCTGAACCGCCGCCCGAGGAGCAGCAGGTCTGGGCACCACCAGTGGGCGCCATAACCAACGATGATCCCAGCCAGGCGGGCATGACGGGCACCTACATGAAGGAGACCTCATTTGTAAGTTGAGCATTGAGCTGGCTGTGATAAAGCTGGATACTGGCTTCGATTGTTTTGCCAGCTCTGGTTGCGAACACGCAACCCCATTAACCCGACCAGAACTCATATTCTGAACTCCATTTACAGGGCGCACCGGAGTACAATGAGCAGAGCCAAATGCAGCAATCAAATGCCATTAGCTATGGCGCCACAGGACACGTGGCGAACAATCCATTTGCCATGGCGGCGACTGCGCCCATTGTCGAGGAGACCGGCCTACCGCCGTCATATAGTGACGTCACTGGCCAAGGCTTCGACTACACGCAAGGACAATTGCCGCCCACCACGAATCCCTACGAGCAGCAGGCCTACCAGCAGCAGTAAAGGATTGCCTGATTGATAGAAACACTAATCAACTGATATAAACTAGCTTTTAGTAGTAGTCGAAACAAATTGTTTGCCGTTTATTGTTTGTTCCTGATGAGGGATTGGGATTGGGATCGGGATCGGAGTTGAATTAATTTGATTTGTATATAGAATACATTATGCGATATACATATGTACTACTGGAATACCAAAATCTGTTGAGCAAATTGGCCGAGTCTAACGAATTTCTACACAACACGCACATCAGACAACACTAACACTATGAAACTATGTACCTAACAGAGCAACTACATATTGTACGAGAATACCGTTAAACTTGGCGCAGCACACAAATCTATAGCCTACTTTTAAGCGTCGCTTCAGCGAATTTCTATTTACAAGCTCCCAAATCTAATTGCAAGGCTAATAAATAAATTTAGCGAATAACCACCAAAACACACACACACACACACACACACAAAACAAAACAAATAAAAGAAATGAAAATAAAACAATATTTAACATTTGTGTATATCATAAAGACATAATCCAGGCACGCACCACGTCTCAAACCGTTATGAATATTATTATAAATAATAATAATAACTAACTATATAGATCCATAGATACATATTATACTATATAGCAAAAATTGTTGTTAACTATGCCAGTAGCAAAACTGCAAGTTTTATTACCGTTGATGATATTCTTCTGTGTATGATAAACACTTGGCCCTAATGGTCATTTAATGTCTAAGTATAAGTAGATTTTAATCAAGAATACCCAGATTAATGCAACTTTAAACACTAAGCAATTGTTGATGTTCGGCACGAATGATAAACATTAAAATTCCACATTAACAGAATACATATAAATACACATAATATACGTACTTATTAATCTTAAAATCTACTCATACTTATGGAGTTCAGTTAATTGTGTTCACAACTAAATATATATGTTTGGTAAACTTATATATGTATGGGATTTGACTTGAGCAAGACAGATATAGATATTAAAACATACACTAGACTTAAATTAAAGTAGCTAGCATTAGGCGCATATAACCTCAGAATTGGTCTTCAAATCCATTCAATATAATAATCAAGTTTCACAATTACATTACAAAATAACAATAAAACTTATCAAAGAGTTCTGCTGGGTTTCAACCATTTTCTTTTCAATTTTCTATGACTATAACTTTATAGATTGTATGCTTTAATTTCATATTAAACTATACTCTGAATTTACTTATGAACCTAACTATATATGCCCTATCCAAATATGTTTTATTTCCCTGCACTCTTTATATATTATCGCACAGTTTTGCTAGTTTCATTTGTATTTTAGTATTATATTAAAAATATTATTTTAGCACTTTCAAACTACAAATTGGTTGTGTGTTTAAATATAATTTACAGCTCGGCAAAACTCTTTGATAAAACAAACAATATTTACTATATTTCTCACTCTTTATAAACATATTTATCTATGTATAATAATCATATAAAACAATGAATTTTACTGTACATACTCTGGAAGAGAATATACAAAATTAATTTTAAATTAATTTGATTTTTACCAACAATTTTTTACTTATCTTGTATATTTTTATTATTTAATTTCTCTTTTATTTAGAGCACATTTAAAGTCTTTTATTTGCTGCACTTACTTTTCAATTTAATGCACTTTAATGTAATACTTTTTTTTTGAATGCTTTAGCGCACTTTAAATCTTATTGAAATTTTATTTTGATTTAAAAATTAAATATAAATTATATTTTAGACGCACTTACTTTGTCCAGCAACTATTCAACTTACCTATACATCTGTGTATACATATTAAATAATCATATTCAATGTATTATATAAACAATTACTAATTAGCAAGCATAATTAATAGTAATATTAACTAAATTATTCACAATTAAATCACTATGTATTAAAAATGTGAAAATTTTCTAACTAAAAGAGTCAATTCTTATACCGTAATTTGTACAGAGCAGCGAATAATATATAAATATCCTATATACATACATATTTATATAATATACTATAATTACTAATATTATTTAGACCGTAATTAAATACTACATTTTAAATGTTATTGCGATTGGTCAGTTGAGCTTAATATCGGCTAATTATAAATATAAGCCCTCTAGAGGTTTATATCAAAATACCAAATTGTGTTTACTCAGTTCTCGTAAATCTGAGAAATTTGCCAATAATAATTGCAAATAATAACAACAAAACTGCTTGTGAAAGCGACAATACCTAGTTAAATAAGCTTTGTTAATACAGTTATTAATATTATTTAAATATTTAGGACTTGTATTATTCGATGAGTTTTGTTTTTCGTTTTAGGCAAAATTTGGATGCTTTTACTGAATACAATCAGAAAACTGAAAACTTTTGGCCATTGGGGCGAATGTGTAATATTAGCATTATTCAAATAAAGTCTGTATATAAATGGCATACTCGATATAAATGCTCAAACTATGTAGTTATTATATACATATATATAGATATATATACTATATATATTTACGTATGCGTGTCTTTAAAATTAAACAGTTCTTGACAGGAGAGATGAACATTAACGAGGCTCTCATTTGTCATTAACTCAACTCATCTATCGTATGAATTTTGATGATATTGTTTTATTTTTGAGAGACGCCAAAGCTCTCGAGGCTGTGTGGACAATAATAACAGATATGTTAACAAAAAGCCACAGTGTTTTTTGTTTCAACTCTAGCCAAAATCATATTCAAACAAACATGTATTCAAATACTTACGAAACAGTTCAACACTTGACCAGACACACTCTGTACATATGGAATACATAGCTAAATGCCATCATTAAATGCTTTTGTGAGTAATTTAAGTGTACATAAACAAAAAAGAAACAAAAACAAATGCACAACTACACATACACTGGCAAATATGAGCACGATTAAAATTATTATCATTAAAAGCATATTAAATGATCATTAAACGTGAACCGGTTAAAACTAGGGTACTAAAACTTCAATGTGTCAGTAACTTAACTACGATTATACTTACTAGCTAAGGAGCCATCTAGTTAAACTCATATATTGTCAGATATATAGACGCACAAGATACACGCACACTTAATTGAAGTCATTTATAAAAACAAAAACAAAAAAATTAAATGAAAACAAATCAAAAACTTCACAATTAATGTAAAACGAGCTAAGTAAATTAAGAATCCCTGCCGATATCGAAATATAACATTTTCAGAGTTCTAAAGAACATTTGCAAGGGATTTTTAATTTATTTCAGCTGTGTATATATTTTTATTGAAATTTTAAAGTATTTATTGTGTTTTGTTTAACATCTAGTAAATGTATAAAATTGCAAAAAAAAGAACAACTTTATAAAATATTGAAAAATGATCCCTTTTCTGGCAACACCCGCCCATGTTGTATAATTTTATGATATCTTATAAATGGTATTCGAAATATGTAACTATATATGCTGATATCGATAAAGTCAACCAGAATAATAAAAGTCAAATAATAAATGATATACATACATTCAATTTATGTTACACATTTAAATATTGCAAAAGAATTCATATTAAAATTTAATTTGAAATTTAACCTGTTTGTTTATTGAATGATTCATTGTCAAGACTACAAACCTGGTCATTAAACCCGACTATACGAACTACAATATACGAGTACATATAAAGGCTTAACAAATTATACCTAAACAAATGTATTTGGAATTCAATAAAAGAACATGTTAACAAATTTATGCCAAAAAATGCAATCTGTTTATTTCATCTACAATAGTTTTATACAAATTCCAGCAGCTGCAGCTTAAAACTAAATGATTAGATTTAGATTTGTACAAGGCGCGGACAATTGGAGCTGGGAGCCGGGAGTCAAGAGCTAAAGTTCCCAAGCGACTCCCAGCGACGATGGCGGCAGTAAGACTAACAAAAACAACTCAAATAAATACAAATACATAATTAGGAAACAAACTAAAATCACATGAGTGCTACAGAATGAAACAAAACTTATATTTAAGTCGGTTCCTTCACTATCGCCGTACGCCCTGGTACTCCCCATTGGAGCGCCCCTTGCCCGGAAAACCCCTGGCAAAGGGCGCCTTCGCATTGGTGGTCACATAATAGTTGCCCCGTGCCCTGTTTTGGAGAAGATTACTTGGGATACTTTAAAGAACTCTGTCTTAACTCACTTGTTCGAACAGTGCTCGCCCATGAGCACATACTCCGAATCCTTGGGCTCGCACCAGCCTATCAGATAGGTAAATAGGTTGGGACAGGGTCCTGCGTAGAAGCCGCGTTTCGACGTTATGGATTCGATGAAGTAGGGCGTGACCTTTGTATGATCGCAAGCCAAGGTTTCTGAAGTGAGTAATATAATAATGAAATTCCATTTAAAAGCAAAACTTGCATTTTCAAGGAAAACAACAGCTTTATGTAAGGTTAAGTTGGCTTAGTCGGAAAATAATAGAAAAATTAAAGCACAAGTGAAGAATGGTAAACATATATAAAAGAGATAAATTTTATTATATTATAATTTAAAATTCATTTAAATTATTTTAAGGGTTTTTTTTGTTCAAAAATGCTATAATTTATAATCCATAATAACAACTTACGGAACAATGTGGCGGAGCCCACACAGGCGGGCTGCCTGGTGCCTCCGTTCACATAGAAGTCCGCATGGCCACTTGAATGCCATTGTCCAAGGATTCCGGCGCCCGTGTGCATAACATCCACAAAATGCGCATCGCTGGTGTCCAGGTCCCGGGAGTTATTTGCGCCCGCATAGAAGAATATCGTTGGATCCAGTGCCGTAATGCGTCCTATTTTGCCCTCCTCGGGCTTGAGATAGTTGGCCACCAGGCCAGCTATGTGTGCACCCACACTATAGCCAATAAAATGCAGATCATCGGGCTGAACACCGCGCGGATGCCGTGCCAGATACTTGACCAGCTGCGAGATGCAGAGGCTGCCAAAGCGAGGAGCCCATTCCATTTGGCTAAGACATGGCTCCTTCACCGCATCACTGTAGTCCACAATGATGATGTTGTATTCGCCGACGGTGAAGTAGGCCTCGCGCAGATCTGGGCTGGGACTCAGCATTCTGCCACCGCCAAAGCCATGGATGATGATCTTGGTGGGATGGCGGGGATTAAAGTGCGTATAGTACAGAGAATTGGGATCCAGCACATCCAGAAACTGGGGCTGCTCCTGCGTACGTCGCGTATACAAGTAGAACTGTATCTTGGGATGTGGACAGCGATAGGGCTTCTCCAGGCAAGACTCCGTTACATAGACCTGTGTCTGGTTTTGGCCCGCTGCAACTGCAGCGGCCACAACGGCCGCGTTTTGGCCAGCTGCAAATGGATGAGATTGAAACAGTTGGAGCAGTTAGTTGGCGCTGACTTTGACTTGGACGCCACCGACAAACGGCGCCAGCTCCGCCGCTGGCTCTAATGCTGGCTAAACGAGTTTAACAGCCATGGAATTTGGCTGAATTGCATAAGTTGCTTGGTGCTGTTGGGAGGAGGCGACATTGAATGTTGCCAATCTGCAGCAAATGTCATGCGACTGCATGTGCAGCGCTTGCAGCACTTGCAACACGCCTGCTTGGGAGGCTGTGCAACTGTGGCAAAGACATTTCTGCAATTGTGCAAAAGTAAAAGTCAGGCAATGTGCCCAAAACGGAAGTTTGCTTGCCACAACTGACAGTCGTTTTATTAGTGTTGTTGTTGCTGCTGTTGTTGTTGTTGGTGTTGCTGCTGTTGTTGCTGTTGTTGCTGTTGTTGGTTGGCTATTTATAACACAAATTGTGCGGCGTGACATAACTGGGCTGCTAGACTCGTAAGAGTTATATGCATGATTCATGGCAACCACCATAAGGAAACCATTTTCAATGAGCTCATCTGACATCTTGAATTAAATGTGGAAGATCTGCGCACTTCGGTTCGTGAATAGAACTAGTTCGAATTAATGTTGAAGAGACTTTAAAATTCTCTATTTAGGATTTAAGCCCTAGATTCTTAATATCGATTTAGAATATATATGATTATTTTTCATCCCATATTTTTCCTAGAATTTAATTAATAGCACAATACCTAATATGGTTTCAATATTGTTATAGTGTCTAGCTTAATTACAATAGTGTATTATTAAAAGAAAACTTAAGATTCTCTACTTAACTTTAATTCAGTATGATCTAACCTCAAAAAAAAAGAAAAAATTTATTGAAAGTGTAGATTTTAAAACAATAATCAAATAACTTTCTTATATTGCTAACTACACGCAAATGAAATAGAATTCAGAAATTCACCCTATAATAATAATTACCCTAAAAACCAGAAACAATTTAATTTCTATTTAAAAAAATAATTTCTAGATTTAAGAAATATATTTCCTAAAATGTAAGCAATATATTTCTTAAATTCAGAAAAAATATGTCTACCTGCCTTTGGCTAGAAAAGTATGGTGACTTTCTGCATTTTCGTGCATTTATTTTACTGAGTTCAGGCCAAGATCTATCTCATACTTAACAAATATGAGTAAGATCTTGGTAAGTTCTATACAATTGTTATTGATAGTTAAGATTATACATATTTAAAGTGGTCAACAAAGGAATCTTTCGGTTTAACAAAGCATTCAAACTTAGTTGAATTAGTTTCTTGAACAAAAATCATGGAAACAAAAGAAATACTGTGTTATTAAGTTATTAATATTTTTATTCAGTAAGGAACTACTCGTACTTTAGTATCCAGTCAAGCCAGCACTATTTGATAGCCATAGCTCGAAGTTCAGACGAAACGTTGCGTTTTGAATTTTTATGAACGAATTAAAAATATTTATAGAATCGGCCTTCAGCTAATCAACTGGCCAGTGAGTTGGCACACTTGTGAGCGGCTTAGATGGCCAATTTTGCAATGCAACCGGTCTGCAATTGTTGCAGCTTGCAGCTTGCAGCTTGCCGCGTGCTGCTTGCGGCATGACTTAACACTGATGTATGGCAATACAGTATGGGAAACCTGCGCCTTTTAGGGCATCCGGCATAAAATTGCTCACCTCATGGCATAGTGAACATGTCCCAACCAGTTGTCATCTCTTGCTAACATAACTCTAAATGAAATGTCGTCATATTGTTTTGTCAAATTAGGCATGCAACATGCGATTGTTTTACACAATCCGCAAAGCAATTGAACCCAGAGGCAGCAACATAATTCAGCTGGCCAGCTAAAAAGCCAACCAGCTCCCCCGCATACAATTAGCAATGGGCCAAGTCGTGTTTATGCCTCAATTGTTTTTCTTTTGCCCGGTTTAAGTTACTTTTCACAATCGCTGAGCTGTTCCGTGGGCCGCAGCCGCAGTTGCTTGCGGATGGTTATATAATACTATAAGTTAACTCCAACTCCAACCACGACTTGGACATGCACTTGGACTCCAGTCAGCAACAGTTGCTCCGTTAACATTACGCATGTCAATTAAATGCTTTTTTTCTTTTTTGGGAAATTTGTTTGTATCGAAATCTTGAAATATTTGGTTTAATTTGGCGGGGGCACGCCGGAAAAGTCAAATGAAAAATCGAATATATTGTTCCCAAAAACCCAAAACGGAAGCGCAGCCAAATGCGGAAGTCAAAAGTAGTTGACGGCACAGATACAACAACAACAACAACTGCAACATTAAACTTGAGACTTGCTCATCATTTTGCTGAATCGTGTTTTTTGTGTTGTTGTTAAAACTTGCAAGTGAAAGATGTTTTTTTAGTTTTTTCTTTTTATTTTGCTTATTTTCTTTCTTCATTTTCATCATTTTCTTTGTTATTTATTATTTTTTGATGTTATTGTAACAACACTACATTGCTGTCTCTCTCTCTCTCTCTCTCTCCGTCTCTCTCTCTCTGTCGCTTGTTTTTTTTGGGTTTGTTTTCATTTCCATTTAATCATTTGGTTTATAGGTTTTCATGTTGCGGTTTTCTCAAATTGTTTGCCATGACTCATGAGATTTATCTCTTGGGTTTTTTTTATTGAGCTTGTGGTCGGAAAATGGCTTCACGTTGAGTTATCAAGCTTCGTGTGGCCTTATAAAAAATTGCGTAATTTTTTATTAAAGTCTGACAACAATTGTTGATTAAACGACTATCTATGTTGATGATTAAACAACTATTTATGTTTTAATTACAAACTTTGCATTGAAAGTG
Organism: Hirtodrosophila confusa; assembly: GCA_035043065.1. Lineage (NCBI taxonomy): Eukaryota > Metazoa > Arthropoda > Insecta > Diptera > Drosophilidae > Hirtodrosophila > Hirtodrosophila confusa. The sequence goes on from JAWNNI010000148.1 coordinate 9,555,298, forward strand.
CACAATTTCCTACAGCTACTAAAATTTATTTTAATCTTTAGTATACCAAATTTTTTTAATATAGTATTCAAATCCTTTATGGAAATGGCATATCAAAAATAAACATTTTATTAGTCAATAAAAATAATTGAATATAAGTATATCCTTAGACTTTTTAAGTACTATTATAATAATAGTTATCTATTGTATTAAGTTTCATTTAAGTATTGTATTTTACACCGTCAAAGCCACTCTCAATTGTGTTTTTAAATTATTATTATAATGAAACGCTTTTTTCTTAAATACCCCTATGAAACACAATAAGATAAATGATAATTAAAATAAATAAGAAGTTAAAAAAAACATATGAAATTATATAGTTGGCAAAAACAAGTCTTTTTTTTAATAAGTAGAAGCTGTCCTTCACATTTTCAATTCATAATTATAGTATGGAGTATATATACGAAAATAAATCTGCAACTTGTGCAAACTAATGTTGCTGCATGGTGTTTTTAGAATGTTCCAAACTGTAGTTCAATTTATAAGCTCCAAAAAATCTGTATTGATTTCGACTACAAGCTGAAAAATGAAGGTCAACAAGTGGCAACTGCTAAATAAAATTGGTTTGTTGCAAAACTAAGCTAACCGAAATACGTAAGAACGTTGACAAAGAAAATAGAGAATATTTGCTGCTTAAAAATGTATATTTACTACATTTTGCACTCTAAATTTCAAGGATTAAATATCCCACTATATTGATATATATTCAAGTTGGCGAAATAAATTGATTTCAGTATTGATTATTTTTATTTTATATTTTTAATTTGGTATTTAAAGAAACTGACTTTTATTATAAGTAATCTATAATAGTGATTAATAACTTGAAAGTGTCTTCAGTCAGCTGTGAAGCCTCAATGTTACAGCTGAAGTATCATCGCTTTCAACAAGTTATTCTACACATAACTCATGCGCTGCCAAACGTTGTACAAGGTGCAGCTCCGCCTCCTTGCCTGCTCAACCCCTCTGCAACCTTTGTTGCACTTTAATTAAAGTCAACCTTACAACCGCTTAGCTCTTGACTTTGTCAGCCACTTACTACTACCATGACACGCACTTTTGCAATGCGCATACGCCCCATTAGCCGGGCTCACGAACAGAACATGTATATGAATAATCGCTTGATGGCACCTTTGACAGTAGAAAAGACCCAGGCAAATATAACAACAATAATTAAATGGCATGCTTAGCAATGTTGAGCAGCAATTGTTGCAAAATACTGCGAAAATAACACGAAAGGGTGTCAAGGTGGAGGGGCCTCGAATTATAAGCCATATTAAGACGAAAAAGACTGATTAAAAATTGAAATATTAAGTATGGTATACGGTATGCGGTATGTGGCATAGGGCATACGTGTAATTAAGAGTTCAGTTCGGTAGCTTCAACCAATTAATTAACTGGGGCAACAACAAAGCGCAACTGACGCCAGACAAGGCAACTTGCCAATGACGAGGCACATTTTCTGTGCTGTGTGTTTTTCCATTTCTATTTGTTGATGAGCCAGAAATATGCGTAACAAATAATAGCTGTTCAGCAGTGACAACAAAAATCAATAACAACAAACATAAATTCAAAGTAAACAACAGTGAGTCGTAAAGAAGACATTAGGTCTTGTTCGACTGAACCATTGCACAGTGGTTCCAGCTATGTGAACTAAACTTAAAAACAAGAAAGAACGGCGTGTCGAAGCAATAGAAGCAATGTTTCGGATACAAAACTCAATTCTCGTCTGATTGTTCCTATGGGACCTATATAATAATGTGCTTCGATTTTGAAAAAGTTATGGGAAACTATATAAAGTATAATAAGACTCTCAATTGCTGAGTTTGGATATAATATTTGTATAAACTAAAAGTTTTTCATGCAAAAACTCATTTGTCACCCGATCGTTCCTATGGCTTCTATACGATCCGATTTTCACTAAATTGGGTTAAATTGTGTAAACTCTTTAAAGACTGGCTTTGGGTGGGTTTGGTGAGGATATCTTTATAAACAAAAAAGTTTTTCTTACAAAAACTCGTTTTTCATCCGATCCTATGGCAGCTATATGATATAGTAGTCTGATTTTGACTAAATTTTGTCCGGTTGTTTAAACTCTCTCGAGACAGGCTTTGGGGGAGTTTAGTGAGTATATCTTTATAAACAAAAAAGATCATTCCTATGGCAGCTACATATATGTTATACTGGTCCAATCCAGTCGGTTCCGACATATACTGCCTGGAGCAATAAGAAGAATCTTTGCCAAGTTTCATTACGATAGCTGTAAAACTTAGAGACTAGTTTGCATAGAAACAGACGGACATCGCTATATCGACGGCTATTCATGCTGATTCAGAATATATATACTTCGGAAACGTTTCCTTCAGTCCATTACACATTTGGAGACAAAATTATAATACCCTGCTAGGGTATAATGATAATTAAAAGCTACAGGGTGAATAATATAAAATTAAAGCGTACTTTGTGGTAAACTAAATGTCTCCTTTAAATATAAATACAATCTTTGACCAAACACACTTAAAAAAGCAATTAATTTATAAGAAAACAAATTAATGTGATGTCTCCTATAATTAAAAACATCATCTTTGAGCATGCTCACTTAAAAATGCGATTTAGTTTTTAAATAACAAATTTAATAATAAAGCTACTTAATTATTATAATTTGTACCCTTCAGTTTTTGATGAACTCTGTACAGTGTGCAAAGTGTTGGACTTAGCGTTGTAAAGTGGCTCTTCATTGTTGGCTAAACAAATAAGTAGTTATAAATAGTTATAAGTAGTTGTTGGCTTTGTTGTACGTGCTGCGGAGAGCATCAACCTTATGTTATTATGTTCAATGGGCATTAATAAAATCAATTTCAAAATGTTTCTGCTGGCGAATAGTTGCTGGTATGTAAAGCAAGGTCGAGCAATGGGAATTTCGATGGCCTAACGCAACAGAAAATATTGTGCAATTATTTATGAAGTTGACGCAAATTCCAAACGTCAACACGAGCAGTCAAAGCAACATAGCCCCGCCCCAGACGGCTGAGAGGGCTGCCAAAAAGGCCAACACTAACCACAATGACAACAACAACCAATAAACCAGCATCAAGCAACGATGACAGCGTCAATTCAGAAGAAAGGCAAAAAGGCAAAAGCATTCAGGTATGACCAAAAAAAATGTTAAGAAAAAAAGTTAAGGTGCCAAGCGGCCAGGGCGAAAGTAAAAGTTTAACTTAAATGCGATATGGGTTTTTATATTTTTCGGCTGCTAAATTTCTTTTTAGCACTGGCCCAAACAAACCGGCAAAATCCACATGAAATATGATGCAGCCGAGCAGCAGATAAAATACCCGACAAGGTAATCCAATTCCCGGAAATTTATGCAGCTTGTGCAAACAGATCAAAAACATTTTTAAGCAATTTAATGCAGATAAATTTATAACACTTTTTTGTCACAATGTACACTTTCATGTGGGTTAATTGTCTGGCGAGTAATAACTTGGTTATATAAGCCAAAAAACAGCTTAAATTGTTTGGCTTGTACACTCTGTGGGTCAAGGTTTATGCATTCGCTGGAGAATGCAGAATGCAATTTGCGTTTGTTTTGCTTTTCAAATGCACCGGTTGCAGCAGCTGCTACTACAAGTCATTGGACTTGGTAACACTCTCGATTTCAATCTCAATGCACAACGAGCTGTCGCGGCATAATTCCGGATGGCCAATAAAAAATGGTAGCAATTTGCGAGCACGCGCGAACCGCCCAAAGCGACGACAAACGGCGGCTATTTGGCCAACTTGATCTTGGCTTTCACGGGAGAGCCCCAATAACGTTTTCCAATTGCCGGTGAGACGTGCTCAACGTTTGCGCGCTGGCGAGCAACTGAAGCGCGCGTTCGTGTCTTAACTCTTTCGTTTTCGTTTGCGTTTGCGATCGCCCGAAAAATTTGTGGAGCAGAGCGCAGAAAGCTCGCAAAGGTAAATAAAGCTCTTTTTTTGGTTTCTATACTCTGTTTTTAAAGAAAGAGTATATAAGAAGAGTATATTAGGTTGTGCTAAGCTGATAAAGCGTTAACATCTGACACCCCCGCCATTCTCTACCCCACAATTCAGCAAAAGCCTGTATCTTCTAAATTGGTATAGCTAGAATGACCAAATTTGGTATGAGCACTACTGATGACCTCTGCGAACGGTATGATTAATTAAAACTCTGTCACCGCAACCCCTCTCCCGTAAATTAGCAAAAACTATATCTATCAAACCTTAGTTGCTATATTTTTGACACGCCCCCTAATTAGTTGTAACTAAGTAAATAAACAGCGGAAAATAAACTGGCAAGAGAGTATGGCGCAGTCGGGAACTTTCGACTGTAACTTTCTTGCTTGTTTATTTTCAGCTATTGGGGTTGTTCCCAATTTTGAAAGCGATTGCATTTTGTGTTTGTTATTTCTTTAAAGCCTTTTACATTTTCCGCAAGCAGCACGTGTAACTGAAAGATTGGTAGTCGAAATATCTAGGTATATATGTGAGCTAACATTTTGGCTCTTAAGCAATTGACTTAAGAGGCTAGAAATAAACTAGCTATTCCAGTAACTCAAGCAAGAAACGGGGAACATCAATCAATTCTATTTGCTCACATTTCAGAGGAACTAAGTAACCAAGCTATAGATGCAATTTCAAAGCTCAGCTACTTCAATGGCCACATCGACAAGCGGTCCCATGGCAAAGGGAGACTCCTCATTGGTGTTGAGAAAATAGGAGCCGGAGGCGCTGCAAGAAAGAGTATGGAAACATGAGGCCTTTGTCAAATAATCACAATTGAAACGCACTTCTCCGAGACAAAGTAGCCCATTTGTGTATTGGGATCAGGCGAGTAGATGCCGCAACGTTGGGTGAAGAACTGCATCCAACTGCCGCACTGTTGTGCCCAGAATCCGCGCTCAGTGACAAGGGACTCGCCGTAGTAGACCGCGGCTCGATAGTGGTTGCAGTTGTAGAATCTCCACTCATTAAAGTAGCTGCAGCCGCGCTGATTGAAATGTTCGAGATTGGGATAGAAATCCGCATGACCCATGGGTGGCAGTACGGAAAAAAAGAAGGGATCCGTGTGTATGACATCAACAAAGTCCGCATCGCTGCGATCGAGCTTCTCATGCTGCAAGCTGGTCAAAAACCCGGGCCCAGCCGGATCCAGGCCAGTTATTCGAGCAAGTGGCTCATTCACATAATTGGACACCATGCCGGCCACCTGTGCGCCCAGACTAAACCCAATTAGATGCAGCTCCTCACGCCTGTAGATGCCGGCGGCCAAGAGGCTATTAATGAACTGTGCCAAGCACTTGGACACAATGGGTGCATTCAGCACCGCCCAAGGATAATAGCAGGGGAAGCGCACCAGGCTGCCGTAGTCCACAGAGATGACATGCACCGCTTGCGTTTGCAGCAGGACATTGCGCACCTCCAGATTGGGTGTGAGATTTCGATTACCAATGAAGCCATGTATGAGTATCTTAAGTGGTAAGCGAGGCTCGAACAGTTCCGTCAAGGGATTGAGTGGATCCACTTCAATGGGCTGATCCCGAGTCGTGCTAGGAACATCCAAATGTTGGCTAACTTCAAAAGAATCCTGTCAGCTTCTACTCACTTTGTGTAGAGCCAGAAACTAATGCGCGAGTTGGGACACTGCTGCTCGGCAAAGACGCACAACTCGGGCAGGAATCCGCGCATCTCCAGCTGAGACTTAGTGCTCCTCACCAGCAGCCCTAGGAGAAGTGGGAGGAATACGTTAATCCGATATTCGCACATTGTGAGACTCTGGAGTGCTCTGTGTGCTGTCTCTAATGTGAATTCTATTAAATTTACTTATTCTGGCATTGAATGCTGCATTAGAAATGAGCGCCCTTATAAGCTGCTGTTGATAAGGAGGTTCAAGGTTGCCATTTCTGGCTCAAGGTCGCACCCACAGTGGTTTTATATGTGCGGGCTTATTCAAACGTTAGATTTTCATGTTCACATTGGCACTTAAGTCATGCAATAATGCCAATAGCTGGGGATTCCCAAATATAACAGTCTTGTAGGACTATGTAAGCCCAGAACAGTTCACCAAAGATTCTTACTAAATGTAGAATAACTTTTCGGTATTGGCTTATACTTTAGTTTAATTATCCACTTAAATGTGCAAAGTTTTGGGTGAGTAGCATTTTTTTGAAGTTTTTTGGTTCTTTAGGTTCTCTGCCTCATTTTGGGATGAACATATTATTGGAACTTAAAATTTAAAAATAATATTTATATCGTGAGCATCGAAATAATTCTAAAATTTATTCAAATGACAATGTTTATTGGCTTCTAAACTTCCCATGACACATATTAGACTAAATTTTCAAATGTATATGACAATGTTTCGAAGAGAAATGGCTTGTGATACAATTTTTTCTTAAGATTTGGAATATCAAAAAGGATTAGCAGCTTATATTCGACATTTCCAGTTCGTTTTTCACTAGTTAAAATAAAATCAAAAAGATTGTTATCATTTCAAAATTTAATCAATTATTTAGGCACTTTTATAGTTGACATAGATTATTATACAGATTAGATTCAATAAATATATATATTAACATATTAATAGTATCACAAGTTAGCTTTAGATAGTGGCTCATCGAGTGCCTCGTGCTCCTGCCAGATCAGCTGCTTTTCCAGCTCGTCTATGTCCAGATCGTTGCTCTCCAGTTCTGGGAAGGACTCGCGCAGCTGTGGCTCATAGTCCTCATCAATTTCGTTGTGCTTGTTATTCAAACGGAACTTGGCCAAGTATTTGGTGTTATCCGCATCCTCGAGCTTGCCCAAGGCGTAGGGCGGCTTACTGTCAGTTTTAAGGAAGTACAATCCTTTCGTGTCCTCCGAGACATGATAGCCCATCAATGCTTGCGGGGCGCTCGTGGAGCAAAGCCCAAACAGATGGATTAGCCAACTGGAGCACTGGCGACCCCAGAAACCCAGTGTGGAATTGATGGAATACGCATAAAAGCGCGGCGCACGAGCGTGATTGCAGCTGCCAGGATCATTGGGATTCTCTTCGATGCAGCCCGGTTGCAGGGGTCCAAAGTTGGGATAGAAATCCACATGTCCCATGGCTCGCAACATGCCACGCCCCAACGTATCCGTGTGTATGATATCCACGAAATCCGCATCGCTCGCATCCAAGCGCCGGGAATCGCTGCCCAGTATAAACAGCGGCTTGGCCGGATCCAAGCCCGTAATGCGCTTCAGCTTGCGCTTCAGATGGTTGGCTGTCTGGCCAGCAACCTGGCCGCCGAGGCTGAAGCCAATGATGTGCACCAGCTCGTGCTGCACAATGCCCCGATCCAGGAGATTGTTGATGAGCTGCGCCAGACACTTGCTGACCAGCGGCACATTCTGCACGGCCTGCACATAGCAGGGAGAACGCACCAATGGACCATAGTCAATGGATATAACATAGACATCCGCGTTGTCCAGTAAAGCAGGACGTATGTCGTCATTGGGCGCAAAGTCGCGATGTCCTGTATAGCCATGCAACAGTATTTTGAGTGGACGTGGCGGCTGAAAGTCCCAAGGATTTGGATCGAGTGGATTCAGCGCCACTGGAGCATCTCGAGTGGTGCTGTGGGAAAGCAAGAGCTGGCTTAATGGAGCAACTTGGGCGGAAGCTTATGTGCACCTACTTGGAGTACAGCCAGAAGGTGACATTCTGGTTGGGACACTCACCGCTGTTGACCACAAAGCAGGCAGGATCTATTAGACCCAGCAGTGGATTGCCAGACGCAAAAGAAGCTCCGGCTAAGGATTAAGGATTCAATCATGATTTGGAATTGGTGTAATATGCCAAATCTTACCCAGCAGCGTGAGCAGCGTTGTCGGCCTCATGTTGACAAGCTTCTAAGCCGACTATGCGTCAAGCAGTCAAAGCTGCTGCTATTTAAGCCACCAATTGGACCCTTATCAAAGGCTTGGATCTGTCTGGCTCGAAGAGATCGAGACAACGGCATACATACGTAAGCACCCACACCTAGGGGCGAACACTAACCTGCACCAGCAGCGCTCTGCGGCAGTTACTAATTCGCACGTTTTTGTGTGTGGTTGCTAATTGGGTCAAAATAGAACGAAGTTTGTCATTGGTATTTCGTATATTCAAATTTCAAATGCTTCTTCGAGCGCAACAGTGGCGCCACCTATGAGTCGCGTGAGTAGTCACTGTCAGACCAAGTTTGATTGCTATAGCAATTAGCTTTTGATTGCCACTGAATATGGCTTAACAATGTGGCCGCTTTCTGCTGGCGCTGTTGCTTGAGTTAGGGATGAGCGATATTTTTTATAAATTGTTATCTATATATATAATTTATTCTTTTCATATATACTACAAACCTGTATTTTATCTTGCAAAATAAAGCTGCATTTAAATGTGTTTAAAAATGTATGGGTTTAAATCGGTGGTCAATTTTATAAAACGATTTTTTACTTTGGGCATGCATTCGATAGTATCCCGTCACAGCGAAGCGGCTGCTCATCACTCGCAATGCGATGTGTCCATCACTAATATGAGTTTTAGTAAACAACAACAAGTTTTTTTCACCTACAAATTTGACCCGGCAGCTCTGTGATTGCTAAAATGATAAGTAAATAAAGATTTTCCATTTCTACGTGCAGGGCTGCAGTTCAGCGATTCATATTAAGTATAAGGTATTTATAAAACTAATTCACACTATTTGCTTTATTATATAAGAAGCAGGCAAATCAAGCACGAACTTGTTGCTGTTAGCCAAAGCAACTAAAACATCTTGTAGACCAAACGATATCATCAGATTGCGGCTAATTTATAGAACTCAAAGTATCGGGCTTGTTGGGTAACTGAAATGCTGATAACTGAAACTGAAGGTTGTTAAGAAGTATGTAAAGACTAGTTTGGTGCATTAATAGAAAGTAAACTATATTTGATTTCTTTCAGATCTGGCTATAATTGATATACAATGGCCAAGAGACAGTTATGGGAGCACATGCGTCAAGTCTTTCAGCAGGCTGTCAGTGCGGTGCATCCGGAAAAGATATTTGCCGACTACAGCATCTTTGACTTGCGGCCCAATGGAAGGGATCAGCGTGTCTATATCAAGTTGGATGGACAAGAACATGATATAACTGGCAAGACGTGTCATGTTGTGGGCTTCGGCAAGGCTGTGCTGGGCATGGCCAACAAAGTGCAGCGAGATCTCGGCCAATGCTCTGCCGGCGGTGTGCTGAGCGTGCCCGTCAACAGCCTGCAGCAGTTTAAGCAGCCCATCAGCGATAAACTGGTCATACACGAGGGAGCGCCCAACAATCTACCAGATGAAACGGCCCTAAAGGCGGCTCAGGCCATCAAGCAGCTGGCCGAGCGCATGACGGCAAAGGATGTGCTCCTTGTGTTCATCTCAGGCGGCGGCTCGGCGCTGCTGCCGCTGCCCCGGCCACCGCTGACGATCATGGACAAGCGTGACATTGCGGATAAGTTGATGAAGCGCGGTGCCAGCATTCAGGAGATCAATACGGTGCGTATTGCCTGCTCAGACATCAAGGGCGGCCGCTTGGCGCAGGCTGCCCGGAATGCGAACATGCTTATTACATTTGTGCTGAGCGACATCATCGGGGATCCGCTGGAGCTGATCGCCAGTGGGCCCACTGTACAGGGCAGCGGCGGAGGTGAGTCTGCTGTGGCTGTGATGAGGAAATTCCAAGTATGGGAAGAGTTGTCAACGCAGCTACAGCAACTATTCGAGGCGCCCGAAAAGCAGCAGCCGCACACGCTGGACAATAGTAAGGTTTTTGTAGTGGGCAGCAATGTGAAAGCCACTTCAGCGGCTGCCCAGGAAGCCGCCAAACTAGGCTACATACCCTGTGTGCTGAGCTGCGCAGTGCAGGGCGACGTGACCAGCGTGGCAGCGGACTATCAGCGACTGCTGCACGGCATCCAGGGGTTCAAGCAGAGCACAATAAACCAAGAGCAGTTGCGTGAAAGGTACGCATTTGGTGAGCAGAGCTTCCAGGACTTCATCAAAGCGTTGGAACAGCACCTGAGCACAAGGGCGCCGTTGTTTCTCATCTGTGGCGGCGAGCCAGTCATTAAGGTGAGTTGCAGCAACATGCATTTGGCTACAATCCTTGTTAATAATATCGAAACTATTCTGCACAGGTCACGGGTCAGGGTTTGGGCGGGCGCAGTCAGCACCTGGCGCTGCTCATGTCCCAGATGCTGCATCGGGATGAGACGCTCGGCGGCTGCAGTTTTCTAAGCGCTGGCACGGATGGCATTGATGGACCCACCGATGCAGCGGGCGCCGTTGGAGACAGCTGCGTTATTGATGCCTATCTGGCCAGCCATACGCTGGATGAGCTGGCCGAGGTGCTGCGTAATTGTGATAGCTACAACTTTTATGGAAAACTCTTGGATGGCGAGTGCCATGTGCTCACTGGACACACGGGCACCAATGTAATGGATTTGCACTTCCTAGTGGTGCCGTAATACTACTTAGTTGGCACTGTCGGGTCGAGGGTTAATGAAGTTGTTCTTGAAACCCGCAGAGACATTGTTTCAATTTATTTAATAAGTGTTCAGACAGTTTTTACGATTTTCCTGCTTAATGTACTTCTAAATTTTTTACGACTCGTTTCATTAACATTTTTAATATGCATTTAAATACGAGTATTCTATTTTGTATACTGTATTCAGTGCTTTTTATGCTTCGAGCTGCTCAAGTGACAAACATAAAATGGCAATTAGCTTTTTCCTCTTCATAAAAATGTGTGTTATGAAATCAGCAATCAGCAATATTTTTGGCATGCAGCTACCAGATGAATTGTGATGATTTTATGATTGTCTCGGCTAACTATGTGTGATAAATCAAATGATGTATCTATATGTATATGTGCTCATATATGATTATTATTAAGCATAAATATTTGTCATGTATCTGAGTAATTTTAGCTGTTTGTTGATCTTTTTTCCCTCTTGTGCTGTGCGCCTCATAAAAATGCGCTGCTAATAAATCATCTTAATTGTTTAAGACCCCAAAGGCAAACAGTAGCAGCAGCAGCAGCAGCAGCAGCAGCAGCAGCAGAAACAACAATAGTGACAACAACAATAATAGCTAGCGATAATTGCAATTAAAAATGTAAATTTATTTGTTTAGTTTTATTTTTAGCAACAACAATGAAAATGCAAACTAAAGAGAAAAAAATGTGCAAAATATTAACAACAAAAACTAAAACGCGACGCGCGCCCAGTTGCAATTTACAATTTTACTACTGACACTGCTTGCATATTTTTACTCCCTGTACCCATAAAATGGGTAAAAAGGGGTATTACATCTGTGCAAATGTATGTAACAGGCAGAAGGAGACATCTCCGACCCTATAAAGTATATATATTCTTGATCAGTATCAAAAGAGATTTCGATTTGGCCATGTCCGTCTGTCTGTCCGTCTGTCCGTCTGTCCGTATGAACGCGTCGATCTCAGCAACTACAAGAGCTAGAGACACCAAATTTGAAATGTAGGTTCCTGTATAGCATACGCAGATCAAGTTTGTTTCATATTTCAGATATCTCCCCCGTTCCCCCGCAAATCGATTAAAACCGTTTTACAGGAACAATTTTCAAGATATAGCTTTAAGATTTAGCATGTACAATACTTTAGTCTCTCTTAATCTACTGTCCAAATTTCAAGTCGATCGGATAATAAACACGGAAGTTATTCACGAAAGAAGATTCAGTGATGCAGCGAGAGGGGGAAGAAGAAGCACATCCACCAATTAAAATGCCTCGCTTGCGCTGTCGTTTTTGCCGCCTATGTGCGTGCGTCTTTGTGTATGTGTGTGTGTATGTGTAAGTGGACTTAAATGTGATTGAATGTTTTAGACCTGGGTACAGGGAGTTTCGTAGTCGGGTATACTCGACTAGAGCATTCTTAACTTGTTCTAATTGCGCTTTTTTTGTTGCCTTCCTTTCAATACCCTACCAGAGGATAGCGTCAATTTGTCATCGAATATGTTACGCAGCAAAGAAACTGTTTTTCACTAGCTAAAGGCTGAAGGTCCTGGCAGCCTTGGCTAACTCCTATTGTTAATTTATACTTTTAACTACAAGTTAAAATTATATAAATAAATAAAAAGGCTTTTCAATTTGGATATATATCGATGAAACTTGGTATTTGGTACTTTACAGCTGCTGAGATGTGTCAAAAATTAATTAAAATTAAGAGCTCCTTCAAAAAACTCGGAAATTAAAAGTTCTAAACAGTTTTTTGTTTTAGGACACAAAAATAATTTATTTTATAACAAGCTGATTTGTTTTAAAATTAAGATTGATAACCTGCCGTTTTAAATCTAGAATCCTAATAGATTTTTTATTTACATTCAAGTAATATAAAGTAAAACTCCATTTTCTAAGGGTATTCAATCTTCAGCACTAGTTTAGTAATTCTATTTTTTTTGTTTTTATAGTTTAATACACAATAGACACTTTTGTTGCTATTGTTATTGCTAAGCATTGTTTTTGTTGTTCTGTGCTCTACACAATAATTATTTTTGCCGCGCATTTGGCACAATTATTAAATAATCACATTCGCCTGTATCTCAGTCTGTGCTATTTTCGCTTGATTAACTTTGTTATTAACTAGTATATAAATGTCTATACAAAAATAAAAAACAAATTGCAGCTGTGCCCGCACACCGATGACTAACTCTGCAGTTCTTTTGAAAAATATTACTTGATAAATCTGACTATCTAATTACAACCCATTTAACTCAAACGAACATAGTATTACATTCAACGGCAAGTGTTTATGGAATAACAAACGCTGTTCCACTAAACCAACGAAGAAATAGATCAGTTGGAGGATCATTCTTTAGCTGATATTATATGGAACTGATGAGTATTAATGGGAATTACTGAAATAGGATACTGAAGAACAGAGAACATGTGCAGAAACTGATACAAGCTCGTACAGAGTCATTGAAATACTCGTAAATCACGAAATGCTGAAAAACACCCTTCTAAACTGAATAACTTACTTATTTATTAACTAATTATTATGAAATTTTAGGTATACCTAGTTAGCTAACTAATATAAAATATAGATCATTAAAAGTCCGATTTAAATAAGTGATTTAATGTTAAATAATAGAAAACAAAACTAATCTAACTAAACCGATTGATCTTCTTGCTTGTATACATCAAAGAACTGTTCGCTGAGTATTGAGTACGCTTGCAAGGAAACTCAACTTAAGATTACATTATTCTAATTAAAGAAACTGAGTGCAATTAAGCTCCAGCCCCAGCCCCAGCTGCCCTGGCTGCCCACTTCTCAGGGCTTGGCCCACGCTCAGATCTATTCGCTGCGATTAGAAGCATTTCCGTTTCCGTCAGTGTCTGCATGGCTCGATTTGCCGCATGGTTCTGGTCAGCATCTATATTTAACATGGGGCAGAGACTATTAAGATGGGCTGCCACCCACCAAAAGCGGCAGCAGCATCGACTTTAACTTGGACAGCAGCTGTGGAATGCCGCGTCAATTTGTCTGCCTCGTCTGCCGCTGGCGTAGCAACAATCTCAGAGCGAGTTGAACATCTGTGCTGCTGTTGATGATGATGATCAAGATGATGATCATGATGATGTTGATGATGATAATGATGAGTTGATGCTGATGCTGATGCTGCGGCCATTGAGTGCAAGTGTCGCGTTGATTTATTAATTAAGCATTGGAGAGCTGCGCGTGGCAACTGCGTGGCAGCGAAGCTAATGAAGTACTCGGACTCGGACTCGGACTCGGACTTGGACTCGCACTCGCAATGGCAATTTTAATTAACGTTCCGATCCGATGCGATCTGAAAACCGCTGCGTGTGAGTACAACAGCGAGATCAAATAGACTTTTGGGGCAGCTGAGATGTTGACTTATGACATCACACCCATTTGGACAGCAGCTGGCGCTGGCCAGACAAGCTGACGACTCTTATCAAACACACACAACAACTATGCACACATATCAGCACACACATTGCGCATACGCCGCGTGGCCGCATCAAAGCATTGGAAATTGTTCTTCACTCGCATTTGGCGACATCAATTTGCCTGTGCTTAATTTGTCTAGACAATGGCAAAGTTCATGCGAGTGCCATGGAATCATTTGTATGCGAGTATATCGCATCTATGAGCACATGCCTAAACATTCTCACTCACAAGATCAATTAATGCCTTTGTCACATGTTAGTTCGAAACGAGACACAATTTGCATGCGAATGCTCTTATATAGTATTATATTACTGGGAACTTTGGCCATGATTCATGCCACGCTCAATGGAATGTCTTAATTTGAAGCATCTGTCTGTTGCTTTAGGGTTTTGGGGTGGAAGCTCTTGAAACGCCAGGCATTCAGAGCAGTGAACTGCTTCAAATTCCTAACAATAACATTCGCATTTAAAGAAAGAAACTCTGTATCTGCAGAGAAACCATTCAATTGATAGTTAAGTTCCTTAAGTTGAACCATTTTACAAGACAAATAGTCCGAGCAGCTCGACATTTCTCATATTAAACATTTAGATTAAGTATTAAGAGTTTCTGCTACTACGAGCAGCAGTTTAAAATAACTTACAAATGGTTAAGACCACAAGTAAACCTGGTGGAAGTTTCCAGCCAACCAAAAATCAAATTTCATCAGCCACAAAAATAGTTTTAACATTACAAACGATTATGTTTTGACTATTCTATCTTATTTATTTTATATAAGAACTATCTCTGTATTTATGGCTTCTACAATATATATTTTAAAGATATTTTTATAAACTATGACATAATTTCATCACATTTCTCAGCTTCTTGTCAAATGCACTTAATCAATCAGTCAAAGGCTAGGCTGAAAATAACAGAACGCCATTATCTGCAGGATTTTAAAATGTAGGTTTCATATCTAATTTTTTCACAATACTTTAGTATATCTATATAAATATCGACAGTAACAAATATTAAATGTGACGTATAGCCAAGAAGGGAGATCAGAAGAAATTAACTGGCATAGAAACTATACCTTAAGTTTGAGAATCGCCGAGAAGGGCGTACCAGAAACTCCCTCTGAATGTTGAGAATCATAGGGAAAGGAGAACCAAACGAGTTCGCCCAATTAGTGCATAAAATCAATTGTTTTTTTAAGCTTTCTTTAATCAATAATTTCGAAATTCATTACTTTTGTGTGTCAGCCACAATCAACTTCTAAGAGCCCTAAATGATCTATCATAAATTCAGTTCAATTCATATCTTAAGTCTTTTAAAGTGCCAACAAAGCTTTTTCGGGGCATATTCAAAAAAAGTTCAGCTTAAGCAATCCCAAAGAGAGAACAATGTCAATTAAACCATATGCTTATTATGATCTAGCTCCATTTGGCATCGCACCAATTACCAATTATTACTCAGAGCCAGTCTCAGTGTTAATGTGCAGCTTGCCATTTATCAGATGCATCATCTTCATCCATGTGGCTGCCCCACCATGGCCAGCTTAATGTCAATCTGTTTTGTTGCGGCTGCTGCTGTTGCTGCCTCTTGGCTGCCTATTAATGCATTACAAATAGGTGCGCCAGACCACAGCAACAACAGCAAGAACAGCAACAACAAAATGCAACCACAACTGGTAACATGGCCATAGACGCGCCGGTGCCGTTGACCAATGTGAAGCTGTAGCTGTAGATGAGGCTGAGTCTGAATCTGAGGCTAAGTCTGAGGCTGTGAGGAGGCTAAGGCCTCAACGGCGTGGCGTCGCCAGCAGACGACCTCAAGTGTTGGCAACAATCGCGTTGCCTGCTGCACGCTTGGCCGCAATACCCGCACTTAAGTGCAGCAGCAGCAAGAGCAGCAGCAGCAACTGCAACAGGCTGCGGCTTTTGACTGCAACTGCAACTGCAACTGCGGCAGAAGCAGTTCAAGTTTGCGCTGAGGAATTCCTTGCCGCTGAAATAATTAAGCATTGCAACATTGTTTATTGTTGCTGTTGTGGTGCTTGCTGTTGTTGTTGTTGTTGGGGTGTTGCAGGCTCGTTTAACAAGGCAGTCATCTTAACAAGTGCCTGGCCGAGCAGTTCTACAACTTTTTTCCTGCCTGCATGTTTATTTTTTGTTGTTGTTTTGCAATCTTTTTTACCAAGGAATTTCCATTTTATTTACATTTAGAATGTGACGAACAGGCTGCCTCGGCGGGCGGGGGACAAATCGAAAGCTATTTGGCCCATTTGCATATACTATATGTTGCAGCGCAGGCTGGCCCAGCAACAATGTTGATATCAACAATGTTGCCAGCAACAAATGTTGTGCTCATCATTTGAAAATCAGCCACGCAAAATTGGTTAACACATCAAAACTTTGTGATTTGTTGCTGCGGCTGCTGCTGCTGCTGATTATGAAAACGCAAAAGTTATAAGCCTGGCATAAAAATTATAAAGCCAGCATAATAATTTAATTAAAGCAAAAAGTTGTTTTTCCGCTTTGTTTGACGCTGACGCTGACTGACTGAAAGGCAAAAGCAGCTCATAAGAAATCAAAAATCAAATATGAAATAAGTTGAACAAAAAATGATATAGAAAATAAAGGCGCAAAACGTTTTTGCCTTCGTTTCAAATATAGTTTAACTGAAAATTGCATAATTATAATGTCGGGCCCAACTGACGACGGCTTCAGCTTTCAATTCACAAAACACTTCCTCAAGCCCGGAAGCGTTGTTTTTTATATTTACTGTCTGTCCGGATATGCAAGTTTCGCATGCGTGTGAAAGTGTTGCAAGTGTTGGTTGTTGCTGCTGCAGCTGCAATCCCGATTTGTTGCTGTTGTCATGTTGCTATTGTCAACAGCTCAAAACAAAGTTTCCCCTAACCTCAAAATAAAAAAGTGTCCGGCTATTTTTATAATCTGCGATGCGTTTGTATGTCTGTGGCATGTTGCCGCCTCCAGCTGTGTGCCATGCACCCGCCCCAACCCACATGCCGCCCATACACAGCATCTTCGCTGACCACCCTCTGCCCTGCCCTCCCACCCCCCCTGTACAGCCCTCAACCACACAACACCACTCACAATGTGTTGTCTGCGTTTATTGATTTATTAGAAAATTCCAATGAACAAGTTTTAATACACGACGACGACATTCGTTGTTGTTGTTGTTGTGGCTGTTGTGGCAAAAACAATGTAGGAAAGAGCATGCCAAGAGACAGCAGCGGCAGTAGCAGCAGCGGCAGCAGCAGCAGCAGCGGCAGCAACAACAACAACACGCAGAACTGAGGCGGCGACTGGCAACAGTAACAAGTGCAATATTTTAATTACGCTCACAGTGGCAGCGGTAGCGGCAACAACAACTGGCAACATGCTGCATTAATTCGGTTGCCAGCGTTGCCAGACCGCCAACAATTGTTGCCAGATGCGCCTGTGAACGCTGCGTATGCGCAATGTGCTCAAGCATTTGTCAGGCGCATCCTTTTCATTTTAGGTTAGTTGCACTTTTTGCTTTGTTGTGTTTGAGAGGGAACTCTTAATAGAGTTGTGTAGTACCTATTTTTCGTAAGCTAACCTCTTTAAATTTATAAAATTAAAATTAGATATTTTTGTTTTAAAATGTATTTTTTAATATTCTTATATTTTTATAATAATGGTTTAAATATGAAATATGTCAGTTGAGATCTGAAGATTTAGATCAGTCTGATAATAATAAAAATAAAAAAAAATATATAATTTTAATCTCGATTAACGACTTGTAATTTTTATCCACTTCTATTCCAGATAAACCTACTTTTTTACACATTATTTCAATTCCACAATATGGGTCTTACTATTATTTATCAATTGCTTTGTTTCGAGACTGTGCTAATTGTTTATGCATAAATACGCCTTAAAAGATGATACACACATGTACACACAATTAACAATATGTATATCATATAACGAGAAAGCAGTTGTATGTAAATTAGACTGAATATAGTCTGGACTTTGACTGAGAATAATGCCTTATTTCACTTAACTACACAAATTTGTCAAATATCTAAAATGAAAGGCAATAAAGGGGATTTTGGTTAGGTTTTAATGGTTTTAACAGTTATGCCATTTAACTGCGCTATCAGCTTATTAAGTAAAAGTGCTGCGCTTATTATAAATATTTAATTTATGAGTGAACCATACCGAAGTATTCAGACACTTGGGCAACCATTTGAAGCTGTCAAGTGGCAGTCTGGCAACGCTGCTGCTGTCAAGCCACATGGCGTATAATGAATACGCTCAGCCTTAAGCATTTTGCAATCAATTTAGATTTACATTTGTTGCAGTTCGATCTGGCTGTTTGTTGAATGCTGAATGCAGAGTCCAACCAGTTGAGATGCTGATTTCGGTAACCAAATCAACAGCAACAGCAACAACAACAATAACAAGAAAGATCTGTAACAACTTGCAGCGGAGAGCAGCAAAGAAAGTCTCGCATATAAGTATATGTAAAGCAGCTGAGCGGAGCGGAATGGAGTGGAGTGGAGCTGAGCTGAGCTGAGCTGAGAGAGCGTTGAATATTTGTAATTGTCTGGCTGACAGTCGGACTTGTTTGTTTGTTTGCTATATTTACTGTTGTTGTTGTTTTTTTGGGCTTGATTAATAATTAATCGCACTCACACACACACACACTCACACACTCACATGCACACACATGCAAATCGCCGCTTGTTTTAATTACTCAACTTAAATGGCGCTTGAGCTTGAGCGACTTAAGCAACTTGATATGTGAGCCTGTGTGTGTGTGTGTGTTGATGTGTGTGTGTGTGTGTGTGTGTGTGTGTGTGTGTCGATCGACTCTCACTACTACGCGCTCAAACTAAGTAACTAACTAGCTCGCCACTGCCGCTCCGCTGCCACTCCGCTGCCGCTGCGACTGCGGCCTGTGTCGCTCGCTGTCTCTGTGTTAGTGGCTCGGCTCTGCCGCCTGCCTGTTTGCCTTGCCCGGCCGCTTTGGCCGCTCATTCAGTTTTTTGCGCTCAGCGCTCGTTGTACGGAACCGAAAGATTCGTGGTTGTCGCCAGCGTTGTAGCTCGACTGCTTCTTGTCCAAAAATACACAAAAAAATATACAAAAAAAAAAACAAAAATCACACAGCAAATAAATTTACAAGCCAAGGCATTACAACAATAATAGCAACAATAGCAACTTGTCATAACTTGATCTAAGTCGTAACGGCAGGCCCAGAAATTAAATCTGCATATCTAGCCAAAAATATATGTATCCACAAGATACATATTATTTTCTCGCTTTTTGTTTTTTATTTTGTAATAATTTGCGGTTTTTGCGTGCTTTTAATAAATACAGAGTTAAAGCTGTGCATCAGCAGCAGCAGCAACAACAACAACGACAACAACAGCAGCGGCTATCGGAGATAGCAGCTGAGCTCAAGAACAGTAAACAGCTTTAAGACTCGCCCGCTCTCGCTCCCCCAACCCTCGCCTCAGCGCTCAACTCTCAACTCGTCTACGGCGATTGTTCCGCGATTATTGACATCGCCAATTCCGATACCGATATCGATACGATTTATACACAGCGAACGTGTGTGTGTGTCTCTGTGTCTGTGTGTGTCAGTGTGTGTGTGTGTGTGTGAGTGTGTGTGCGTGTGTGTGTAGTGAAGCAATAAGCCATAGGCCACAAAGCATTGGCCAACATGTGAAGTGCAAGTGATTTGTTCCGCCTTTTGCATACATACATACATACATATGTACATACATATTTGTATATATAAATTTATATAATTATTATATGTATACATATGCATATTGAGAAGGTGGAGTTTCTATCGTTCCATACATACTTACGAGTATATATGCATTTGTTTGTATATAAATATAATGTATGCAACGTTTGTGAATTGCCAGAATTGGTTGTTGTTGCATTTGCAGCCAAAGGATTTGTGGATTTTAGAACGTTCTTGAGCAGGTGCACAAGGTAAGTCAACAAATCGAAATATACATACATGCAAGCATATACAATATACTATTTCTGTATAAGATTTACAAATTCATGCATAATTTTCTGGTAGTACACTCAATAATGCGCATACGACATGGTGTCTGCGTGTCCAATTTCCGTTCAGCAGAACAGCTGATATTGAATACAGCAAGGTTTCCGGCACAACGTTCGCATATAAATATATATATACAATATTATGGTTTCTTTTTATATGTCATAGCATACCATATTGGTTTCGATTAAATGTTTAATCATCAATTTGAAGCTGGCTTAATTTATGTTTTTAAATACCTTAGTAAGGCAAACAATTTAACAAATCAATGAAATTTAAATATTTGTTGACTTCTATCGAACTCACTTTCTTCAACTTCATAAGATGTCAAGAAATATTAGAAAATTTTCGGCTTGATGGAGTACAATTAAGAGGATTCAAAAGAGTGGATAGATAATCCAAAGGCAGATATTAAAAATATGAAAAACTTGGGCAAAACAAATCTTAAAAACATATATAAACATATATATATCCTAGCAGCAATGCTATACAAAACTCAATTTTCGTCCGATTGTTCCTATGGGGTCTGATTTTGATAAAATTATAGGAACTATTTAATAACACTCTCACTTAGTTTGGATGTAATATTTGTTTCATGCAAGAACTAATTTTTCATCCGATCCTATGGCAGCTATGTGATATAGTTGTCCGATTTTGACTAAATTGTGTCAGATTGTATAAACTCTTTAGAGACTCGGTTTGGGTGAGTTTGGTGGGGATATCTTCATAAACAAAAATGTTTTTCATACAAAAACATAGTTTTCGACCGATCATTCCCATGGCAGCTGTATGTTTTAGTGGTTCGATCCGGCCGCTTCCGACATACATATGTACTGCCTGCAGTAAAAAGAGGTATCTGTGCCAAGTTTCATTGCGATAGTTTTAAAACTGGGAGACTAGTTTGCATAGAAACAGACGGACATCGCTATATCGACTCGGCTATTCATGCTGATTCAGAATATATATACTTTATAGGGTCGGAAAAGTATCCTTCAGTGAATTACACATTTCGTGACAAAATTATAATACCCTCGGCTAGAGTATAAAAAAAGCTAAGCTCGGATATAAAGTTAAATGTTTTCGAATAAGGAAAGTTTCAACTGAAATCCTTTATCTAACAAGTTAGAAATACTATATAATGAGGTCTAGGCTCATTTACAATGACTTTTCATTCCGGATCGTTTTTGATTTTGTGTTCTCGTTTTCTAATCAAATAGCTAACATTTATCACATATTTTATGGTTTGTCGGAATTCAGAACAGAAAACAATTTCAATTCCGAATGATTTCAATCGCAAATGAGAACAGGTCTGCCTTTGTATTTGGGTTCTTCCCCCAAGTCAAGTGGAAATACTGTTTAAATATTATAATTTATAATTGCGAATGCTAGTTAAGAAGACTATGCGTTAGGCTATCTGATTGAGAGGGAGAGAAACAATTAGAATACAAAGAACGCAAAATACAATTAATAGACTTAGTTATAGATATATTATATGAGCCGTAAAGCCAACTGCATATTTATAGACTGAAATGATGAACTAAATCGAACGGCATTCCACAATTAGCAATTGACACTGACATTGGTAACTGGACGGGGTGCAAGTAATGGTCGGCCCTTCCGATATGCCATATAGAGTTATAAGTTGATAATTTATGACGCCATTTGGTTAATTGAATAATTGCATGTGACTGGTTGGCTTTGGGCGTGTCATGGTGTTATGGTTATCGTTATAGTAATGGATTTGCCATAGCCTCGAGCCCGCTTGGCATTGCATAAGCCATCAACCATCAGCTCTAAGCCATGCTCCACATTTTGCCAAGTCACTGTGTGAATCTATGGCCCTATCGTATTACCCGACATTTGCTTTGCTAATCAGTGACCGCCTTTGACATTAATTGCATTCGTTAACTGCATATATCACAATGGCCAGGCATTTATCGGGTACTGGCGGAGAACAAGTCAAATGATTGTTTCCAATTTGTTGTTTGTTGGCCAAAATCTCTGCTAATAATATGGCTACGTAGCTGGCTCTTCGGCTCACACGCTCGATTTAGAAACTCGTTGGCTTAGGTGTGAAATTGATAGCCACAAATGAAGCGGGGCCCCAAACCTGATAACAAACTAAGCAGCAACAACAAGTGGCAAGCAGCAGCAACAGCAACAGCAACAGCAGCAGCAGCAGCAGCAGCGGCTACGAAGGTCTTCCACTTTCTGAAATTCGACAAAAAATTGTGAGCAGCCGCGAAGCGGGTTCGGTGGTTTCGTCTCTGAATTGTGGCTCAAAATGTTGATGTGGCTCTGGCCTGGCAAATCACAAGGCGATGTTGCTGCTGCCGCTTCTGATAACAACAGGCCAGCAATGCGGCAATAATTTGCTGCTTGCCAGTTGCAGCTGTAAGTGGCTACTGGTCATCAGCAGCAGCAGCAGCAGCAGCAACAGGCTTAGGCCAGGCCAACATTTTATCAAAAGTGGTGGCATTAGCTGCCCCCTCTGCCTGCTTTGCAAAACAAACTGGTCACACTGGGCGCACACACACACACACACAGAAACACACACCGAGAGAGAGAGAGAGAGACAGGCGCACAGCGGCAGCAGCTTCCAATAGTTTCACTTATTTTACACACATTTTCTTAACGATAAATAAATTCCACAAGCAGATGCGGCTTCTGCTCTGCAACAACCTGGCCCGGCCTGGCTTGGCCTGGTCAACAGCCAGCAACAACAACAACTTTTGCTATCACGTTTCCATGCAAAAATTTCAGTGGTATTCCACATGTACTTGAATTATACGCAGGCAACGCCACAGGGCGGCAGGGGCAGCGGCACAAGCGGGGGAGTTTTGTTGCTAAGGCTTTGCTCAGGTGTTTGGGGCAGCTTTGGCCAATATAGTGGTAGATTCCCAGGCGGTTTCTCATGAATGTGGACTTTGCACTTGGCAATTGGAATATTTCCGCCTGCTGCTGGCGCCAGAATTGGTTTAGTGTGAACAGAAATGTAGTATACTTGTATTACCACAAGTATCCGAGAGATGAAAGTGCTTGGATTTGAATAGTTATCAATGAAATTGAGCACACAAAGATAATTTTATTATCCATCACGTTGCTATCTCTTGAAAGGTATCAAGTAATGCAACGTCAAGAGAATGGGGTCATTGTAGATAGGTTTAGTAAGTAAATTTACAAAAAATATCAACAAATGATTCACATTATGACTCATGTATATGAGACAATACATATCACATACATATCTGCGACCTTCTTTTTATAACTTAATAACTTTGCTAACAAATTCAAATTTACAGATCGTAAACTGAGTTGCGGTGTACTGTCTATGAGACATTGAGCTGAACTTAGCACATTTACCTTTAACAGAGAGATGATGGCATTATAACGATATTTCGATATGTATTATAACGATATTTCGATATGTTTATATGCTTATACATATAAACGGTACTGACAATTCCAGATCTCTTAAAAAAGGTTGGGAATTGCATTGAAAAATCGCTTTCATTTCAAAAAGGATACTACAGTACTGTACTAAACGTTAAGAGCAAGCTGTTAAGTTGGCTGCGGCTACAGAGTTGCCACCTATTCCTAATTCGCATTAAAAGAGCTGAGCTAAGATGGCTGCGCCTCACCATTTCATAAACTGACACTGACTTTGGTGTACAAGCCAAATTCATGGAATTACAGCATTACTATTGGAATTGTAATTGTATCTCAGAAATCTAGCCATAACTTTAAGCGATACCCCGACACTTTGGCTGATCTGCAGTTTCCAGTTGCCACTTATTAGGCTGTGATACAGTTACTGTCAATGCGGCTGCTCTAACGGTGCCATTCTTAGCTAATACAATCTCAGATTTCAAACCTCAACCTCAAGTTGATGTAGTGAGCTTGCAAATGGCCTTCGAGTGCTCCAATCGCACTGTCGTTTTCCTGTCGCCTGGCTATCAGTTAAAACCATATATATATATATACCATATACTATATAGAGTAGTACAAACTACGCTGAACTAAATTCAGTCACAGACAGCCAAAGAAAGCAATGTGACTATGGGCAAACTGGAGTGAGGGGCATGCGGTTGGCAAGGGCGCAGGGCGTTGGGCACTTTGAGGGTTCCAATATGAAGGCTGCTGTGTCAGATTAAAAGTCGCCTTCTTTTGACTATTCAGTACTTAGCAAGAAAGATTTGCTCTGTCGGTTCGTTTTTATCGTTGTTTTCATAAATGTATTTCAAGTTCGTTATACGAAATCGCAGCAAACAGCTGATTTGGATGTGTTGCTGTTGTTGTTGTTGCTGCTGGCGAGCAAACAAACAAAAATCGTGCAGCTGCTCCGTCGTCTTATAGACTATATATATACATATAACTGTAAATGTAAATTGTGTGTCCATTTGAGGCTTATCGAAATGAACGCGCGCAAAAATAAACGCATAAATAAATAATTAATATGAAATACACACACATAAATACATATGTGTGTGTGTGTGTGCGAGTGTGTGTGTGTGTGAGTGCCAAGTGATTTGAACTTTGAAGGCAAGACAAGTTGAGTTTGAGTTATGAATTTATCTAAAATCACAGCATGTTGTCGTTATCGTTGTTGTTGTTGTTGTTGTTGTTGTTCTCATTGCCTGGCCATTTGACAAGTGGTTTGGCCCAAGTGTCAGACGTGATAAATCATATACAATAACTACTTCATATATCTACATATTTGTTTTTTCTTTTAATCAAATTTATGAATACTTATTAAGAGAAATGGCGCAAGAAATGCAACGCCCAGTGACCTAAAATTGTATCAAGTTCGTTTGACATTAAGTATACGCAATGTGGGCTAGCTGAGAATTCTTTTGAAAACAACTGTCAGTTTTAGAGCTATTAATAATACTGGTGTGACCAGCTTTTCAAGCTGTTCTTAACTTTAGTTTTAGTTTTCTATAATATATTTTAACGGCACACAATTTGTCACCTTGAGCTAAGTTCATTCATCCGCACCCAACAAATATTGGCCATCAATTTGACTATGAATTCCAATAGAACATTAAATGAAATACTATCAAATTGAAATCAGCATTTGAAACTGTTAAGAGTTCTCTAAAGAGGTACAACTTTAAAATGAATAAACAAGTCCAACATGATTTTTAACATTCTTAATTATATTTTTGGTATAACTAACAGTTTTATATTTCTACACTTAGATCTCTTGGGCGTTTATTGATTTACAATTGTTGGCCGTATATATGCTGCTTCTTTAGATAGTTTCAAGCCCATCCATTAACAATTAGCGCAAGACCGAAAGAAGCAATGTAAATAAATAAAATCAACCTAAAAACGCGCTCCTCATTTGCCTCGTATATTAGATTACAAGAAAATTGTAAGCGTTGACTTTGAAAACAAGTTTTCAAGCAACTTTGCTTAATATGTTTGTTGTTGTTATTATTATTGTTATTGTTGCTGTAAGAGACAGCAGCAGCATCGCAGTTACAGTCGTAGCCCTCACAGTTAGCTAGATACGCCAGTTTGAACCACTTTCGGTTGGATTTAAAGAGTTTTAACCAGGCTCAACAACGAAATTCAGTTACCTCTCATGGTTGTAAGAATATAACTACTATATGCAGTGTTGGTTTTCAATGCAACCACAGAGACTGACAACTGACAACTGAGAACTGAGAACTGAGAACTGAAAACTGAATTTTCAAGGAAGCAACTGAAATTGAAATTGCAATGCAAGCAATGCAAATAAAACATTAACAAATATGGGCATAAATATCTATAATTAAGCGAAAATGCAGGAAATTTACATTTTGATGTAACAACTATGTATATAAGTCGATGTATAATATGGCACTTGACTTTTATTGTCGTAATTATCATAATTATAATGGACGCACAGTTACTAAGCGTTCTCGCTATCTCTCTCTCTCTCTCTCTTTCGCTCTCTCCCTCTCTCTGTCTTGCTCTAAGTCTGTGTGTGCGTGTGTGCTTGTGTGTGTGCGTGACAAGTCAACATCCTTTGGTGCATTCACATGCCAGAGAGCACAGAGCTCTAAAACGTTCCATTTTCGTTGATGCAAATCGCTTATCAAGACAAGAAAGTGCCACGCACACACACACACACACACACAAACACACACACACACATACAGCCTGCAGCCTGTGCACTATGGGCTAATTCTAACCCTTCTCTGCCATAAATTCCTATTTAAAATGTGCTTAAAATAAGAAATCTATGTTTTTAGACTCCGGAAATACAGAAATGTTAAGATAGAGGCTTCTAAAAATGGCAAATAGAATTGTGGGTTAGAAACTTAGATAAGGTCAATAAGCTTGAGTGTCGTTTTAGATTGGGTCTGTTGACAGCCTGGATCTCCAACAGTAGTATTATAGTTTAATGGCTAAGGCAGCTGTCATTGATTGTGGAGCACTCAAAGGACATTCCACTAGCCAAACGACAGTTCTTGGTTTGAAAACCTGTCAGCCACCTATCCTGTAAGGGAAAGTTTGTCGTTTTTACTATTTTATGTAAATTCTTTTGGGCTGTTCTATTCTATTAACTTAATATGTTTCATATTTTAGGCGACAGCACTATTTTTCGGCCAAATAAATAATTAATTCTAAGAAAACTAATGATAGATGTTTGACAGCATCCAAAATACAGCGCTTTCCGTCCAGCCTAAAAGACATTTTTTTTGTTTCTTAACTGTCACATCTGTTCAGATAACAGCTGCTAAGAACAGCCATATAATTTTGTTAATTAAACGATTGTTAATAACATTTAATTTAAGTTAGATTGAACTTGGATGTATTCCTTTCATTGTGGTAATACATAGTATTAAAGGCGGCAGTAGCTTGTTAGCCAAAAGAGGACACCCAGAGAGCTTGCTTGTTCTGTGAGTGTCCACCTTATGTCACAGAAAGTGTCCCTTTGCCCCATCGTGCTGTGTGTAGCCTGTGCATGTCTGTGTGTGTGTGTGAGAGTGACTAAGTTAGTGACACACGTTGCAGCTACCCAGCTACAGCTGGCTATCACTTCAGTTGACTTCAGTTCACTTCAATGCAGCAGCGGCAGCCTCGCAGTCTCCGCCGTCGCCAGGCAGCGCCAAGAAACTGCAATTCTGCCCCTGATAAGATGCCGATGCCGATGCCGATGCCGATGCTGGCGTCGCAGTCTCAGTCGCAGTCGCAGTCGTCAGCGTCGTTGCAAAAGGTCTTCTTTGTTGCCCAGTGAGAAGAAAAAGCAGCACGAGGTTTGCCGAGGCGGCGCCGATTGCTACAGAAATTTACAATAACAATAACAACAACAACAACAATAACAACAACTACTACTATGCATATAACAACAACAACAACAGCCAGCGTCATCGACGACGACTACTCCACAACAGCGGAGCGACGTTGATTGCCCCGGAATGCCGTCAAACAGGTTAAAAATGTAGGTAGAAATTCAATTAAAAATTGGTTATTTATTTATTTAGCTTGCACCGAGAGCAACGAGTAGACTCGCCCCGTACCATCCCCCTTCCCTGTCGCCCTAACACTAGGCACCTCCTGTAGCCCCAGCATAATCTAACTAATTTAATTAAGTTTCATTTATGTGTCGCCTGTCATACAAAACTCGAAACTCACGACTGTCAATCAAATTGCCCCAGTGCGAATTTGAAAGTGAAAACTTACCAAGTGCCCAGCATGTGACCAACTAGTCGCTGCATATGAATATGAATATGAATATGAATATGAATATGAATATGAATATGAATATGAATAGCTGTCTGTTATACATTGTACATACCATCGACTCGTTAAGGTGCAACAGCAGTCAGCAGTTCGTTCAGAAGAAATTGCAATAACAGCTAATGTGGCAGCGAATTTGCATGCAAATTAATCAAAATATGCAGATTGTAGAGCATAGTCGACGCATGGTATACCCTGCAGCTGTATAGATAACCAGAACACAGTTTCAATGGGTTTGTTTTAAAAGAGTTTCATTTTTCGCTTTATTTTCGATTTACAGAGCGCCATTTAAATTTAGCGCGGCTTTCTGTTCGATTTTTAACAGCTATTTAACATTAATAATAAATGTTAATCTCAATAGCAGCTACTTTTAATAACAGCTGCTTAACAGAAAATGTAGTTTTAAGCTGTTATTGGACTTATTTAATAATCGAAATAAGCTTTTGTTCTGTTAAAAATATGAAGATAGAAATCTCAGTCATAGTCATTTATAATTAATAAATATATACTTAATTTCTATTCAAAGTCATTCTATAATCAATAACAGAGATTTATATTAAATTTAAGAATATATATTAGGCTTATTATTCCACGGTCTATTAAACGTATATATATCCTTTTAAATGCCTTGCTGCACATACTTAATTGTTAAACAAATACACCTTGAATAAGTGCTCTAAATAAAAGCTACACCAGTTAAATCCGATTGCATGTGCTTTTATTTATGCACATTTGCTGGTGAACCGCAAAAAGTTAATTTTAGCATTGCTATTTATAAACACCTTAGCGGCCCACTAACAAATGATCAAGCCAGCGAGCCTTATACGATACGATACGTAAGCCCAGATATAGTTACCACCCAGACCCAACTGACTGCCCGTAACTGGTTGCACTTCTTGGCCCCCCTCCCCTGTCTGCCTCTCTCTATCTTGCTCTGAAATTTATTTGATGGATCGTTGCAATTTGTGGCCCTGACATGCATGATAAAGATACTAATGCGATCGATTTGAAGATCAGCTAAAGCTGCTGCTGTTCAGCTGTTCAGCTGGCTGTGTTAACTTCTGGGATCCTCCAGAATTCGAAACTGAAACTTAACCTTATCTGGCACACATTTTTTTAGTCGAATTCCCTTGAATTGTTTGTTTACCTGTTGGCTTGGTGGGGTTATTATAATGGCACAGGTGAAAGAGAATTTTGCTTTCCAGGAAGTCTCCAGCGATCAGCCGTTCTGTTTGATATATGTACTAAGCATATATGTATTTATAATGTGTGATGGAAAAGTTTCAGTTTTGGCCTTGTGTGGAAAATCTGTGGCTATGAAATGATTGGTATGTCTAGCCGCCAATCTTAGAAAGTGTTTCTTTTTTTGTTTTTTTTGTTAGCTATGCGAAATTTATGAGTGTTTGTTCTGCGTGGGGTTTTTTGGCCCAATAAAATTCTAAGTAAGTATGTGGAATATGTGGAATAGTCAATTTCAATGAACTGTAATGACAAGCATTTTTTTGGCAAGAATTTTTAGATGCGATAATCCCACATATTATCCAGAAGATGGTGAAATCAAAGTGGCTCGTTCGGCTGTTGAATGAGTTGAATGGCTTTCAGCAAATCATCATCATTACTACTCGCAGGCATTTCAATGCTGAAAGATTCAATAGGCCTAAGAACTTTCAAAACATTCCAATAAATATGTCGAACAATTATTTAAACAACACATAAAGCATAAAACTGCCCAATTTACTATTGATCTACAAATATTAGAAGAAATTCGAAGTGAGATATAAAAATTTCTGTATTTGTTACTTAAATACTTCAATTGATATTTCACTTCGCCATTCAAAATATGTATCTCTAAGATACTTAATAAATTATGTATATATTTTATCTACTATCTGATTTGTACCTTATCAAATTTGGATTAAATTTAATTAGAAAAATAAAACAAATTTTGAATTTCACTTTTAATCGATTGCGGACATCAAAAGTATGCAAAATACAAGTTCCCAGCCTCATGGAAATTATATTCCCATATTTCCTAATATATACCATCTAACTTTGTCAAAAGTCAACCGATTTCCATGCGAATTGTTTCTTTTGATAAAGATTTTCCTCTTCATAAATTTGACACTTAAATTTGATTAATTCGTGAAATTAACATTTTTCGCTTTTCTTCATAATAATTAACCCTTTGCTCCCAACTTTGAAATTCAGCTTGCATATATTTCTAATACCCCAAAACTTAAAACATTGCGAAGTCTCTGCCGGGTAAATGAACTTTTGGCCAGCTGTGCTCCGTTTCAACCATGACCACTAACTTAGCCTTTATCGCAAATTTTTACCTTGGAATTTTCATGCAACTTTCATGTGTAAATAATTAAGCCATAAAAGTCAATTGAGAGCCATACAAAGTGCTCCAATATACGAAGTGGCCCACTAGCTAACACAGAACACAAATAAAAATTTAAATAAAGACAACAGTACAATGCACTGTACTCAAGATACCCTATAAGTTGTTACTTTGTATGAAAACAAACAGAAAGTTTGAACTAAACTTGAGTTTTTAAATAAAATAAAGCAACTAGATATTAATAGATAAATATATTGTTTGTCTCATATTTAAATAAAGAAGCTAATTAAGCTCAAGCGTTACTAAAATCATCAAAAAGTTGTTCATTACATTAGTTATAGTAGAATGTTGTCAGAATTAATGACATAGTTTACAGATACGATTGGCCAAGTGTATTGAAAAATTGAAAATCATTTATGGCCTTATAACTGGCGCTGGCTCTCGGTAGCTGGCCATTAAAAACTTATGGATGGCCAAATTCACGGATAAATTATAATAATTGAAATATGTACTTTGAAAAGTTAATTGCGCTATGCGAGGCGCGCTTGTTGATGCTAATGGCCAAACATAAATTCAGGGGCATCGGAAAGTGGCGGCGGCGGGCCATAAAATTGCACCCTCCCCACCCCACTGTTCCCTCACAATCCCAGTGCCGAGATACACATCGATCTATAGATCGCATATACATATATACAAGTATGTAGAACTATAGACGTTTTCCGTACCCTTCTTTGCCGGCCGGCAAGGCGCGCATATGTATGCAATATGTTTTGGTTTTGCGCTTTTGGTCAAGGTTGCTTTTAGATCGAAAACGAGAATGGGAACCAGAACGAGCACGAGAATGAGAATGAGAACGAGATGTTGATGCCGATGCAGATGCAGATGCAGATGCAGATGAAGATGAAGCTGGAGAGGCAGAACGAGATGGAGATCGTTTAATTTCCATGAACGCATTTCAGCGCGGCAACAAATCAACAAAAATTCGCTTTTCGCTGCTAAATATTTAGACAGCATTTCGCAGACCCGTTTACAGGTGGCTGCTGGCTGGTGAAAATCAACTTGCCAACTGGCAACCTTGCAAACTTGCAACATCATCATTATATTATCATCTACATACGATAGCTGCCTTGCTGTCCAGCTGGGCTGCGGCACAGTGGTCAAGGTTAAGCAAACGAGATACTGTATCTGTATCTGTGACTGTGTATCAGTAGCCACATCACAGCCACTATCTGTATTTGTATCTGTATCTGTGTCTGCATTTGTATCTGTTGGCGCGCCGCAGGACATCATCAGCAGCATCGATCGACAGGCGCGCGCACTTTTAACGATTTCGACAAAAATATTTCGCTTTCTGCGCTGCTCATTAATTCGTTTCGATTAAAAATTGTTTTTTGCATCATCTGCAGCCGCTTGTTGTGCATAAAAATCACAGCAAGAGATCAGCGCAGCTAGCGCCATCGAGTTCACAGATATCAAGAAAGAGATCCACAGAACTGTTTAATGTATATAACATATACATACTATACTATACTATACTATACTATACTATACTATATACATATATACTTTTGCTTGGCATTTTGTCTAGCGGTAGAAAAACAAGTTGCTGTTGATTCGAGTGCCTCTGAAATTTTTATGGCTACTCTTTCGCCCCACAACCCCTGTCTCCTGCCCTCTGGCCTCTGCCCGTTACCCCCTTTTAGATTGTTGGCAATTTGCTCTGTTTTGTTTATGTTTAAAGTACGCTATGTGCAATTCTTTGGCAGTTCATTTGTTTATTATAAAGCCGCCGCAGACTTCCCTGTATGCCACTTGTTATGCTTCTGCTCTTTCTATGTTCTTTCCTTTCTTTTTTGTTGTTTGCCGTTTTCTTGTATACATACTACGTACGTTGGCCACTTAATATGGAAATACATTTACTTATTGCTGCATTTACTGCGATTATTCTATACCCTTGCAGTGGTTGTTTTAGTCTTAAAACGAAATTGAAGATTCTAGACAGATATCTTCGATATCTTCATCTTGGACGGTTCTGGCCTCCGTTACTATGGAGAATGCGGAGATTTTTTGATACCATATCTTCATTTGTCACATATACATATGCTTTTATTCAACCTGCAGCGTTTTACAATTTCAACGATAATAGAACATTTTTCTAAATTAAAATTATTTTCCGGAAAATAGGATGAAAAACTGGCCTGACTTACTTGACCATTACTTTTGAAGCTTTATTGATAAAAGCAATCAGTTAATATAATTTGAATCGAACTACTACTATATCATTAAATTATGTATAAACTAACTGTATGTATGTATATAGTATGTTTTTTTACGCTGAAAAATGCTATAGAATTCTAACTAAATGGATCACATTAATATAAAAACTATAATCTTTAAGTTCTGCCATTTTTATCTCAGTTAAGCGTTCCCAATTGATGAACAGATTTTGAATTCATTTTTCAATTTATAATTTTTGAACAGATAGTTAAGATCAACTCGCTATTTTAGGAAGCAGCAGAATGATTTAGTCTGCAAGGGCATATAGTCTTCGGTATACGATCTTTCTGATGTATTTTTTAATATTTTTTGTGTTTGTTTGAGATAATTTCTTATTTAAACATCATTTGGCACTGTATGTACTTATATAGCACACGCCTCGAATTCAAACTTTGTGCTCTCTCACGTAGTCATTGCAAAAATTTAGCGATGATTTTTCGAGTACATTTGGTTCATTTTTTTCCTGAAATGAGGAAAAAATTCTCAAGTATCTGCGAGTATGCAAAGTGATTGCTATTTCGGTAGTGGGTGTATTTCTTGTATTTTTTGTTTGTTTTCTGGTATGTTTAGCGGGAAACCTGGCAATGCATTGATATAATTAATAATGTCTATTCATAGAATGGAAGCTAAACAATATGTCGATATGTCTGAGCCGAAATATGAATGCTCAAGTTTTTGGCATATTTCAATAGAAGTTTTTGTGTAATAATCGTTTGTTTTCAGCTAAAAGGCATTGGTAAATATTCACTAGAAATTTATCGATCATCAATTTAAGCGGAATGCTTATTGAAATATTTAAAGTGTAATTTAAATGATTTGAAAACAATTTAAAGGCAATGGGCATTGGTTGATTGTAGATTGATGGTTCTAACCCAACAATGTCCCATAGTGATAATAGTTATAGCTTATTTTGAAGCTTAAAACCGATAATCTATATGATCTGTGACTGACAGTCAACACTTGGCTTCATTACGAAAAGAAAGTCAAAGCCAATCGGCGGCTTACTTAGGCCCACATTCCAAAAGCACTCCAAATATCACGCATACGCAGCGTTTGACAGATCTTTGAAACGCTTTCGACAAACACGTAGCCAAAATGCATTTAAAAGCTCATTACCAATGCTAATTGATGCCAAATGATCAGCCTGAGTTGAGGGCCACAAGAAATCAAGCTGACATTTCCAATGCGATGCAGTTCACATTCATGCACAACTTGTTCCTCTCGTTTTCTGTTTTTCTTGCTAATCGCATTGGAGTTCGAGCTCGACAATATGAGACCGTTCAATGTTTGTTATTTTCCAAGTGCCCACACGCTTGCCGGTCGCAGCTTCTTACATAAATTATTAACAGCTAAAAGCAAATAAGTAAACAAACATTGAGAGAGGAGCGCGCTTCTCTGGGCCATCGTCGATCATCGCCAACGCTAAAGCTGTCATCATTCATACCTGAATCTATCTGCTGGCCTGGCTGAGCAAAGTTCGACATGGCCCTGGCATTGGCCAGAACGCCTGGCACAAACTTGCGGCCAAACAATTAATTCCCTCCCTTCGCTATGGGTATTTGTCTCCACACTCAGGGCCCAGATGCATTACCAACTACTTAACAGCAAATCACTAAACATGTTCAAATATTTTGCCTACAGCTTCGGTAGCTCAATTGTCGCCAGCAACATTTGCCAAGCGGCAAAACTAAAAAGGTCCACACCAAAAGCCTTGACAAAAGAAATGAACTGTTTTAAAGTGCTCCCATAGTAGCAGCAGCAACAACAAAAACAACAATAACAAGAACAACAACAACATCGGCCAGCGGAAAACTACAAAACCCAAATTGAAAAATCATCAACCTCGTCAGCCTTCTGGCTTCTTGCCTTCTGGCTTCTTGCCTTCTGGCTTCTGCCTTGTGCCTTCTGGCTTCAGCTTCTGCCTGGTCAATATTTGACTAAGAAATTTTTCACATTACCAGCAAGGCGAGAGGAGCTGAGCGTCTTGTTGAGTATACTCAGCAGAGCGGAGAGGGTATGAGAACTTCATAACAAAAGATACAACACATAGTTGAACTCATTTAAATATGTATAGAGGCCACATCTTAAACATTGTATGAGTAGTTGACAAGCCAGCCTGAGAAATTATCTTCCTGGCATTTAACTGATGGGTACTTATTAGAAGATCTCGAAATAATCGATAGTTTTTTGATGTTTGAGCCACTATACAGAAATATCGATACAATCGGTACTATATGAAGAAACTACTTAGATGAAGTGTGTTATTGACAGCTCTGTAAACTTATGTTCAAATTCGTATCTATACTATCGCTACTTTAAACTATCATTATCATTATCCAAAGTTTCGAGCGTTTTGGTGTTTGTTAAAAATAATAATATAATAATATTTAAATACAAATATAAAATATGTTTCTTAAATTCTTATAAATTGTTATGATATTGTTTATAAAATACATATATTGTATCTGTCAAATAGAAATCAACATTACTTTACAGATCTTTATTTTCAAGTAACATTCGCAATTTTTATTCTTTAAAATATCAGAAAGTATTTTATTATACAGCTGAAGCCATGGCTAACTCTTATTGTTAGCTTATAGTATTTACTACATAAAAAAATAATTAAATAAATTTTAATTATTAACTATTTTAATATTTAGCAGAAAGAGTATTTGCGCTTTGGTGCAGCGTTAAGGACTTGACTCCCTTGTTAGGCTGCGCCTTGGAGTGCTCCGCATGTTGAGTGAAATGTTAGCAACACACACATACACACATACACACGAACACACGCACACACGCACACACACACACTCTAACACACAGATACAGATGCGTTGTAGCCTAGCATTGTTTGCATAGCAGTGAGCTCGACTCTGGGCCCGATCTCGGGCTGCCTCTGGTCAACGTTTTGTTTGATGTCGGCCTCGTTAAGAGCCAACGAAGCCAACGAGTTGTGGCCATGTTCCATGTTGTTGTTGCTGTTGTTGTTGTTGTTGCTGTTGTAGTTGTTGCTGCCTTCGTTGTTTGCTCATGAACAGTTGAACAGTTGAACGTTGTCGTTGTCGTTGTCGCTGATGTTGCTGTTGCTGTTGCTGTTACCTCTGCCGCTTACTTTGCATTAAGTTATTTTCATTTTCAATAGGCCGTGGCTAGCTGGCGGTATACGAAGGGAGGCCGGCTTCGACTCCTGCTCTACTCGGTAACTCCTTGCTGAAGTGTTTTCATTCGACGGCGCACTCGAGTGCTCTCCAAACTGTTGAACTTCACTTGTTTTCTCCAGCTATTAAGCCACTTGAGCGGCCCATCTTTCTCATAGTATAATATTTCTACGCATTTTCGGCACGACGATCGATTTCCAGGAATTATGCAAATTTTCAACGTTGTAATGTTCGCTGCTCGATGAGCGTGTGATTTATGCCTATAAATCGCTCTATCTGCTACTTCTGATTGCATAATTAATGATCTGCTCGAGAGCTACGATGGTTATGACTCTAGACTCTCGACTATCGTATCTCGGGACTGTAACAATCTTCCTTATGCTTTGGTGGGAAAATCTCTCAAGTATTCACAAACTATAAGGTACTTAGTGTGTGTGTGTGAGTGTGAGTGTGTGTGTGTGTGTGTGTTTGTCTATCCAGAAGATGCTCGCACTCGTTTTGTTTATTTATGTTTCAAAATGTACGTGCTCTCAACGTGCAGCAAAGTTGCAAAAATTGATTTGGCAAGAATACAAAAGCGCTAACAAATCAGCGCAATTATCAAAAATGTAGCAAATTTCGTTTGGCACTCGCACGACGAAGGCTATTACCTGAGGGGCGCCACGATTCTACACCCTACTCTCCCCCCCCTGCCACCATGCCCCTGCTCGCCACTCCAGCCCAAACCATAAATTACCAATTAAATGAGCTTGTGCGAAAAAACACATTTTCTAACTAAATATTGAAACGCAAAAAGCCAAATCTACCAAAGAATACAAATGCGTTTTGGGCAGCCCCACACGCAGGTGCGGGGCAAATGTTACAGTGGTTCAAAAAAAATAACACACGCTTGTAAATGCGCATTTTATTGACCTTTAACTGGGATGCAGTTGAGTTGGGAGAAAGACACAGAGAAATACAAATACAACATTCCGCAATGATTTCTATTTAATTTTACCTTGTATCAGGGAAATATTCTTATAAGCAATACTCAATATAAATATTTAAACTATTTAAATAAATATCAGCAAATCTTGGGTTATAAATAGTAATTTCAACAGCATGATTACTATTAGATTATAAAGAACTAAAATATGTTTCAATTGTCCTTCAAACGTTAGAAACTCGACAATAAGTAATTATCGGAGTTAAAAAATATATGAAAAGTTCAAATATTATAAATATATCTCACTCAAAAGTTGATTTATCTGTCTTTATATATATTTTCAACAATATAGCAACATAGATATGACTTATATCATTCTAGGAATTACTTACTCTCTCGAGAGCATCAACTTGCTCAATTCTTCTTTGTGCGACATCCTTAAACGCTTAACAGGCTGCAATTCGGATACTTTCCTACGAAAAACTCTTCTCTTTGAAGTGTTATATTATGATATATTGCTTAAGAAACCTTTAGTTTATATAGATGAAACCACTATGCAACGCTTTTCATTGCCTATCTAGAAAACACAAAGTCAGCACAAAATTAGTGAAAAACCTTCGGCCGTCAGTCTTTTCCTCGATCAAATCTTTCGCTGATATTGAGGAAAACTTTCGTTACAGTTCACAGAAGCGGCCCAGATGATGGCCCGAGGGGCTGAGGTGGTGCACAATGAATTTGAAAAGGGGTTGGTAGAGGGGGGGATAAACCGTCGGGGGCCATTGGCAATTGCGCGGCTCGTTTTTGGCGCGTTTGCGCTTTGCGATTAATGCGCTTGTGTAAATAAACAATAAATATTAAGTGCGCTACACGCCACGGCGCAAAGATTCGCAGAAACCGAGCTGGGGGGCACCGGGGGCAAGTGGCCACTAGATGCCGCGGCCTGTTGCCAGTTGCCTGATGCTGTTGCCTATTGCCTCTGGGTGCGTTTTGAGGCACGCAATTAAGTATAGCAGTTTATGCTGGGCACGAACTCTTTGTCCATGTGTCCATTTGTGGGTGGCATGCGTGTATTATCACAATCGACCTTAGCCCGTGGCTGTTGTCTCCTGAACTGTGTGCCTGCCCCACCCAGAGGCAACCCAGGGGCAGATGCGCACGAGCGCCGCTCTCCAAACGTTTGGCTGCGAATGTTGCTGTAATGGCCAGCTGAGCATGGCAACTGCCCTGTCTGACGGTGCGTCTGTCCGACCTGGCCCGGCCTGGCCCGGCCTGGTCTAGTGGGGCAGTGCGGTGCGGAGTGGTGCACTGTGGTCTAGCTGGATCTGTACCGTCGCCCATTCAGGCGTAACGCACAAATTGTATTGATTATGCCGTCAGGCGAACTGCTTGCAGTTTTGTATCTTTTTTATGCGCCGTAAATTTCATTGATTTGCGTGGCAATCTGTTTGTTGTGTAATAAATTAATGCACTTGGCTTGATTTCAACGCTTGGCTGTAACCCAGCAAGATCAGACGATCAGACGATCAGCCCAGCCAGCCGCCAGTTTTGATCTGTATTCTGCCCAGACGACCGATCATCAAAGCACCTCAAAATGATTTACAGGTTGCGGTTCAACGATTAAATTCCATGTCCTTAAATGTCTAAAGTAAATAGAAGATAAATCAAATTTTACCTTAAGATCACTATGAGCTGGGCAATTTCTTACGGCTTTTTCGAAAACATTTTTAGTATGCAAAATTAGCTGCATTTTCTATACCCCCTGTTCTCAAAAAGTTAGTAGTGTACAAGTTAAATAAATATGTAAAAAATAACAAAAAAAACAAAATAACAAAATATTAACAAAATATATTATCCCCGGTCTAGGATAATATCAGTATTGATCTGAAAGTCTTTCTTTCTTTTAATACTATAAATTTTCTGGATTTGATGAGTTTTTAAACGTTATGTTAACGCTGGGTGTCGAACCTTGGGAGCTGAGTACCTTAACACTTATTACTCTATCTTAAAGTATTCTGGTTGTCGAACCTTCAAGCTGTAGTCCCTTAACAGTACTTACGCTCTCTTCAAATAGTTTTCGGTTGCTCTGGCAGTGATAGCTTGAGTTCTAACTCCAGTAAGGCGTCTCTCTCCTTCTGCTGTGGCATAAAAAGCCGGAGAGCTTTGCCCCAATCTCTTCGGGAAAGTTTCTCGAAAGAAGCGAAGGTCACAGCCTTCATTCTGAACTGTGATTAACGATTATTTGGGCAACCTAAAGCTTCCCCTCAAAGCCTTGCAATCATACATAATCTTGCTGAAAATAAACACAAGCCTTTCTCATAATTCAAATACAATACATTGTATAATCTGGCAGGTGGCAAGGCTAATGAATACCTAATCGTAAATTCAAGTAATCCTCGCAAACAAATTCATTGTATTCGCATTTCGTTCGAATTGCTCGCCAGTCAAAAGCCAAATCAATAAGACAATAATTTAAATGTACTTAATGGCCAATACGAGTCGATTGCTTATATAACAAGCCAACTGGAGGTATTACCTGGAACCAGCAGACGGTAATAGGAATTGAGAGGCGGCAATCAAAGGTCAAACTGAGAACTACAAAAGATTTTCGCTGGAAAATGCCGGAAAAGGCCAAAAGCGCTAAGCGCGTGGCAGCAACTTGTTGTGATTATTTAATTGTTGTATCTATCAGATACAACTTTGTGTTGGCCTGGGGCCTGCGGGCTTCTTGGGGCTGTTTTGGGGCCTACGTGTATTTGGGGCCCGTTGCCGCCTTTTGATGTTGATTAATTGCAATTGCTGTTGATTGATTTTTATTGCAAATATTGATAAAAAGTTTTGTATTAATTAACGTGAAAAACACGCGTTTTGTGTTAATTGGAAAATGGTTATTGAAACTAAACAGACCCAGAGCCAAGTGAGCGTACGTACACAAACTCACAGCAATGGCTAGTAGAAGCAGCAGAAACAACAACAACAACAACAACAAACAAACAAACAGACCGTGAGATACAAGATACAAGTTGCATTTTGTGGAGCGTACAAATTATCGCAGCCGAAAATTAAAAGTTTCAAAACAACAAGAACAAGAACAAGAACAGCATCAGCCATGGACATCAGCTGAATATCTGTATCTATATCTATATCTGTAGCTGTATCTGTATCTGTACCTGTATCTGTATCTCTATCTGTACGAGCTAACATTTGATTTATGCTCAACTTTGATATTTACCGCCTAATAAACAAAAAATTAACGCAAACGCAGATACAAATATAACAACAACTATTGTACATAAGTATCTGCATTTGTTGCTGTTGCTTTAGCTGTATCTGTATCTTTAGATGTTTCTGTATCTATTTGTGGGCTAAGCCGCTGCCTGCAATTTTCGCTTTGATTTGTAGCACTCGCCAAGCGCCTCTGACTGACATGCGTGCGTCTGTCAGAGCGGCAATTAAACAACATCACCAAAGTGCCACAGCATCCCCAAATTGTTCAGTTCGATACCCGGCAGCCAAAGGAGATCGTTCCATAGATCAACCCATCTGTGACGACTTAGCGCCGGGACATGCTGAAATGCGTTGAAATGCGTTGCGTTAATATTTGGTATTTGTTTGGGCGACCAGTCCAAAACCATTCGAGAGGTTTGCCCCGGTGGCAGCCCACCGACGTAGATGCTGCAACACACACACACAGTGGATGCCACAGGGTAGCAGGGCGAGTGGAGAGGGTAACATGTGCTAATTACAAAATTATTGAGAATTTCAAATATGACAAACATTTGATAAATTTAAGAACTACTTTATACTTATCGATAACAGGGCGCCACTAACAAATTAATCGATTTTAATTGATTAATTAGCTTATTGAATAAAATGCAATCCTTAAGGTATAAATATACCAATGAATGGGGAGATGAATAACATGATATACTTAGTTATGAAATTATTAGCGAAAATAATGTTTAAGTTCTACTCCTTAAGGGAAATAAAACCAATATCGCTAACTCCTTAGTATTTGTGTTTCCTATAGGGAATTATTAAGGCCGATGTGGTTCATTTTAATAAATTAATAACATTCTTTATTTAAGTTCTAATCCTCTTAGATTATTTTATTTAGTCGCACCATTATATATTTTCAAAAAGGACATAACAAATTTACTCTGATCCAATTTTTGAACATTTTATATTCTTTAAAATTGTAAGCTTTAAAATACATATTTAAAGATTTTAGAAAAAATTTCTATTTTTAGTTAAACTTTTTGTTTTTTATATTATATACTAAAATTTCCGATTAAAATAGATTTAGGAATTCATTTTCGGATGAAATTAATATGAATGAATGATAGCAGGTATAATAATTTGAAGGCATTTATCAATAGTTTATATATCTATCTAGATTTGACCAGGACTGTTTTGTTTTATTCACAAAAATACATATTTGCTCCACCGTTTGGTTGGTAATTAGTCAAGTGAAGTGGCCAAAGGGCATATCAGTCAGCGCTGGCAAGCGGCGCTCCTTGAAGTTGTCATTTTGCTTGCCACAGCCTGAACTTCTGTGTGTGTGTGTGTGTGTGTGTGTGTGTGTATGAGTGTGTGTGTCAGCGCCAGGACCAAGACTCCTACCAAGACGCCTCACAGTCTCAGCGGAGTCTGCAAGCTGAAGCTGAACTCTGTGGCTGGAAGCTTGAACAGTCATAAATCAAAGGCTGAGTGGCAGTTGCAGTTGCAGTTGCATTGGATGTGGCACTGGCAGTGGCATTGCTGCAGTTGTTGTCCACTCAATTGGCATGGCTAATGCGATGGCAACTCATAAATTTATTAATTTTTAATTAAACCTACAATGATTTGTAATTCCAAAGCAAACAGAGCGCCTGCATCGAATCTGCGCCAGACTTCAGCGCCTCAGCCATTTATGGCCGTCTAGGAGCGTCAGCATTGAGGCATTGAGGTAGCTGAGGTAACTGGTCAAGTGAATGAAGCGGCCCGGAAACAACTCATTATCCTAATTAAAACGTGCGCCATGCGCGCCCGTTTCCATATATGTCCAATGCACGCGATCTGCCAATGAGGCGAACCTGAAGCTGAAGCTGAGACTGAAGCTGAGACTGAAGCTGAGACTGAAGCTGAGACTGTAGCTGAGGCTGCGCATGCGAAATTAGACGCACGTCGATGACGAGCGCCTGTCTTCCATTCATACGCACTGTGGCACATAGCCGCAGTTGCAATTGGAGCCATGAGCCATTCACTGGACACTCAGTCAGCCAGTCAGTCAGCCAGACAGACAGCCAGCCAGCCAGCCAGCAGTTGGCCTGTCGCCTGAAACGGGCGAGGCGCGTTGTTCATTGTCATGCGTTGCATTACAAGATGCCAGCTGGCAACATGACCACATAGCTGCAACAGCAGCAATAGCAGCGGCATGCATGGGCGTATCTGCAGGGGGACAGGGTGCATCGGTAGGGCCCCCTTAAGCTAGGTAACATATATATTAGATACATTGATTTTTGTTGGAAATAACACAACAGCAAATACTCGAAGAAAAGGAATTTTGGATTCAAATAAAGTATACTTCTTTTAACACGAGCAAATATATAAGACCTGTTGGCTGAAGGCCCTAGCAGACAGAGCTATATTACACAAGTTTGATATGGTTATTATAAATGTATACATCTTACTTTAACTAAATACAAATATAAGCCTGTTCCTAAGTCTGAGTAGTTTTCAATTTGAATCGTTTTCAATTAAGTTTTCTTGCTTTCAAATAAAGAAGCAAAGGTTTTTTCTATTTGATGGATTGAATAGTTTTATGACGGCTCAAAGGTAACTCTTTTCTAACCAAATTTGTATTCGATATTCCAAAATTTGATTCCAAATGATTTCATCAGAATCGTAAATGGAACATCTATTAAAAATTCAATTTTAATTTTATGTAACGTCTTATTTTATATTGGTAAAGGCCAAAAATATGATCGTTTCCTAAGACCATCCATCATCATCCTGCTTTAAAACAGAATATTACTATTTATTGTTAACGTGCAACTAATTTTTCATGTGTCT
The DNA here is from genome assembly GCA_035043065.1 of Hirtodrosophila confusa. Classification (NCBI taxonomy): domain Eukaryota; kingdom Metazoa; phylum Arthropoda; class Insecta; order Diptera; family Drosophilidae; genus Hirtodrosophila; species Hirtodrosophila confusa. The sequence continues at coordinate 9,597,878 of JAWNNI010000148.1, forward strand.
TACTATAAAACCCATAAATTTATAAGAGAAAGTTCTTTTCAAGCTATGTATGTAGCTTAGCCTGGCCCCCTTTTGTCAAGATTCCCTATACGCCCCTGGCAAAGTTGCAGCAACAATTGCCTAGAAGAGCGGCACATTGTTGCGGCAACATTGCGGCTGCTCAAGCATGTTGCATACTGATCAATCAGCGGCTTCTTTAGCTGCCTCTGCGCTGCCTCTCGCCTGGTCAAAGTCAGACATTGAATGACTTTAACCATTTTTGGTCTACAGTTAAATGCTGTGGCAACATCTGCGTCGCAATTGCATTCATAATGAGCCACAGAATGAGAATCAATTCACAATGAATGAATGCGAAGACTCCAACCAGACTGTGCAACTGTGCAACAACGGCCTGTGGAAGTTGCTGTTGCTGTTGCTGTTGCTGTTGCCTCTGCCACTGCCGCTGCCACCGTCTATGCCTCTGGCAGAGTTTATAAATTGTGCTGAAAAGTTTATAAATTATTTTCAATGTCAAACATGCGCTTATAAATAAACAACAACAATTTTTGCAGACTCGAAAATGCGGCAACAAATCGTAAACGTAACTAAAAATAGAACCGAATCCAAAAGAACTCGACGCGTCTCGACTCTCGCCGCAATCCCATACAGAAGTATCTCAATCTTTGCGTAGCTGCGTGTAAGTTCATTTTTCCACCACCATCACTAACAGCAACAACAACAACAACATCTTAAACAAACAAACAAACAGTGTGCAATTTTCGCAAATTGAATTTCAGTTGCGGTTTGCACTTAATTTGGCAATCGTTGCAATAATTTTGTTTACAATTTACGACTACGAGATGTATGTAAACTTTACTGCGTTCCAAGTTTTTCCCAACGCCCGATGCTACTATACAGTTCTCTTCCCATTGGCCATGTAGCTCCCATCTCTCCTCTGTGGTTTCTCTTCGATGAATTTATAGCGACAAGGTGACAGATTCTCAAACAATTTTATCATCTTGGCAACAGGCAACAATGTTTCCCACCTCACTTCTGGCAAATGCAAATCGATCTGTTCTCCGTTTTAATGAATATGCTTTGGATTTGTTTGGATCTCCGAACTGAACTATGCAGGCTAAAGAAGCGCGTGAGATACACATTTTATGAGAATTGATGCATGTCTATTGATGTTATATGGCAGTAAAGTGACTAGAGCCATAGCATATGCCGATAAGCCGTGCAATATCTACTCGAACATATGTGCATCCATAACTAATTTTATTACCTGCAAGTAGTACAATGCAAGAACACCAAATTGCAATTACTTCCTGGAAAATGGGGTCTGAATTTGGTTAAAATTAAAAGAAATTGCAAATATCAATAAATTGGCTTTAAATTAGGAAGCTGAAAGTCCGTAGACATTGGTTATTAATAAATATATATATATATACAAGATGTGAAAACAGATAATTGCAAAATGAGGTCTGAAATGGGATTAGAATTCAAAGAACAGATACGAAATTCATAGTGTGAATTTATAAAATAAGTTTTTCATTATAAGAATAATCCTGAATGATCAGTGGAAAACAAACTCGTAATATAGAAATTTAAAGAAGAAAAATCTGTATAAACTGCAAAAAAAGTAATTTTTAAATATTTTATTTAAATATTAAAATTTTAAATATTTTTAATATATTATTTAATTATTCAAATTTAAAAAGATAATATTCTAATTAATTATAAAAAAAACGATAATAATTGTGGAATAAGTATTTTAATAGCCAACTATAACAATTGAAATGTTGGAATTACATTTTTATAAATTTGAAAACTTAATGAATACATTTTAATGATGGTACTTAGAACTGTTTATTCTAGAAGGATATGAAAATATCAAGTGTTATGCCTGTTCAATACTAAGAGTACTAAGGATACGTAACACAAACAAGGTCCTACAACACTCAAGAGAATCCTTAACATTACTAAACTGGCTGTGAATACAATTTGGCAACAGTGTACATTAAATAGTGGCACTTAAAGCTTTCTTTGTACAATACATAAATGAATATTAAGTTAAGGCTCACTTTGATGATTTTACAGCCATCTGGCTGCGATCGATTAAAGAGTATTTATGTCGGATAATTTGGTTGAAGTGCCATTAAATTAATAAACTACACCTGAGAATGCTGAACAATTGCGCTGCATAAAAATATCGACAATAAATATTGGGCAACATTTATGTAAGTGGCGATTATTGCGCCATTTGAATTAGTTTATTGTACAACTACATATGTGTGTGTAGTGTGTGTGTGTGTGTGTGTGTGTGTGTGTGTGTGTGTGTGTAGTGTATATACACACACACTATTTGCGTGTGTGTGCATGTATTTACAATAACTGCAACAACATTGAAAGGTGTGTGTTTACAGCGCGAAGACAAAGTAAATTAATGTGTTGTGTGTTTGAAAGTTTGTATAAACAACATTGCAACATCTCGGATTGAGCATTGAAATGATGTGGCAGCCACAGTTCTCCAAACTCCACGCCTCTGCCCACCCTTTTTTCTTTGGGCTATATGCCAAATATTTATGAAATCATAAAATTTGATGTTTCCTCTGCGGCACTTGACACTCATGCAACGCGGCCCTCATTCGTGCCACAAGTGTCGAACCAGTTGCCGTGCTAATGATGATTTTGATGTGCAGTTAACGGATTGACTACAGTTCCTAACTATCCAGAGCCCATTCAGGTGGCGATTACATAAAGTGCTTCTTTGGAGCTGTGTCTGCATCTCCATTTGTTTGTTTTATGCACGATTTGTTGTTGCCTTACAATTGCTGTAAATAAATAGTGGCAAGTACGTGAGCTGCCCTCAGATCAAAGGCCTATCAATTAGCACCCGTTTCGATTATGTTGCATGCTGCACTCAGCCCAAATACCATTTGCCGGCAATTCACACCCAATTAGTAATAAATTTGAATGCTGCATGCTGCAATTGCTGATTCTCAATCGGATTCGGAATTGGTATTTCAACTTTAATCGGAATCTCAATCTGCATACGAATCTGTCTAGCTACACTATCAGAAAAACTGTGGTCTTAACTCAGACTGGGCTTAGTACTAGATTCCTAACTTTCTGATAAAGATGGCCTTAAATGAATGTCAAATGTAATTGATATATCTGAAAAAGAGCTGGAGAGCTATTATTACTATAGAGAGCTTCCGTTACTCGATAGTTTGATGTTCAAAGATAAAACTATCGATATTATTGATTTTTTTTAAGTTTTGCATAGTTATTTATTTAACTAGTGCACTACTACCTTTTTGCCAGCTCAAGCTAGTTGTATATATTTCATAAATTATTTATATAAACTACATAATATTCTATATAGCTACGAAATGGAAAAGATATTATTGATAGATTCAACACAATTTGTGGACCACATAAAGTTTGCTAAAATTTGTTTTTATTATTTTAAAGACTGCCACGATAGGTAGCAGAAAACTCGTTTAATAAAAGCATATACAAATTTGAAAAACAAAAAAATAAAATTTAAAATTGGAAATTAAATGAAATTGAATAATTTCAAATTTTCATCTTGCAGTCCCCCACTTAATTCATAAAATTGACATTAAGTATCGATAGTTAAAAGTCGTCTATTGTAGACCCAATAAAATATCGATAGTATCGTTTGTACCACACTTTTTAATGCAGCTCCACTGGAAAACTTCAAAATTTTAGTTTCTGGAAGCAACAAAAACATTCTTGAAATGAGAAGTTTGTGCACGAATCATGACACTTCAAAGTGGCTGCTTTTTCGCTGAGTGTATGCGCATGTTACTCCAATCTATTAGGACTAACAGTTATGGCGGCCATTAAGTTTTATCGATGGCGCTACATCGCCAGGGATTTGATTTGTATCCACTTGAGCAGGTCCGCAGCTAATATCCACCTTTGATATTTTCACACATAACAACTCGAACTGGGAACTGAGAGCTGGGAACTGGGAACTGAGAACTGGGAACTTGGGTACTGAGAGAAACTTGGGAACTTGCTGCCGAAATAAAACTTAATTGCAATTGACTTTTAATGCTCATGCGGGGCTGCCCGCTGGGTTAATTTGAATTCAAACTGTTTTCATAAGTGAAGTGGCCACATGGCCAATGCCAAGACTTCAACTTGGCCTGCGACTTGGCCCAGGAGCCACCCGCAGTCAGCTGCAGTTGATGCAATGGCCCATAGCACAATTGCCAAGTGGCGCTAATAAAACGCACACAGCTCTGGGCAATGATATTGATATTGATATGGATATTGGCTATTTCGAATTGGATTGGGTTACCATGGACAAAATCGCATAAATCAAGCGTTAGTTGTATTGTCCAGAAGGCAGCTCTAATGGCTGTTGGGCATAAACAAACAAAACGGTTTCAAACAAAAGAACAATGACAACAACAATCAGAGAGAAGTTGGTTAACAGCAGGCAGCGGGCAGCGGGCAGCATCAAATTACCAACAAGATCAGAACCTGGCCCGAACACCGAGCAGGCTTACAAAACGTTTTTCCAGCCCCAGCCAGGATCAGCTTTCACAAAACGCAACTTAGACTTTGAGTCCCCAGTTGCAGTTGCAGTTGCAGTCGGAGTCGGTTTGTCATTCAGTCAATTCGTCAGTCCGTCCGTCACTCAGTCATTGAGGAACATAATAATAACGTTTTAATTGAACAAAAGCCAAACAACAATCCAACCCAGTCGAACAAGAACTCCTCATCCTCATCCTCAACCTGAACCTCATCTCCTTCATCGTCAACATCCTCTGAGCCCTCGTTTCTGCAGTCTGCAGTTTTGCGGCTGCTTTGGTTCCTTTGTGACGGCCTCTTCGCTGGTTATTCTCTTTTTCTTTTTATACTTTTTTTGAAGTGACTCTGACTGTCACCTTTCCATCAAACTGGCAGTGAAAGGCGCACTCAATGATGTCCACGTGCCAGGCACATTGTTAGCCAACTTTTGTTCTCTTCCTGCGGTAATTGATTAGCTGACAATATTACAGAAACTGAAACAGATACAGCCACAGCTACAGCTACAGCTATAGATACAGATACAGATACAGATGCAGATGCAGATACAAATACAGATACAGTTGCTAAAACTGAGAACAAAGCAAAAACTATTGTTGGACTCTAGCCATTTATGTGGTCCTATTGATGCAGTCAAGCAGGTGCAATTCCACTGGATACCTCTGGCAACAGCTGAAAGAATGGGATTCTTAACATGTTCTTGAGAATATTTGTTCAACTCGTAGGCGTGCTACTTTTCTATCGCATTTAAGAAAGGGTATTAGATCTCATATCAGAAATAGCTCACTTTCCAAAACACAAATATCTGTCAAGTATAACAAAAATTTCAATAACATTTTACTATTATTAAAATAGATAGGAAACAAGATACTCAAAACCTATCAAATTTATAATTTAGAATGATTCCAATGTAATTAGCTGAAATATTATGATATCTTGAGATTGAGATTCTTTTTTCGCAAATCCATATTTTTAAATCTTTTTGAACATTCTTTATTAAAACGATTTTGCTCTGTATCTTCAGATCCTAACTGTATTTTTATTTATTTGTTTGTAACGCAATTCTTATTATAATAATTCGAAATAAATAAGATATGAAATTTATAAGCCGAAACCGATTTTCAAGTCAATTTCGTAGCTTAAACAATATATATAATACAAATAAGTTTTATTTCGAAATGTGTAACATTTCAAATTCTTTGCTAAGAAAGGTCTGTATACCCAAGTTTCAATTGATAGATAGGCACTTCCTTGATACGTTGCTCAACTTCCTTCGGTTGAGCGAGTTCTTGTGCTCAGTTCGCTCAGGACCTTGCGCAGGACCTCCTTGCCGCTTGTCTCGTCTCTCGCACTCGTCTGGACAATTACCGCTCGCCCCCGTTGCGTTGTCTGCGCAGAGTGCAACAAAAAGGATCAGGATCATCATCCTGCTGTGCGCCAGCCGTGCCAGGCCCAAAGCAAAGTGCCTGCCCATGTGGATGTGGTCAGTCCTGCACAAAACTGTGTCAAGCCGTTTTCGCAGTGCTGCAAAAGGTTAAATATTCCTTTTTCCTTTTTCCCATTTAGTTTTCCTTCTCTTGTTATTTGCGCCAGGATACTTGCTGGCCTGCCAAGGATCTTATAAATGACACACGCGTCCGGGACGCAGTTGATAAATGAAGCTGCCACTGCGAACCGCCTGCAACTGATAATGGATTCTTTTAGTTGCCGCTATTGTTGCTGTTGTTGTTGTTGTTTTTGGCAGTGAAAGTAGCGCCGGCGTCCGATCCGTGTGGGCCATCAGGGCTGGCAAATTTTGATGGTCACTGCAGATAGGGCCAAGGGTATGAAATTGGTAAATGGGAATGTTTGGTTTTAGGCTGGATGCTGCGACTCGGACTCGATTTCTGGTGGTCCAATACCACGTAAGGGCGTGAGATAAGCCAACCCGTACGAAAGGTAATTAAATGCCATTAAAGTTGAGCGCCGGGCAGCGCCATCGACGTGAGACAGAAGACAGAAGGCAGAAGGCAAAGTATCTGTTTATCTGTTGAATGCAGTGAGAGTGGAGAAACACACAACAACACACAAACACAACAAGTTGAAAAGAATAAGCAGCAGCAGCAGCAGCAACAAAATGAGGAGGAGCAGACAGACACACACACACACATACACAGAGAAAGAGACTGAGGGACAGACACATACATATATAAACTTTAATGCCCAGGGCGTCTACGTGTTGGCTGCGATTAACATACAAAAGGATCTCTCAGCAACTCATCGCTCGCTTTGGAGCCGCCTTCTTGTGTGCGCTCATCCGCCAATCGGCATGAATCACCCACCAACAGCCACCAACACCAACACCACCACCAGCAGCTACAAGGCACCACCGGTCACCACTCAGGCACCACTCAGGCCGGGCTGAGCTGGGTTTTAAGCGCTGGCGCAGCCGCAGCAGCCACTGCGACGACATTCTTAATGGTTAGCGTTGGGTTTCTCTTCTTTCTTTGTTTGTATACCCAAAAAGGGTATAATAAAGTTGTATACCTCTACTATATATATGTAACTGTTAGAGGAAGGCATTTTCAAGACTATATTTTCCGGTTAGGCCTCACAAGTCGATCTCAGGGTATTTCAAAGCCAAAGTTGATATGCAGCTTCAACTATACCAACAAGTTTCTCTAAAATTTTCGATACTCCATTATGGATTACCTAAAATTCGAATATAAGCATTATTACTTCCATAATTTGGGAACATATGTATGCTACATATATCACATATATCACACATACAACTTTTGAATCATGTAACATAACTTTATGTTTAGTTAGTCGTTAGATTTATCGATTTTATGATTATTTTAAGCAATACTTATGCATAGAGCACATAATACCTGCATAGATCTCGAGTCGCTATTATCTATCCGTAAAATATCATAAGATTATATAAAGATTTTGGACAGTATGTATCGCTGAGAAGCAGCAAGCAATATAAGCTACTGCCTACCCGGGTACAGGGTGGCTCTTAGTCGAGCAGCACCGATAAGAGCACTCTTACTGGCATTTACTTTTTTGGTTACGCGAGTCTTCCGGTTTGGTTTAGTTTGATTTTGGGCATAGATTTGTCTCGATTGCTGCCCGACAAATAGCCGCGAAATATGATGCTCGAAAAGACGGATACAGACGGCGTCAAGTGCGCTGACCAGGACTACAGACAGCGGACAAAGGACAACGAGCAACTGACAACAAGCTGCGGCACCTTAAGCAGCCTTTGGCGCCAGTTGACCACCAGAACAAAACAGAAATACTATCTGTATCTCAGCCCGAACCAAAGCCACAATGTCTGGCAACGCTTAAGTTGCCAGACGTCGCGACCATTAACGTCGCCAGTGGACAGTGTACAGTGTACACTGGACTCTGGACACTGGTCACTGGTCACTGGTCACTGGACAGTGGTCAATCAGCTTTGTCGTTGAGCATATGTACAAAAAAAGACAGGCAACAAAAGATTAACAACAAGTGCACGGACTTACTGCTGTGGCATGTAATACACTGCGAAAAACTTGAAAGTGTGTTTTAGTGCGTCAAAGTGAGTTATTTTTAACTCGCACAAAGTCAAACAAAAGCATTGCAAGTAAGAGGAATACTTGCTGTTTCGAAAATTACAATCTTCTGATGATGATTTCTATATTCTGTCTGTCTAAGCATCCGACCATATTTCAAATCATATAAGTGTGAATCAATAGGGAATGGGTAACTCTTAGTGTTAATGCTTAATGTGAATGTTAATGTTAATGCTTGCTTAAATAAAATATACAAATTTAAAAAAAAAATTTAATTAAACAAAAAAAGAGGTTTAGAAAAAGTTTGTATCTTAGCTTTTCCAGTTTCGTTAATTCAAATAAACTCTCTTCTCATTATTGTAATTTGATAATCATTCGTTAATTTTATAGCAAATAAACAGGATAATTTTGTAGAGGGCAAAGTTCTTAGATTTATAAGGAGAAGAACCTCAAATAAGAAACACAAATCACTGTTTATATTTTAAACAAAATGTCTGATACATATGTTAAATTGGCTTAGAATAGAAATCTCTCAAGGGACTAAGAGTTCGGCTTTAGTTAAATATGGTATTTATCTGTGAGGTGTACACAACTTCTTAGGAAAGGATAGCTGCAGATAGGATAAAAATACCATAATGTCTATTGGTTTTAAAAAAGAAAGTCAAATGTGCTAAGATATTCATAAAATGAATATGCTTAGCAATACTTTCAACGCAGTTTTCTTAGCAATCCTTTAAAATATAAAAAAGGAGGATAAGTCAAAAAACATCGCACAAGTGACTTCACGTATAGTTCAAGGCCAAGGCAAAGGAAAAGGCAGAGGCGGCTCCACCTACCCATGGCCAAGTGGCCAAGTGGCCAGCGTCGTTTTGGCTGGCCTGCAGCACCTGCTGTCTTGGCAACAGCTACAACAGCAACAACCAGGCCTCAGCTCTTACCAACCTTTGTGGCAGTCAAGTTGGCTGCTTGGGCTGCGCCTGCGCCTGCGCGGGTGTGTCAAGTCATCTCCACAAACAGCCAGAAATGCATTTAACTGTTTGCATTGGTATTGGTAATGGTATTCTGTCTGTCTGACAGCCTCTGTGTGTGTGTGTGTGTGTGCGAAAGAGCCAGCAAGTGTCATTCTTATGGCCGACAATACCGCCCGTCGTCTCTGCCTTCCTTTTTTACCTCTTGCCAACCAATAAAATTATACTAATTCTTGACTTTTTGATTTCATTTTGTGTTTGTGCAATGCGCTTGTTGTTGTTAAGGATTTCGTTACCTAAACACACACACACATACACAGAGAGAACCTCTTAAAAAATAACTGTGCCTCTCGCTCACTCCTGCACTCTCCCGAACTCATGATCACGATCACGATCACGACCGATCGACTGGGCCCTGGCTGGCTGACTCGCTGGCTGCCAGCCCCAGGAATGCGTGCGCTTGGAAAGACGAGACAGTTTGGTTTTATACTCGGCTCATTGCGCGCGTGCGACTCCCCGAGCAAAGAGTTCTCCTAGATGCTCACCTGTGTGGACTGATTGAACTCGGCGCGGAAACGGAACTGGGTCGCCGGACTCGGTTTGTTGGTTAGCCCAAGACACAAACTGAGTAAGTATTTGGTTTGACGAAACAATCATATCCAAAATTGCTCAAATTTAAGAAATTGTGTAATATGATGAAATCAAATTTGCAAAATTTTGAGGTATTTCAAAAAAGCTTTAAAAAAAAATTTTAAAAATATAAAAAAATACGAACAAAAGTTTTCCTTTTTAATAAAATAAAATAAATATAGAGAAATTGGTTTAACAATTTTTTCGGATCAAATATTAGATAGTTTCCAAAACTCAACTTCAAAGCTTTCTTTCGTAACCGAAAATTTTAATCCGAAACGGAAACATTTCCATTCTGATTCTGAAGAATCGGCCTGTTTTCATATGAGAATTTAATTTAAGAATCTTTTTCAATTCATACCTTAAGTATGCTTGAATAATTTGAAAGTTTTCATAGGCTGAAAAAGTTTGCAAGCCATTTTCTTATAAGCCACCATCAAGAAAACTATCCAATACCCAAGCTCAAATAATACATAGAGCAAAGAGTACGCTCAAAACTGAGTCAGCAATCGACTCAATTAGCGCTGTGTGTGTGTGTGCTTGACTCTCACTCAAACTTAGACTCAATTGTTCGTTCGGTTCGGCTGAGCGAATGAGCGAGCGGCGCAGAAGAAGCAAAACTGACGACGCGCTGGCTGCCAGTGGCAAAGGGAACTTCAGACGAGATGGATGCGTGATCATCATATAATGATGATCATCAACAACAGTTAAACTTTCAGACAGCGAGAGAGCGAGAACGAGAGCGAGAGAAAGAGAGTGAGGGTGAGCAGAGAGCATAAGTCGCTCACTCGTGTTAACACAAGACATTTCCACTCACGGCACGAAGACCGACTATGAGAGCCGAAGTGGTGCTCGTTGGCGTTCGCTTTACCTGTAACTCAATCAGGTAGAGGTAGACATGAAGGCGTTAGTCGTTCTACAGCGCTGATCGAGCTAAAATCTACTTGCTGGCCCGCTGCCGACGCCAAGTGCTAAATTCAAAAGTGAAGACAAGTTGGCGTAAGAAAACTTGAAATCCCCCGAAAACAAAATAATCAAAGATCTTCCTTCAAATTGCACATGATCCAAAAGAGATCAGCACAACGCGTGTTTCAAACATAATGCAATAAAATTTGTTGTGCCTCTGTGCGTGTGTGTGCGTGTGTGTGTGTGTGTGTGTGTGTGTGTGTATTGTGTGTCGCTGGAATGTCAACTAACTAGTTGTAAAGGGAAACCCTGAAATCGTACATAGCAACAAAAATATTCAAAGCAAATCAAACGAAACAAAAGATACAACTGCAAGATACAGATACAAATCAAGTTGATGTGAAGTGCGCTCGGGACAACAACAAAGCAAACGTCCAAATTTGCATTTGGTTTGTTGTCACTCCGAAAATATGTGGTTTACTGTGCCGTCAGCAGAAACTCCAACAACAACAACAACGGCAACGGCAACAACACGAGCCCGCTGCAAAGGCGAGCGCGTGAACAAATCGCAAAACGTATGTAAAGTTTGTCAGTGAACAGTTTTGAACAATTGAACAACAATAACAACAACAATATAAAACAAGAAAGTGCAAATGCTTAATGTATCTGACAGATACGTTTCTGGTGTGTCATGTGCCCTGACAGCAACAGCAACAGCAACAGCAACAGCAGCCAAAACAACAACAATTGTTATCCACACCCGCTGGCAGCGCCTGCGCCTGCGCCTTGAATGCGGCAATACAATTTTTAACAAGAACTTCATTTATTTCATATACAATTACCGCAAGCGAAAAACGCAGGTGATAGAAGCAACCAAAAGGCAGCAAACAGCCAAGCGATACACAAACTGAGATTAACAGTTATTTACAAAAGCGTGATTTATTTTTTGACTGCAACTGCAACTGCAACAAGCTGCACGGTAGCCGCTTGCCACTTAAACAGCTGTAAATTGTGCAAATATCTAAACCAAAGCAACAAGAACAACAACAGCAACAACAACAACAACAGCGATAACACAACAGAGAACCCATACAACTGTAAAGTGTACCTAATAAATTCATAAAAGTGTGTGTCAGGAGTTTGAGATACATTTAACAGCGGCAGGGGGGCAATCCATCAAAATACGCGGCTTACAAATTAATAACTAAGCGCATAGCTATCAACAAAATAAAGAAGAGAAGCAAATAAATAAATAACGATATATAACTATACACACAAGTCTAGATCCCGCGATACGACACCATAGGAAACTTTATAAGACTGAGGTGAGTTATTTCCACTGTCCGAACCGAACTTTACCAATCAGCAATCAACTATCTTCACCCCGACAAAAGTTTCACTAAGCTTATGTAAATTGTATTGAAAATCATATAAGAAACGTGAACTTGTTGGCTGTGAGAACTGCACACACCAGCCGAACCACCCGAAATACAACAAACCACAAAATACCGAACCACCACACCACAGCACACTGATCCAATGCCAATATGCATAATCGGTGGATGCATATGATACCACTTGATTCCATTTCGATGTTTGCCTGCGCTCATTTGATATTAAACAAAATAAGAAAAGAGTTGGCTGGCTTCTTTTTTTTGGGGGTCTTACATAAGTCTAGCAGGGGTCACATGCAGTTTTGGAATGCAGTTTCCAAACTGACTGCATCAGAAATTTATTAAAGTTACAAATTACTAAACATGTAATACGAAAAATGCTAGTTATTATATAAGGAATGCTCTTTATTAGATAATTTCCTCTCAAAACTTAAGGAATACCCTTATTAGATAGGGAAATGGAATATCAAATCTTCTTAATACAATTTCTTTCAAATTTTAAGTAATATCTCTAAATAGATTTACCCTATCCAAAACATTCCTATTATTCCTATTACTCTCTGTTCTTTCCATATATAGATCAAAGACTTCTGATTTTTTTTAATTCTATTTTTTTTCCTATTTCTAAAACGATGTTTATTTAAATGTGTATTACTATTTATTCTCTGAACTGGCAACAAAAAAATAGCATTGCGCTAGGGATGAACATGTTGAAGTTTTCAAAACTTTCTTCAAAATTTAGTTTTCTTTAGTAATTCTTGCGATAAATCTCCAATAGGCAAAAGTATTCTTCATTCTTCAAATGAAATCCAAATAAAATAGGCGTGATTTTCTCAGACTTTATTATTATTATTATAACCTTACTAAGACCAACAATTCACCCGCTTCGATCAAAATATTTTCACGCGAGAATATCTCATAATATATCATAATCGTAATAGATGCCAAAGATTCTAGGAATCAACATTGTTGACTTACAATAAAGTACCGTTTTGTGCGCATAGGATGGGTTTTTTCACAGTCGGCAACTGCACAAAGCCACAAAGGACAATGTCAATGTCCTGGCACATAAATTACAAGCTACATAATATGGATTGTATTGGATGTTTCATCTTGCCCCATTGTATCCTAACTATCTTTGTATCCATGAGTGCGTGCTGTGTGTGTTTGTGGGCATCTTTTTGTGTGTGTGTCTGCACATTTCAAGCCGTTGGTCAGCCAATTGCTGACTGTGTTTGACACACATCATTAGGGTACTACTGTCCGATAGTATATCATCTATTGGGCAACCGGAATCAGACGTTAAACGAAATGTGTCAATTTGCGAAACGGTTTTGCGTTTGCGTTTTGAATTGGCAAACAAAATGATAAAAAAAATGAAATAAAATAAAAACAATACGCCGAAATTCTAACTTTAGCAAGAGCTTGCGGAATTTCACAACTCGCGGGCGCAGTAAGCGAGGGTGGAATCTCTGTGATAGTCAGCTGAATGGAAGCACGCTTGGAAATCCCAGACAGCGCCTGGAATTCATTTGGGCAAAGGGGAAACCCCCGGAACCGGGGCAGGTAGTGCCAGTTGATACACAGCTTGGCCGGCCCTGTCTATGAAATGAAATGCGTGAAACCAACAGAATTCGGAGAATATATTAAAAACAAACAACAAATTATGAAAATTCATAAAACCAATATATGATAGTAGACCCAAGCCAAACCCAACCCAGAATCCAATAACCAAAACCAACTAATGCATATTTATGAACATTTCATTCACCCTTTATTTTTCCTGATGTTAGGGAGAATTTCATTTGGCTTATCAGGGGCCAAAGATCTACTACGCTCACTTGAAGAGAAAACCCCCGTCGCTGGCACCGGCACCCCCCAGCGTGTGCCATCTTTTTCATTTGTTCGAATATACCGAAATATCAAAATTCCTTTGCGCCTAGCGCCTTGTCATATAACAAATTTTTAGTACAAGATAAGATTTTAATCTTTATGTGAAAAACAACATGTAATTTGTTGTGCCAGCGACTGTATGTGTGTGTGTGTGGTATGTGTCTGTGTGTATGCGTGTGAGGCACGTAGACCTGCTTAAGGTGCCTCTGCCTAATTTCTTGTTGCTGTTGCTGCTTCGGGCTCATCTTGAGATAGCATCTCACAAATTTATTGCCTATAACCAAAAAATATATAGAATACTTCTAATAATTTTCATAAATTTTCCCCAATTCTCAAGATAAAAGCAGTCAGAATTTCGTTACTTTTTTTGTTTGTAACTTTAAGAAAATGCCGCCTGTGTATAAATCAAAGCGCCAGCGATAAGTTCGTCTTACATGAACAAATTGAAAAAATCAAAATGCTTAAGTCTAGATTGCTCGACTAACAGATATCCTGTAGCCAGTTCTGAAACGGCAGCTTCACACTTAAATAACTTCTGTGTTTCTTAATCGAACCCTATGAAATTTTTGCCATTGAAAAACAGCAAGTTTCTTTAAACGTATACCAAATATCAAGACAATATCCTTAATATTATAGTCGTAAATGGGTTTTATAGATTTGCTGGGGTGCGGGTTAAAAGTTCTGAATCAATTGTGCGTATGGTATATATACTGAGTTCGAGAGATAGACATACCTCTTATATAGAACAACGGACTTTAGAGGATCGCAAAAGCGCCCCTTTGACCATCATAACCAGTTTGAATGATTACAGGGTATATAAATGAAAAATGACCAAATTATGACGACTGTTGGCTTCTCTAATTTCTCTCTAGCCCAGCTGAACACATTATTGAACCCACTTTGGGTGCCACATGTATCCGTAACTGTGACTGTATTTGTATCTGTATCTGTATCCGTGACTCTGATTGTATTTGTATTTATTTGTATTGAATTTCTAAGCGTAGACATAAATCGCTGCTGCATACCACAGATCGAGTGACAGCGCCGAAAAGGTGCAATGTCCGCGATTGCAACACCGGGGAAGAGTCAAATTGAGCTCAAATGAGTTGAGTTGAGTTGAGCCCGGCCGTGGGCTTAAGTGGTGATTGGGGTGGTTGGGCGGCGGGAGGAGTGTTAAGGTGGGCCCAGCCAATGGGCCGGCTCACTTCTCTTTTTTTCTTCATCTTCGTTTTTTTGTTTTTGGGCAGACAGACAGGACGCACCTTTCGCCGGCCATAAAACTTGGGCTGAAATGGGCCAAGCGCTTAAGGAAGCTGCTACCTGGCCAACACACTCAAACTCTCTCTTGGGCGCTCTCGCGCACATACACACACACACACACACACATACACAGAGACTGCTCAGGCCAGACAGAGAGACGCACTGAGCAACGCAGACGCATTGCAGGTTGTTGCTATGGTTGTCTCGCTCTGGCACAGGCGCATGCCCACAGCAGCAAACGCACGCTCATTGAGTGAGAAACGCTCTTTGAGTGGAAATCTATATAGGACGGCGACAGCGCCGTCAGCGTCAGCGTCGTCGCCGGCGTCGTTTTAACCCTATCGACAAATGCTAAACAATTTCCTATGTTTTTGTATCGTTTCAGAGTTGCAAGCGACCATGCGCGCATGGCTTCTACTCCTCGCAGTGCTGGCGACTTTTCAAACGATCGTTCAAGTTGCTAGCACCGAGGATATATCATCGAGATTTATCGCAGCGATAGCGCCAACAACAACAACAACAACAAAGGCCATAATAAACACTAAAACAACAACAACAGCATTAGCTAAAGCATTTAAGCCATTTAACGAGTTACTACTCAACACCAACAACAACAACAACAGCAGTGATAGTGATAATAACAACAACAACAACAAAAGCAACAATTATAGCAAAAGTGACGATTTCCAACATTATAACGAAGTGCATAAAACAACAAGAACAGACCAATTAGAAAATTCCAAAAATTCCAAAAATAATCATAACAAACATCATAATCATAATCATAATAAATTAAATAATAATAAACATAAAAAACACAACAAGAACAACAACAAAAACAGCACAAACAAAATGGCTATCAAGGAGCTACAACAACAACAACAACAACAAAAGCCATCCACATCCATATCCACAGAATCTCAGCCACAGTCCGCCATTGCGGATGTGTTTGTATTGGAGCCCGCCTCCACTTCCGGCTCCAACATGGCGCCCAGCACCGTTCCAAATACGGACAGTGTGCTCGGGGAGTTCGAGATGCCTGGCATTGCCGATGCCATCATCGTCGAGGACGAACCGGCCACATATAGCAGCAAGGAGATCATCAAGGACAAAGTGAAACCAGATCCCTCAACTCTAGTCGAGATCGAGAACAGTCTCCTGTCGCTGTTCAACATGAAGAGGCCGCCAAAAATTGATAGATCCAAAATCATCATACCGGAGGCAATGAAAAAGCTCTACGCCCAAATAATGGGGCATGAGATTGATTCCGTAAATATACCCAAGCCGGGACTATTAACTAAATCAGCGAATACCGTGAGAAGTTTTACACATAAAGGTAAGTCTGGCTTAACTATGGTGCAGTTCTTAAGTATATATACCAAATAGGTCGATATTGCCCAATCTAGTTTCCAGTTAAACATTATCGGATGTTTATTTTAGGGGGAGATCGATGAGATATCTAAATTTATATACAATTTTCAAGTCAAGGGGTAATCTTAATCTGAACATTATTGATATGGCACTATCCCAGATGTTGGTTCATTTTATTTCTATCAAATTTGCTTTTCTATAAGTTCCAGAAATTATTTCTCAGAGTTAAACATTATCTAGGCTTAATTTTAAGGAGAGAAACATAGCTGGGATATTTACATTTATATACTATGCAAGTCAAGAGGTAGTCTTAATCTGGATATGATTGATCTAAATATTACTATCCGAGATTTTAGTTCATTTTATTTCTATAAAATTTGGTGTTTCATAAGTTTCAGAAAGTATTTCTCCGAATTTTTACTCCGAGCTGCTTTATTATCCTTATGAGCTTAGATTCTTCTGAACTATATATTTACGTAACTTTCAATTCTTGATATTTGTATATAAATTGAGTTTTGGTAGACTTAGCTAATTTTTTAAAGTCAGGAAAGTTTTTATGGATTGTATTTTTTCCCCAAGGGATCGTTTCTGTTCTATTTTTTAGTTCTTAACTACTATATTTACCCACCGATTTGAGTCCATTCCTCTTTTGGAATGTAAAGTTTCAGAAACTGAAATATTCTGAATTCCCTTTTTTATCACAGTGTAGATATGATTAATTTCTTGTAGGCACATTCAATTTACAGAGCTATCTTTTCTTTAAGTTATAGCTGCCAAATCTTAATTGATACTGATTTGCAGAATTATAACTAAAACTTTGATATCTAAGGATTGGCAATAAACCCTCTCTCAAGTATCAAACTGTTAGCTAGATTTCGTGGCCTGGTTTTGCACCTGCTCGCCGTGTGGCAGTTGCAACTTTCGCAATTCTCCGTCCCTCTCTCTCGAACACTCTATCTCCGGAGTGCAACGCGTACTTTCCGCTACCAAAACGCGAATGAAGAGCAATCCAGGATTTTCCCTGAAATTGTAGTTCATCTAAGCTATTTGCATACCTGCCATTTGATGCCATATAACCATATATCTATATACCAAAAGATAGATCTTTCTGCATTTGGGCATCATTCACGCAAGCGCTGTGAAATCACGCGGAAATTCCACGGCTTCAAATGAAAGGACAGGCTGAAAGGACACACACACCGAGCCACACATGATGGCGTGCTGTATCCTTTTACCTGAGATGCCGTTTTCTTAACCCAAATGTGACCTTGAAATTTTTCTAGAGAATTACACCCGGAACGTTTAGCGCATGCGCCAAATGGCTGTTATATTGTGTTTGTAAAAATAACAATTATTATTAAAGCGTATTTCGCATTATTTTCCACAGGATTAGAGGGATGAACAATAAAGCAGTTATGCCCAGATAGGATGCAGATACATACATACATACAGCCAGCGTTCTTCGATCAGGTAGCACTGCCAAGTGTCTAAAGCCAAGTGTCTAAGCCGAGCCACGATCGAGTTCGTCTCGGTCTTGGTCTTGGTCTTGGTCTGGTCTTAGGACTACTTCTCTTGCTCTTGGTCTCAGTTTCATTTGCCGTTTGGGTTCAGAGCCTCGTCACAGAATTTACGACTTGCGCCTTTGTTCGGGGTACTTGAGTTTTGGTTGGTCTGTTGGTGGCGATTCAAATTAAGATTTTGAGAGGTGCCGAGGCACCTCGGCACCTTTGCACCTTGCAACACGCTGCGGAACGAACCCCGTGGGTGGGTCAGGTCTTTTGCACAGGCGCCAGTCGTAAAAGTCGGCTCGACAAAGTGGCCGACAACTGGAACGTGTGATTCCCGCTCGACCTTTTCTCTCCATATAATATCTTCTTCTTCTTCTTTAGGTTTTGTTTTTGTTTGACAATTGCCAGCCATGTCTAAGCTCATCCGTTGTATCTTTGCAGATAGTAAAATCGACGATCGGTTTCCACATCATCATCGGTTTCGGCTGCACTTCGAGGTGAAGAGCATACCCGCCGAGGAGAAGCTGAAGGCCGCCGAGTTGCAGCTGACGCGCGAGGCGCTCAGCCTCAGTCAGTCGGTGAACCGGACGCGCTACCAGGTGCTCGTCTATGACATAACGCGGGTGGGCGTGCGGGGACATCGGGAGCCCAGCTATCTGCTGCTCGATACGAAGACAGTGCGTCTGAACAGCACCGATACGGTGAGCCTCGACGTTCAGCCTGCCGTGGATCGGTGGCTGGCTACACCGCAAAAGAACTACGGCCTGCTGGTGGAGGTGCGCACCATGCGCTCCTTGAAGCCGGCGCCGCATCATCATGTACGCTTGCGCCGCAGCGCGGACGAAGCGCACGAGGATTGGCAGCACAAGCAGCCGCTGTTATTCACCTACACGGATGATGGCCGGCACAAGTCGCGCTCCATTCGGGATGCCAGCGGCAGCGGGGGAAGTGGCAACGGTGGTGGAGGTGGAGGTGGTGGCGGTGGTCGCAATCGTCGTCATCCGCGGCGTCCGCCCCGACGCAAGAACCATGAGGATAACTGCCGACGGCATTCACTCTACGTGGACTTCCAGGATGTGGGCTGGAGTGATTGGATTGTGGCGCCTCCAGGCTACGATGCATTCTACTGCCATGGCAAGTGCCCGTTTCCGCTGGCCGACCATCTCAATTCCACGAACCATGCGGTTGTGCAAACCTTAGTCAATAGTATCAATCCAGGGAAAGTACCAAAGGCGTGCTGTGTGCCCACGCAGCTGGAGGGCATCTCCATGCTCTATCTCAATGACCAAAGGACAGTTGTGCTCAAGAACTATCAGGACATGACAGTGGTCGGCTGTGGTTGTCGATAGGCCAATCGGAGCAGCGTTGAAGTGAGTGTAAGCGAGAGAGAGGAAAGAGAGAGAGAGAGAGAGCATCAAATGCTGTTTGGTTCCAAGCCGTCAATGCTTTAAACACAACGCAAACAAAATGGACTGAATATTTGAATTTTAAGTGTAAATCGTAGACTTTAATTGTATGTAGAGCGAAATGCAGCCACGCCCCGCGACCCGCAACCCGCAACCCGCAACACGCGCCCCGCAGCAGCGGCAGCCGATCCACGTGCCCCCAAAATCCTCCGCCCGACAAGCAGCAGCAGCCTCTGTCACTTTCCACAGCTAGGCTTTGGAAATGTTGCACAGAGCCAGAGTGACGACGAGATGCCGAGACAACTGTAAATAGCCGCAACCACCCCCTCCCACCCCGCACAAACGCCCGGTCGTCGTCGTCTCCTGCAGCCAAAATGCCATAGAACGCACTTTGAGATACTTTTGTATCTTACAGCTCGCACTGCTGAATTGAACAAATTGTATAAAAGCTAATGCTAAGCTATAATAACTAGAGAAAGGCCCTCAACTTTTCCAACAACCTAATTGTTAATAATTATAAAACACACTTGTAAATTAATTAATTCAAAGTATGATCCAGCGAATATTCAAAACGGAAGAATATAACAACAAGAAACTTGAACTTGAAATTATGTAGACCCCCCATCTGCAAATATACACACACATATACATACATATTTATATATACATATGTTAATATATACATATATACATTTAAATATATACTGCGTATGTAACTCTCTTGTATATGTACTAAAATAAAATACTTACCCTACGATACATATCGACGCAACGGTATTCAACTTCGTTCCCCAAAACTAAATGTAAATGTAAAAATTCTTAACTAAAACTAAAGTTAAAGTTAAACTAAACTAAATTAAACTAAACTACACTAAGCTAAAACAAGAAAAACAAACAAATTGAAGAAACCTATCGTTTATTGTTATGCGTTTTAAGCTAAACTCGAATATAACCGTACCACGTAGTATGCGTATGTTAAATATATGACTAAATTAATGTAGCCCTTAGTTTTAACAGTTAAGTGCAGCATGTTGAAAATTAATTAGTGAAAAGATTGAAGGAAACTAAAAACAAAACAAAAAAAAACACACAAAAAATATGAACTCGAAAACAATATCGAATCGCATCGTGCCTGAAGTTGCAGAGCGCGCCATGTAATTTGTAATTTTCTTATTTTATTTATTTAAAACAAACATTTTTTGATGAACGATGAGCAATTGCTGATGATGATGGTGATCATGATGATGAAAGTTGAAAAAATATAAAAGAAAAAATTTTATTAAAAAAAACAAATTAATTACCAGTCTTTTTATTCACAAACGAATCGAAAATTTTAATTGCTGATGCACTCCATCATGGAGAGCTAAGGTAAGCAACTTATGATTATCCAAAATCCGCCCCTCTCCATGTACCTTCGATAGCTCAGTTGGTAGAGCGGTGGACTGTAGTGGCAAGCATTGGCATAGAAATCCATAGGTCGCTGGTTCAAATCCGGCTCGAAGGATCCAATTTTTTTTAATAAATTAAATCCCTTTTATTTATTTATTTTTAGACAATTCCATGCATAAAAGCTTTTTACAGTCTTCGAGATAAACATGCCAGATCAGAGGAAAGTAGACTTTTGAGTTTATGTATGCATTAACAGAGGAAACAAAATCATTCCCTTTTGTCTATTATATATTTTTATACAATATCAAATTTGCAGTTATCTTCTTTATATTTTATGTATGTATACTGATAATTATAACTGTAAGATAATCTAAAAAGCCAACTGTAAATCAAAACATCATATATTTGATGTTTGTAATTGCTTTGAAAATATTGAGTTTAGTGAGATTTGCTTAGAAGATGTTAGACGCAAAAGTTTAAACAATTCAAGTCTCTAGTACTAGGTAAATTACTGGCAATTAAGTCAAATTTTAAAACATACACTTATATGGGCTTTGTTCTTCTGCTTGCCTATTAACTGTAATATATTATTATAGGACACCTTGAGAAATACCAAAATGACTTTATTTATCTAGATATACTTTAAAAAAGAAATTAAAAAATTTACCATGATCCTTCGAGCCGGATTTGAACCAGCGACCTATGGATGTCTACATCAAATTCCTCTACAGTCCACCGCTCTACCAACTGAGCTATCGAAGGTCTATATATGGTGCGTTCCAAAACGAGTCTATAAGATGTTTATACACAAGTGTGTGGGCTACATATAAAAAACAACAACAATGCTGATCGTACTAAACAAAGGTGAATGCAAACGCTTATCACAGCATAAAACCGTCACAAGGTGGGCATTACGTGTTGAGCGGTGCTGGCGATAAGATGATAACAAGTGCGAGCGCACTCAAGTACTTGAAGATTAGAGCGCCGAGATTAAGGCTCTAAAAAACTATTAATTAATATAAAGAATATCATTTCGCGAGCAAACAATGAAAGCGATTTGAATAAAAACACAACACGTGTCAATTAAGCAAAAGCCAGGTTGCAAAAATTGCGTGGAAAGGTGTAAAAAGGTGTGTAGTTACACGTACGAACAATAGATGGGATCAGATTAGCATATTGAATTACCATCCCATCCCATCCAAAAACATTTTTCTACTTCCCGCCTGTACTAGACATTTTGAATCTAGAATCCAGAGACTGTTTTAATTTATACTAAAAACTTATTTAAGAAAAATCAGATTGAATATTTATTATGTATGTATGTACATACATATATAAAGTAAATTGGTTCCCTTACTGCTGAAGCTCAAGTGTGGCGCTTTTAAAGCTCATAAGGTAAATGGGAAAGCTGACCCTGCAAAAGCTTTTCACACAAAAGCGCACTAATCCATATACATTTGCTTACGCATATAGAAACAGATTTAAAAAATATTCAAGCGATGTTAACCAATCATGGTGAGAAATATGAACATGTGATGCAACTTTGGAATTTGTATTTTATTTATGTATGTATATACTTATGTAAAACTTATAATGGGACATTGATAAGACAGGGGATTGCACTAGACTCGCAATTGATGTTTTGTCACTTAAAAATAACATGATGCCTATTTATAGAGCCCCAGGAACACAAAGATTACACCATCAAATGCAATGCCGCCCCAAGTCTGAGTTGGAACAGAGCTAGTGAGTCGAATCCATGTGAGTCATTCAAGGTTTTGTTTATCAACGGTCAGTAAATTAATTTATCCAGCCCTTGCTGTGCACTACAAAGTCAATTTTCGGTTCAATTAAATGACTCATCAGGCAGCAAAGATGCTCAGAAAGTGCCACACACGCATCAGCAGTGGGATCAAGAGGAGAGGCAAAGAGGCGGCTGCAAAGAATCATCTGTTGCTAAAATGGAAAGGAAAAAAAAACTAAGAAAAATTGTCAAAAATATATTGAAATTTCTAGGAACTTGGCAATTTTGTAGATTTTGACAGCCCGATAAGCCGCCCACATACCAAAAACTAAGCCTAAGAAAACTAAAGATTCATTCAAACCTGGCAGGAAATTGATACCAACATCAAGAGAGCACACCGAAAATTCGAGATCTTTGAGCTCTGATAAGCCTTGGAAAACTATTTGAGTCATTCTTAAAAATTATGAACATTTGTTGTAAAATACCTGAGTAAATTACAAGCAGTTCAGCTAGATGCTGGATGCTGGATGCTGTATGCTGGCTGCCGCTCTGCGGGGCTCTCTCTCTCTCCCATTACAATTCCCACTCCCGCTTCCCGGCTGTCCGAGGGGCAATCATTTTCTTATCTAACAAGACAGTTTGGGCAATCGATCCAACACAGTTTCAGGTCTCATACCTTACTCAATGGATCACACAAATTGCCGCACGGCGCTTACCCCTCAGCTGTCCCTCTTACTGAGTGTGTGTGTGTGTGTTTTTGTCAGTAATTATCCGTAAGCTGTCAGTTTTTTCGCTCTGCTTGCTGCTCTTCCTCACTTTTTGGGCCCTTGTCTAACCGTTGGGTCCTATACAGGGTGCTCAAATTATAGGCAAGATTTTAATATAATTTTTCCTGTATGGTATTCCATTCATAACCCTATATTTTAATTTAAATATTTTAAAAACAATTTTATATTAAAAGCTTGTGTTTTTTATTACAATTTTTTTTTGCTTGCATTTTGAAACAACCCTTACTTATTTGTGAGTTTTGAAACACCCTCTACAATGTAAAATCTTAATATAGGAGGTACATATGCACAAATACAGTGTAAGGTCGAAAGGGTGAACACCCTGTTGTAAAAACAACTGGAATTTCGGGTAACTTTAAAATAAAAACTAATTTTCTTAGAGAATCGTTAGCTAGTGTTTGTTATTTCACTTTAGCAAGCGAAGGCTATATATTACATACATACATACACACATAGATGGTTTTTACATAATAACTTTTCAACCAAAATTTTGCGAGACATAAGCGTGAACACTTTGGGATTTGTGAAAACCCCTGGTATTAATTAGTTCACCTTATCGAACGTGCACTGTACAAGCACACATATACATGCATACATATGTATGTACATTATATACATATAGATTAACTGATATTGCCGCTGCACGTTTCGATTTTTTTTATGACTTGCTGCCTTTTTTGGCATCCTAATTGGTTTGTTAAGTATCTCTTTCTGTCGTACGCATTTGAACGTGGCCGTCAAAAATTGCCCCTCGTGTTCGTGTGTGTGTGTGTGTGTTTCGCTTATCAGCAACACTTTGCGAGGCGCCGCCGAGCGCCGCCGCTGCGGTAGTTTGTTCTAGGCGAGGTCAGGCCAAGAAGCCAAGTCCCTGGCCACCTGCCTTTCTGATAAGGCCAACAACGTTAAAGATTTGTCTTGTGCGCGTTTGCGGCATGATTCACTTGTTTGGGCCACAGGCGAAGGCAAAGGGAAGCGCAGGCTGCAGATGACGGCGATGAGATGATGAGTCACGGCATTTGCATCGTATATCTAGGTGGCCATGTTAAATGTCGCCTTGATACTTACCACGCAGCGCATTTGTTTACTTTTAAGCGCCACTGTTTGATCTAACCGACCCGAAAATGTGAAATAAAACCAACAACAACAACAACACCAACAACAAGAACAAGAACAGCAGCAATTAATGCTGGCGCTGCAAAAAAAGCCTACACGTAAAGCTCCCATGCGCGCTCTTCCCCGCTTTCGTTTTATGCTGCCTCGCGTAAGAGCACGCAAGTACCGTTTTGATTTATTCACCGCTCGCTCTCCGATAACTTAACTAATTCACTTCGTTTTGCTTGTGTGTACGATTTGGCTGACGCAACGTATCGACCTTCGATAGCTCAGTTGGTAGAGCGGTGGACTGTAGTGGCGAACATAGCATAGAAATCCATAGGTCGCTGGTTCAAATCCGGCTCGAAGGATACGAATTTTTTTTTATTTATTTTCTTTTTTAACAACAGTGTTTTATAAATAGTGTATTTTTATGTGCAACATTATTTTGTGACTGCATTATTGCCACAAAAACTTGGAATTTACAGGTAAATATTGCTTTTATTTACTTGTCTAAGATATAAATATTATGAATGACTTTTCATATCTTTTCTATAAATATGTATTCTATTCACTAGTGCACACATATAAAAATAAACTTTCATAAGTTTGTTAATATATTTAGATTGTGGGTTGAGTGGTTGTGAAGGTCAGAAACTGCTTACATAGACATGTGTGTATGTATATGTTTAACTTAATTTTTATAATAGGAGCAGTAGTGCTATAGGCACCCTGTTACGTGTAAAGCCTAAATATATTGCTTTTAAGAATATAATATTCCAAACTGAATCAATGTTATAGCCCACAAACCATAATTTAAACTTTATCCCATACGGATATCAGCTAATTTGACAAACTCTTAAGAAACTCTCTTCTATTTAATATAGCAGATGATGCCCGCAGACGATTTAAAATGATATTTTGATATACAAATTGTATTTTAAAATTTTAATTAATTAATTAATTTAATAAGTCCTTTAATTAACTACGTATTCCTAAAAGTAGGTTTCGTATATAAATAGTCATTACAAAATTAAAGGAATGAAAACAGCAGTTACTAGGAACAAACCGAATTCAGGAATTTCCCATGAAATGTGTTTAAGGCCAAATTAAAAACTAATTTAGTATTCCCAAATGAAGTTACTCTTAATGTGCTCTCGTCTATACAATGCTACTTTAGATTGCTCTATTCGAAGTAGATTGGTATCTCAATCTGAAACACAGCTGTGTAATCCAAGCATTAAATAAACCAGAGACTGACCACATTTGCATTGACTGCTTACAACACCCGACATTGAGCCCTGCCCCTGCACCTGCCTTCTCCTGTGAGGTGGGCAGTGGCTCAGCCAAACGTGCAACAAAGGCAACAAAAAGTCTGTCAAAAGTTGCAGACGTCCTGCCGTTGCTGCTGCTGTTGCTGCCTCCGTTGACTGTTGACTGGTGGCTGCTCCTGCTTCTGCTCCCAAACAGATGCTATCAATACATCATTTGCCTTTGTGCTGCTGTCACAAATTCATTCACCTGTTCTCGGGCCACGACTTCATCATCATCCCAGCCAGAGTCAGAGTTTGAGCCAGAGCAGGAGCCGCAGCCGCAGCCGCAGCCGCAGCTGGGCAGACAATTATACTGCGTTGATCTCCAATTAGGCTGTCGAAACTCCATTTACACGGCAACGGGCGTCCCATAAAATATGAGACTTGGCCTTTCATGAAATAACAAAATAACAAACAAGAAGAACAACAAAAACTCTCGCTGTGCCACAGCAAGTTGCAAGTCATCATCGCATCTCCAACTCCTCTCAGGCAACATCATCATCTACAAGTTAAGTAAATACAAATATGAATGAATTGCTGCCCGCTCACCGTGAATCTGAATCTGTATCTGTATCGGGATGTGGTTGTGAATGTGAATGTGAAGATCTGGATCTTGGCGAATCATCGGCATTGTATTTGGGTACGAGTTGGAGTTGGAGTCGGTTGGCAGTTGGCAGTTGGAGTGTTCCAGGGCACAGCTTGAGTGCTCTGCCCCGGCCAACAGTTGCAGTTTTTCCTTTTGTCTCGTTTCGGGGCAGCTCTTTCAACAACAGTTTTACGAAAACCAATTCATGTAATTTGCCGATCGAGCGCCTCTTATGAAGTTGCAGCATATGGAAGGAAGCCCTAGGCATGCCCCAAGTTGCGCATTAATTAGTTCAACACTCGTTAGACATTCCCCAAGCCACAGGCATCCATGGCGTGCAGAACTTAATATCTGCTCCAACTCCGTTCCAGATACAACATTTCCATCATTATTGAAATTCCAAGTTGAAATGAGAAGTGCCCGATAATTCAGCTGAAAGAATAAACACTCTATCATTATTCAAAGTGCTATATTAGTATTAGAATATAAGGTTGTTAAAACGATTTCGGGTATAAGAAGTTCTGAAATTTGGTGCAATTTTAAGAAATTCGAGAACCTACAATGATTATCTATAATATGTATTATCGATAATACTGATTCCTATTCCGAACTGTGCTAGATTTCAATATTTCATTTTCGATTGAAATGCCAACCAATTTTTTTCAAACACTCAAACACAAAACATTCGAAACCGAATATTCAAATGTTATTCGAAATTCAGAACTTAAGATTGGAATTATAAAGACAAGGATGAAGTAATTTAAGAAATAAGATCAGTTTATATAGCTTATTATAAGTATTAACCGTCGGTATAAGCTTACCAAATTCAAGTTAAGTTCATAGAACGCCTTCAGTTAGTGTAACAAGAAGATATCTTGGAATTTTTAATAACAAACACACACACAAGCACAGCAAATTGTATGAGTTCTAAAATGGGGCGCCACAAACACACACACACACACACACACATACATTGAAGTGAGTGACGATGCCACCAAGATGTGGCATCAGGCAAGCGTCTCTCTGTCTGCAGCTACAGCCGCCTTGTGGGCCGTGTTGCAGATTTGCTTTCGCCGAAGACGGCAAGAAATCTTATTAAAGCGTAACTAAATGCCACGGATTAATGTCTAACATGCAACGTGGGGCAGGCTGCACTGTGACTGGTTGCCTCCCAACAGGTGCTGCGCATAGTTGCTCGCTGCTCGTAAATGCCAGCTAAGTGACTGGCCTGACAGCGGCCCAAGCCACGGGCTGGCTGGGCTGGCCAGGACCCCACATGCCACTCCGGGGCATTAGCATATAAGCTGCCGCTTCTAATGAAGCAGCGATGCAACTGCAGCTCAGCTCCTTGCAGCAATGCCAAACGGAAGCGAATGCCACTGCAATGTGTAGCAGCAATTGCAGCAGCAGCTACAAACGAGCTGCAGTCAATGTAAATTGAATAAAATCAAAACCAAAACAAAAACAAAACAATTAATCAGCACAACTGCAGATACAAAGATACAAGTGACTCTGCCAATGCCCTCATCTTGGGAACGATTGCAATTAACATTTGTCTACGCTGCAATTACTAATTGATAATCACTTTTAATACTGATTGAAGGGGTTTATATGTGATTTGCTTCAAGTTGAATGGGAAGAATTAATAGTCTCCATATTAAAGTTTCTAGATCATATCTGGATGCATATGATAAAGATGAAAGTTACTTTGTTACTTCTTATGTATAAATCGTAGCCTTAAATCAATATACCTGTAGATATTTAGTTACTTATTATCATTACTATTAAGCTTTGTTTTATTATACTGTATTGGGATGAAAACCTTATTCTTACCTTAGCTTACAAATTGATGATAAGTTTTCTTTAAAGAAAATCTGTCATCCTTATCTTAAGTTTAAGGAGGAACACGTTTCAAACATAAACATTCAACATTTTAACCAGTTCATAATGTGTTTTGACCAAATTACGTAAACTATCGCTGACGCCTGCATATCGATCTAGAATTCCCTAAATAAGTTAACAGATTTCCATAAAATCATAATAAGTTTAGCGCAGGAAGTAAAAGTAAGTATTTCGGAATAAATTAAAAGCCAATAAACCCAAAAGTTTGAAGTGTAGAAACATGTTTTTAAGCTAATAAAGTCTTAGCAATTAACTTAACAGAGCCATGTTAAAAGTTCAGCATGCTAACGAAATGTTATCGTCACTTTAACATTTGTTCTAATTGGCAGTTATTGCTGTACAGAAAAATATCTTCAATAAATAAATAAAAAGTATGGTGCATCATAAATACAGAATCTCGCTTTCTGGGAAAACTCTGAAATTCCTTTGAATACAAATATAAACAAGTACTTGAATTTTTACTAGAAGCTTGACAAATTCCTAAAAACAATTCAAGTGAGCGTGCAGCAGTATTGGATTGGATTCAATAGATTCTACAGGGTATTTGTTGGCGCACAATTCCCTTTGAGGCAACCGCATTAGGTAAACAAAATAGCTTTTTATATGCGTCATTATGAATGCAGCTTACGGAGCTGAAGCAGTGGCCCCCTCGCTGCAATTAATAAACTAAAGACTGCATTTAAATTTGAAAATTGACACAAGTGACTGTGGCTTGCGACTCGATCGGGCGCTGGGTGTTAGTTTGATTTATCATTTGCTAATTGAAAAATTATACTGCCAGTGCATTTGTCAGGCAGTTAGTTAAAATGTTGTCATGTGCGGGACAATGGGGTGGGCGGAAGGGGGTGTCTAGGGGCATGTCAAGGGGGTGGCCTGACAGTGCCAATTTATTGAATGATCGGGGGCGCAAGTGCTGGCAAACTTGTAAATGATACAACTCTGGAATTTTTTCCTAGGAATTTTGATTGAGTTGAATAAACAATCGGCTGAATGATTTTCGTATTTAATATGTAAACGAATTGTGTAAGTGCTGGACTCTAAAAATAGCCAAGTGAATGCGAATCTGAATCTGAATTCGAAGGCGAATGCGAATGCGAATGCGAATGGAGCGCCTTTCGCAAATAAAGCAATGCAAACAAACGAAAGACTTAGGCAACGAACTCACCAACTCACCAGCGTTGGCGAGCAACTGGTTAACGGCCAGCAGCAACAACAACAACTGCTCATTGTTTGGCCAACGAAAATTTATAAGCTACCAGGCAAATCAATGCACATAAATAAACAAAATGTGACGTTGAGCGAAAGACAAGCACTTGAAGTATTTTAATTGTCTAAATGCCAGCGCTGATGATCAGCACCGATCGCCCATATACCGAACAGCCGATCTGCCGATCTACCAGAACTTTGACAACAACAACAACAACAACCAGGGACAACAACAATTGCACTCTACAGCAAAATTCGCTAAACATTTTTGTTGCACCATAAAGCTGCATATAATAAAAGTTCAACGAGAGAAAAGAAATTGCAATGAAAGTTGAATAAGTGAGTTTTTGTGTTTACTGTTTAGTTAAGAGCAGAACTGTTTAAGTAACGCTCTTGATATCACATATAAATGTTATTACCAGCTTAACAGTTACTGCAATTTAACGAGCAGCCTGTTAACATGACTTCAAAGTGTTAGTAAAAGCGCGCCATAGCTGTTGACAGCTAAAAATAAACAAGTTTGGAAGAGTTTGCTTAGAACTTAATGGATAATATGGTGTTGTGGTAGATCTGCCCCTCATTTCTAGTCAATTTGAGAGCTAAGAGAATCTGATATTTAGCCTTTTAAAGCTAGCATTTGAAATTAATTTAAAATAATTTAAAACATTAAAACTGCTGTCGCATAGTGTTGTCAATAAGCTGGAACTGTGCACTGGGGAGCTGTGGAACTGGGAACTGCAAGAACTGGGGGAAACTGGAAGTTGTGGAGCGGCTGGGGCTGTTGGGGCTGCTGCTGCTGCTGCCACTGCCGCTTGCGCCTACGACAATTTATGTGTTGGCTTGAAATTTCTCACAGAAAACAAAGGAAATTCCAGGCGATTGCGGAATGTTAAGGCGAGTGGCGTGGCAAGTTTGAATCGGAGTATGAGTACGAGTTCGAGTCGGAGTACGAGTCCGAGCTTAAGTTTGAGTTTAAGTCCGAGTCCTCGACTTCCAGTCGATTGGGCCGCCGTTGCTGACATTTTGCATTTCGTGCAACGCATTCCTTGGGGCGCTGCTGGGCGCATGCGTACCACACACCAAGGAGGAGGCAACGACGACGACGACGATGGCGACGCAGACATCGACCGTTGCCCAGCATTGACACTGATGAGCCGGCAACGCTGAGACGGCGACGATGTTGCCAGAGGCTCTCTCTGTGCGCTGCCTGCATCTGGCAGTCAAGGTGGTCACCCCAAATGCAACACGCAACAGCAACAGCAACCACAGCAACAGCAACAGCAACAACAACAACTGCGGCGTGATTGTTATGGCTGCGTTGCCAGTTGCCTTGTTCCCCAGTTGCATTGTAAATTCGTAAAACAATAAAGAAATAAATTACTTTCGGCCCCAGTGCAAGTCCAAGTCCAAGTCCAACTTCAAGTCCAAGTCCAAGCTCAAGAACTCTTGTACTTGCGCTCGTGTGAGCCAGGAACAGGGACAGACAGCCAGACGGACGGCGGGACGACGAGATGGTGGGACGATGGGACGATGGGACAGACAATAGCACAAAGAACACGACAAAGCGTTGAAATCGTCGTGCCTTTTGTCTGCCCCGGCAACCAAAATGGCCGTCAATTGAGCCTGGCCAGCCAGCGCGGCAACTGTTGCCGTTGCAACAGCAACAACAACAACGGGGCCCAAATCCAAAATCCGACGTGTACCTCCTACAATTTCTGCAGCCAACATAATGTCTGACATGAACTTTGCGCGCTGCCTGAAATTGCAATTTTAATGCAATTCGTGAGCCGCAACCGGCCAGCCAATCGTTCAAGTCCAAGTACAATTGGACCACCCCGACTGCAAATGCAACTGCGACTGCGACTGCGATTGCCATGGGCTGGCCGAAGAGTTAAAAACTAAAAAAACAAAACTAAAAATAAAATACAAATAAAAACACCCGCGCAGCTGGCAGCTGATACAAAGTAACATAACTAGTTGAGTGGGCGGATCGAAGAGTATTGAGCCGAACATTACATTTCTTGTCTTGGGATGAAGTCCGCCAACAGCCAATAACAATGAGAACATAATCTATTGGGCCAAATACCTTTAGAATACAGACTTGTGCCAAATTAGAAAATTTTGTAGATAATAGTAGGCTTTTTTTTATTTTTAGGGAATATCTTAGGAATTATAGATTATGCAATACGTCAAATCATTGTTGCAAAGCATCATGCTACATTAACAAAAATAAATACTAATCTGATCTTAACTTTCTTCAAGTCTTTGCGGAAGAGAACTTCTCAAAAATGTTAAAATATTCATATTTGTCCCTGAACTAGTGAATTAAATCCTCTCCCAAGCACAAGTCAATTGAGATCTTCATATATGTATGTATCTATGGCAGGTGAGTTCAATCCGCATAATCTTGTCAAAAGTGAAAATGGGAACACTTAATTTCCGCTAAATCTTTTCAAATGTGATAACCGATAGTCTACTCTGTATGAATAAAATGTATATATCCTAGAATATATATAGAAACAGCTTCTATAACAATTGTAACAAGCATGCAGAGAATTCAAAGGCAGGCAGAAAAACTATAATATAGCTTGATATTTCTTATTTCGGTTCAAGTACCAAGTTCATCTCAATGTTTCTTCTTTATATGTAAGATCTTAAAACCTGATGATTATCTAACTGTCAAATGCATTTTCAGATGAGTTATTTGTAGGTTCTCTTAACAAATTCATGAATTATAACTCAAGATTTAAGATCGTTCTATGTGTTTCTGGAAAAACACTGGAAACACATACATAACTAATAGGTAGGTGCAGACAAAGCAGCCTTGTAATTGCCATACAGTTATAGTTATTGTTGATTATCATAATTAATAGAGACACACACACACACACACACTACACACATATATAAAGACAATACCTCTTCGATCAAACCTCGTGTACATATTTATATGCTGTTTCGCCCGAGGCGAGCAGAAAAACATTTGGCGTTGCCAACATGTCTGCCATGACAAAAGCCAACAAAGCCAGCACACAGAGTCGATTCTCGATTCTCGAGTCTTCAGTCTTCAGTGCTCAGGCTTCAGTCTTCAGTTTTGAGTCGCAGAGTCTCAGAGTCTCAGAGTCACCGAGTCTGGCTATCGACTTGAGCTGTGGAGAGACTGACAATGAGAGTCTCATGAAATGCCAAAATGTCTAGCTGCGAATGCTACACGGACAGCAGCCAAAAAACACAACAAAAATAATAACAACAACAAATCCAAAACTCAACACAATGATTTCAATAATGAACTGTAGTTTTTTTGTGTAATTTTTAAGGTTTTTTATTTGGTGGTATTTTTAGTTTTTGTGCGCTTGCCGCGAGGGTTTAATCTAGATAAACAGACAAGCCACAAAAAGTGCTTCAACATGAGCCAAAGCGGGGCTCAAAACTCGTTGTTGTTGTTGGCTTTGTTGCTGTTGTTGTTTTAAGACATCGTGTGTTGTTCATTTGGCCAGACACGCCCCTACCCCTAGCGCCCCAGCCCTGTAGCGACCACCATGGGACAGCTCAATACAATTTTGCGCCTTTAATGGAATTCAATTCAATTCTTATCGTGCAGCAAATTATTGTTATTAATTATTTGAAAATGAGGGGGAACAGAGGCAACAACAACAACTACAACAACAACAACAATTGCTCAAGGGCTGGGAGCGACACGCTGTCTGTGACTGACTTACGATCGTTGGAGCTGCCTGATTGAAGCATAAATAATTTCATTATTATTATTATTTATTAGTTGTGTAGTTGTTGCTGCTGCTGCTCGTATTGTTGGCCGTGTGGGGCACACCTTTGGCAAATTAGAAATCGCCGCATTCGCATTCGCATTCGCGTTGATTGCGGATTAGCCCCCAACTTGACTGATGACTGACTGACTGACTGAATGAATGACTGACTGACTGAGCCTGAACTCACATTGAACTTCAAATCAGCATTCATATTTCATCAGCTTTTTATAAATCAGTTCTATTATTAATACCTATTTCGTTGCTCTGTGTTTTATAAGACAGTATTAAAGCTTTGTATGCTGAAAAGGAAGCATCTGAAAT
The DNA here is from genome assembly GCA_035043065.1 of Hirtodrosophila confusa. Taxonomy (NCBI): domain Eukaryota; kingdom Metazoa; phylum Arthropoda; class Insecta; order Diptera; family Drosophilidae; genus Hirtodrosophila; species Hirtodrosophila confusa. Next base: position 9,631,412 of record JAWNNI010000148.1, read on the forward strand.
GACAACTTATTCAAACCATTTTAATATCTATTATTATAATTCGACATTTTTGATTAATTAAGATATATGAACTTAGTTATTGAATAAATGATTCGCGCTTAAAGCAATTAAATCCTTATATAATAATAATATAACAATCGACAATTGAGCTATTATTTGAAAACTAATTTGTTTTTCAATATATGCAAACCAATTTCTTCAATTCACAGTTTTGCTCTTCAAATGTTGACCAACTTTGGTTAACAACAGATCACTATATCTTATAGCTGCCTTAGGAGGAATCGTTGATTTTTCTAACAAATTAACTAAATTCTGCAATTACGAATTTTTATATATCTTGCTTAAATTTGATCAAGATCTAATAACAATATCATATATCTGTCAAAGCAACAATCGGAGGATGCAAAGCAATGCCAAAGATTCCTATATTAGTAATTTTAATTTATTGTTCAATATATGTTCTACAGTCCCTCTATTAAGATTCCTCTTCTAAATCACCTACGGGAAATCTCTGGCCGCTCCCAGCTGTGAGCAGGGGCACAGCTTGACAGTGTGGCTAATAATCTTCTCCCTCTATTTCCTACTCTCTAACCATATTAGTCTTATCCCATCCCTACCCTTTCCTAGATCCTTCTTTCCTTAATATAATCTCTAACCAGCCTCGCTATGAGCCTGCCGGTCTAACTACGAAAACTTCCCCCCTGGGTTGGAGATTTCATTCCTACTGTCTTTCTTTATGCTTCTTCTTTAGTTTTATGCCTTGAATTAACTTTAAATTCTATAAGTGTTTTCTTTTCGTTAGTTAGCTTTACTATCTTGCTACAGGCTCTAATAACGCCACCGGCAATTCTGGCAAATAAACTTACTTTACTTTATTACTTACTGACTTTATTAGATTTCAACTGTTATTTCGTGTAGGGTTTCAAATTTTTTCCATATATCTTTGTATTATATTATATTTTTTGATTCGAGGCAGCACTGTTTTGTCTTCGTAAATAAATAAATATATTTATTTCATATGTGTACAGATGTACATATGTGTGTGTATATTCTAATACATATTTCTCAACAAAGCTGACGGCTGACATAACAAGTATTGTGTGCATAGAAACAATTAGTTTTATGTCTTAGCAACAGTATGCTAGGCCACAATGCCTTACAGACAGTATCTTTGCTTGTTTATATAATCTTTAATATGTTTTTTTTCCTTTTTCGTATTGCTCAAAATAACAATGTGAGCTATTCATCGAGCGTAGAAGTCGGCTTTTTGACATTTGTGCCGCGGCGTGCCAAAAAGTAGCGAAGCGTGTGGCGATCGCAGATCTGAAATCTCAGATCACAGATCACAGATCTCGGTTGTCAGTTGTCAGTTGTCAGTTTTAGTTGTGGCTAAATACAAATTGGAAAAGCCAACAGAGGCAGCAGTTTACAGGATGGGATGAAGATGAAGTGATTGCACACACACAGCACAGCAGGCCGATCATAATGATCATTCATCATTTACGCGAGATGTGCACAACAAATAACGAATAACAAATAAAAATGTCTGTTTCTTGGCCTTATGACAGCCACAAATGCCATAAATGTGTTATACGAAATGCGAAAATGAGGTACGCATCCATTTTAATGATTTGTAATGGCTGTCAGTGTTTTTTGGAGGCTGAACAGGCTCTTTGATCAGTTTCTGATCAGTGCCTCCTCAAGAGTCGATCAAATGATCGATATTCTTTTCAAGCTACGAGTAGCTCTTGAACGATATTTCTTAACATTTTGACTTATTCAGAGTAAAAGGGGACTTTTTTAATAAAATTTTTTAAAAGTTGACATAATCCTTGCACTCAATTTGCTTGTGCAATTTCTTCCCTCCGCTGTTGTTCCCTTAAGGCTAGAGCAACCAAATTTGGTATACATGTTGGTATATATACTCGTGTAAGCTTGTAAGCTATCAAGATCTATCTTAATGACTGCCCAACCTCCACCTAAAATTTGGGAAAATCTTATATCTTCCACATTTTTATAGCCAGAGTTATGAAATTTGATATACAGACTACTTTTGACCTCCTTAACAGATTTGGCTAAAGCAAATTTTGCCACGACCCCTTCCGTCCCCAGAAATAAGCATAAGATAAATGATCGAAAAAGGAATAAAGCGCAGTCAGAAACTTACTGAAACAACGTTCCTATTTGTTTTAATTTTGTAAAATTCAAAAATGTTATAGTTTGTAGTATAATAAAGCAGGCTTTCATTGGAAAAAAGCTGTAATTTAAATATTTTGGTGAATTCTTATGATTACAATGATTAGCTTGGTGAATACCATAATTTAAGGAAGAATAGCTTTAGTAAGGCCAATAACTTGAGCTATTACATTAAAATTACAATTCTTAACAATTACTACATATTTGAGTAATAATAATTGAAATATGTAGTGATAACTATTATTAAAACTTGATGATTTCTATATTTATATACTAAATTCTAATTTACCACACATAGCAGTCTCAGACTTAACAAATTTGAACATAAGGCAGTTATTCTTCAACTTTAATTTAAATTTATTTAAAAAGACCGTGCAGCATCAAGTTTGTGGTTGAAGTCATTTGATTTACAGCTCAATCAAATGGCTTTAATGGGCAAAAGTTATTTAGCTTTCAGCAACATTTAAATAAATTGATTCGTAATGCCAGAATCGTGTTGTATGCCGACTGCCGTGTGTGGTCCACATCCTGACCACAAATTGCTAATCAGGCCGTCAACCGCACACAAAAGCAACAAATTTATGCGGCTTATTAGCGCGTCTCAAATATTTTAGCAGCAAACAAATTAGCTCCACTTAGGCGGCAGGTCTTTCATGGAACCCAATTGGCAAAATTATTTCATCAAATATGAGGACTGACAAAACACAAGGCAGCAGCAACAACAACAACGATAAAGCCCAAATGCTGTTGTTGTTGTTGCTGTTTTGCGCCCCTAAAACACAAAACTGGCCAACACCCAAAGTGCCTATGCGCACACCTTGACTATGCCAAGAGAATCGAAACCGAAACCGAAACCGAAACCAAGACCAAAACCAAAACGAACCGAAACCGAAACGAGACATTAAAAAATCATATAAAAAATCGTTAATAAATTTCACATACACACACTGGGAAGCGGTCAGGGAGGGGGAGTTTCAGGCAGGGAGGAGTAGGAGCAGCAGCAGCAGCAGCAGCTGGGACAGGGATCGCAGCTGCAGCTGAGCGGGCTTATACGAAGGGAGCTAACCTTTTATGCGGCCTGGGCTTGGGTTCGAGATAATCTAAAGTAAAACTCGTGGAGCATAAATAAAAAAGAAATTACTTAATTTCTTAATAATGTTGTGTTGTGTTGTTGTTGTTGTTGTTGTTCTGTTTCTGTTTCTGTTTCTGTTTGCCAATGGCTTGTTTCGACAACTTTTTTATAATCCTTTTAGGCCCCGCGGCTGCTGCACTGTGAGAAATGCTGCAGTGCTTCATCAATCGTTGTTGTTGTTGTTGTTGTTGTTTTATTTGTAGTCAGCCTGTGCGGGCCTTTGCATTCTGTTGAAATGAAATCTTTATTTCCTTTCGTGACTATAATTAATAATTTTCGGTTTTGCCTGTTTTTGCTTTTGTTTTTGGGCCTGGGTTTGTTCTCGCTGCATGTGTGTGGCTAGAGGAGTTGGCTCAAGGAGCAGCCGCAGCCGCGCAGCAGCGCAGCAGGAGCAACCAGTTGGCCGGGCTAACCTGCAACTTGGCCACTGATCACACCACACACGCAGTTAGCTAATAATGACCATCAATGATGTTAATGTTCAGCCTGATGATGATGTTTGATGTTGATGATCATCATCATCGTGATCGCCAAGCTAAATGCGCTGCCTTCTTTCTGCGTTATCACACAACAACAACTACAAGAAGAACAACAAAATGTTTTATGCCTGAAAATTGTTGGTTGTTCTTGCTGTTATTGTTGCTGCTGTTGTTATTGCCTGAGCCCTTTTGGCCCGCTTTTTGCATGGTGGCCAACATGTCTCCCGTGGTTTGTTTTGGCCTTTTCGGACTTTTTGGGTGGTTACTGGCACTTATACTCCTTCATCTCTCCCTACGCCTGTGTGTGTGTGTGTGTGTTTGTTGTGTGTGGTTGTGGCATAAAGCAAATACCCCCATAGTAAATCATTTCCTAATTAGTGGGCAGTCGAAGCTTTTGAAATGCTGCCAGCCGCCACAAGGAGACTGCAACGGGAATTCCAACTGAAACTGGAACTAAGACCGAGGCTGAATCTAAGGCTGGGACAGGGACAGCGACAGGGACAGGGACGAGGGCTGGGGCGGGAACACGCCATGGAAATTGGGTGGGCAGGCACTGCTAATTTGAATATAATTGCAGGTCTATTTGCATGCAAGAAGACAAACTCTTAAGGGCTTGTCTGAGAACTGTGTCTTAACTAGCAATGCATTCTCATAGTTCGTGCCCCAAGTCATGCGAGGTTTATGTGGCAACTGCAACAAGTGTCTTTCTGCCACAAGCCTGGTAATTGATGGCCCTACTGATACTTTTGAAATGTGGGAGTATTGCCAAATAAAATAGAAATAATAATAATAATAATAATAATAATAATAATAATACTAATAATAATAATAATAATAATAATAATAATAATAATAATAATAATAATAATAATAATAATAATAATAATAATAATAATAATAATAATAATAATAATAATAATAAATATAATAATAATAATAATAATATTAAATATAATAATAATAAACATAATAATAATAATAGTGATAATAACAATAACAATAATAAAATTGATAATTATAATAATAATCATAATAATAATAAGAGTGATAATAACAACAACAATAATAAAATTGATAATTATAATAATCATAACATTAAATATTATTATTATTTGAAATTAAATTACTTATTATTATTTTATTATTATTTGAAATTTTATTATTTGTTATTTTTATTATTGTTAAGCATAAGAAACCAGACTAGAAACAGAGTATACCGCAGTCGGAAACTTAAAACTGCAATGATATTATCTTGTTCTTATAATAGCAATATCAAAATAGATAGATTCAAATCAATTCAAAGAATTGTTTTAACACAACGTGTTTTATTATTATTAATATTAATATGAAGTTTCCGGCTGCGATATACTCTGTTACCAGTCTGGTTTCTTATGCTTATTTGTCGAGGCGGATGTGAGCGAGGAAAAGTATTGTTAGTTCAATCATTCCAGAGTACATTCTTATATGTATAAATACTATCGATAGTTTAAACAATTAATAGCTCAAATGTGTACTGAGTAACTTCAAATCAAATTTTATTTGATATACACATAATTATTATATATATATCTGACTTGGCATGATGAAATAATGCAGTTATAAATCATCATGGCTTTGCTCTATAATTCTTGAAATTTTGTCAATTACCTGAACATTTTCAATATATACAAACTTTATAGGTTACCATTTGTTTTTTTAATATAATTACATATTATTTTATTTATTAGTTGTTAACTAAACGAAGATCCGTTAACTAAGTGCCACCGGACAAGGTCAGTCTGAAGCTGCTGCCTGCGAGACCAAAGTCAAAGGCTCTCCCTGTCCCTTGCCCCGTCTTGGCCTGGCTCAAAGCAAGTTCAGGTCCCGTTGGGCCCACGCTGCGTATGCGCATTTTGAGATTGGCAGCTTAATTAACGAAAGTCTGCGATACGACTGCCAGTTGATGCTAAAAAATTAAGTGCAAATGGGCAATTAAGTGAATAATTTATGAAACAAAATTTGAGCAGTTAACAGCTTATGGGCCAGGATCATTCGACCGGTTGAACAAATTGAGTGCGCCAACTTCGGGGATACTCGTACGTACATATACTCAATGGAGTGCGAGTATTTTTGTATTCGTTTGCATTGTATTAACTCATAAATTCGAAGTTCGTTAAGAATGTCGAAATAATAAATGCCGCTGCCACATTAAGTCCCCCAACAGCAGCAACAACAACCACAACAACAACAACTACTGCCAGCCATCAAGAAAACAATGAACAATCGATTAAACACAAAAAGCAACAGCAGCCAACGGCAGAACAAAGACAAAAATGCCGACAAAATGCCGAAGACCTCAACGCATCCCATTGGACAACAGATGCAGCAACACAGCAACAACAACAGCAACAACAACAACAACAATCAACACAACAACAATCAACACAACAACAATCAAAGTTACAACAACAAAAGCGCCACAGCAAGCGAAAATGAAAATTTATTAAAAATCAACTCGCAGTGATATGCAAGAAACCAGCAAAGAGTGCTATAAGCGAGCACGCCCAACTATCATATGCCCAGCAGATACCCAAGAGAACTCAGCCAATTTGAGGTAAAAGATCATTAAGGATCGTGTGATATAGCATTTCAATTAGTTAGAAAGAAAATGGAAAGTATCGAGTTGATTACTTCGATAGAAGGCGCTAGGATTGTAAAACATAGATCGATATTTCAAGGAAAAATATCGACTTCACTCAATTTGATAATCCTTGACATAAATATGATGGATGTATATCGATATATTCTAAAATATCATCTTTGCTAAAGTATATACTATAATTTTCGAAATATATACTAAGCAATGTTGATTACCTCTTATGGATCAAGAGATATGGGCAATAGAAGCTACATTTTTCGGGTGTGCTATTCAAATAAAACCGAAGCGTAAGATATGTTTCCCCGTTACTTTTTCAGGATTCAATGTTTGGATTCTTTTTTGGCCTTTTAAAGCTATTTCAATTTTAAATTTAAGTAAAATATATTAATTTATTTTATTGATACTACAAAATAAGTGTTTTAATTTCTGTATTTATTAAATCTAATTACATTTATTGCCGGCAAAGCACGACAACACATAAATACAGGCTCAAAAAGATTTCTCCTATTTACCTTTTTCGTGCACCTTATAATAATATAATAATATTTATTGTTGAACTATCGATAGGTACAAGAAAGAGCGCATTATCAATACTATCGTTCCTAAGATATAACTCAAACTTATTTACAACTACACCAACTATATGAATTCTTTCATAGAACCAATCCTGACAACTAAATAGTGAATATTTCTAAGAATACATAAGAATATTTCTAGTTTTTCTCAAGTTTCTCACTGCAAAAAGTGAATTCCTTGAAATTCAGCTGGTACATTTTAGTTTCAGAGAAAGTAAGCCAACTTTTGGCTATTTCAATTGACTTTACTACAAAACCTACCCACTTTCCTAGAATTTATGACTCCATTTGCCTTGTGTGTATAAGTATTGTTGGCTCATGGCTTAATACACCCATTATTTTGTATGTTCTGCGGGGTATCAACAGTCGCGAGAGGACACAAAAGGGCATTGCAATTTGTAGCGCAGAGTCCATTAACATAAATTAAGGGAAATGCCCGGGTGACAATGTCGTCCGTCGGTTGTGGAAGTCGCCCTCCACTGGCTGGCCATACCAGGTTGAGATGGATGCAGTGCAGCAAGTGGCAAGCTGAGGCCAACATGGGGCAATTTTGTGTGGAATTTATTAAGAGATGGGCTAACAAAACAATTTATGCCTTTTTAATGGCTTATTAGCCATTATTAGTCGCGCTTATCGCGCCCGTCTCCAAAACACACACACACACATACATGACTCTACTGGGTTCCTGTCTCAGTGTCAGTTTCTGGTCTCCTCTCTTTCAGCAGCGTCCTCGAACTTGCCCAGAGCTCAAATTTCAGCAACGAGTCCGAGTTGTGCTGTTGTTGTTCCTGTTGTTGTTGCTCTTGCCGTTGACAAAAATGAAAAATTATCGTAATAAATTAAATTTGCTATCGCAAGGCATTAATTCTGGTCACAAAGCCAGCAACAACAACAGTCACAACAACCAATGAAAGGAATTTCTGTTCTGAGTGTTTGTTAATTTTGTACTCTTTTGAGTTTTTGCTTCTTTTTATTTCCAATTTTAGAAACAGTTGAAAGTGAAGCTTAGCAAGGTTTTGTGACAGTTGTTGCTATTGTTGTTGTTGTTATACACTGTCCCCGAAGGGAAATAGAGTATATTGGGTTTGCGAAATGTCCGTCTGTCCGTATGAACGTAATTTTTTCCACACCCTTGAAGCTAGAGCAACCAAACTTGGTACTCATGTTGGTGTATATCCTCAATATTAGTGTCAAGATTTGGCATACAGACAAATGTTGACCCCTGGGTCAACTCTGCAACAAACAAGTTTTGACCCCCTCTAACCCCACTCCCGCAAATAAACAAATCCATATATCTCCCACACCTGTGCAGATAGAGTCATCAAATTTGACATACAGACTAATGTTGACCCCCTGGACAAATCTGCAATAAATAATTTTTGACCCTCCCCCTCTCTCCCGAAAATGAGCAAAATCTATATCTCCCACACCTTTACAGAGTCATCAAATAGGACACACAGACTACGGTTTTCTTCGCGTTTCTTGACGAACCCATAAATAAGCATATTATACCGGACTGGGAACAGAGTATTCTGCTGTCGGAGACGTCCGACTGCAACGTTCTTACTTGTTTTGTGTTGATGTTGCAGCTGTTAATGATGATGACATACAAACGACTTAGACAACGAACTTCATAGTTCTGAATTCAGTTTTGATCAATATGAAGTTCGTTGTCTAAGTCTTTTGTATGTGTTGCTCATAAAATCACAACATATTTTGTTGCCCAGTTATTATTAACAATCGCCAATCATTTTGCATATCATAAGAATTTCAATAATTTACAATCGAAATGAAGCTTTGAGAGATCTTTGCAGCAGCACAGCCAAGAAACTTTCGGTAGAGAAAACATCAGGCATGGTTCGCTGGAGACGATTTGTCTGGCATGAACAATTTTTGAAAAGTATTCGTTTATTGAAAATAGGCAAACAAATCGCTTGGCCGATGGAAGTTGGCGGCATCTGGTGCCAGTTTGGCTGTTTTGTCAGTCCCCATAACGATATAAAACAAAACCTGTATGGAATTTTTTGACAAATGTTTAACATGCGACAGCTGTTTACCCAATAAATCCATTAGCTGTGCAAACAACAACAGCGGCAGCAACAATAAATTGTACTATTGACAAAACAATGCGGCTCTGGGTGTGACAGTAATCACTAATTGTGGCTTTTAATTTATCATTAGCTAATTGAGAAATGCTCAAACAACATGAGCTGCTGCTGCCGCTGCCGCTGCTGCTGCTGCTGCTGCTGCTGATGGAGGAAGGAAAAAACCCCATTGGAAAATACCAAACACTATACTAAGTACAATTATTTATTTGTGCTAATTCAACAAATGATGCACTGCGAATTAATATGCGCTTGATTAGTTTATATTCAAAAGCATCTCTAAGCATTGTTGTTGTTTACTATTTAATACTATTTGAAGCGCAGCAGACGCCGCAGACAGCGCAGCGCCAGCTTCGTTGGCAACAGTCGCCAAAACAAAAGACTGAGGCAACAAACTTGAAACGGTCGGGACACACGCTCAAAAACGCTGGCACATTTCTTTGATAAGCAGTGAGTGTGTGTGCGTGTGTGTGCTGGTGTTGGTTTAGCGAAGCGTAGCTGCATCTTATCTGGCCAATCAATCTTTGTTGTTTGTTTAAACACGTTTCATAAAAATTAATTTTTTTATTTATTAAGCAAAAGCATTTTATGGCGTGCTGTGAGCAGAGCCGGAGCCGGAGACGGAGATGGAGACGGAGACGAAGACGTAGCCCCAGTCCCCTTCAGAGAGAAACACCTGCTGCGATCTCCGGCAAACGTTTTCTCTCAGCTCCACCCCGCGCCGCTCCGCGCCACTCCACGCTGCTGAGCGCATTGTTATTATTATTGTTGTTCTTGTTGTTGTTGTTGTTGTTGCGTTATTATCATATGATATCATCACCCGAAATTCCTCGCTCGCAAATAAATCCAACAACTAAATGAATTTCAAATTCTTCTGCTCAACATCCCGCTGCTTTTGTTTGCAGAGCGTCAGCAGCGGCATCATAAAATATTAATTAATTAGTTGAGACTCGGTTAGAAAGCGTGCTTCAGCACACACACACACAACCAGCACACACACACACACACACACACACAGAGTGACAGACTGGGAGCTTGATAATCGCTTTTGATAGTAAAATTAGATAAGCCTGACCATCAATTTCTATTGTATTTGTTTAACAAATCCAATCAAGTTCAAGTTTATGGCATCAGGCAGGCTTCCTCTCTCCTCCCCTCTCATCTCTTTCTCTCTCTCTCGCACACACACACACAGACACACACACTCGCCATTATTGTGTTTAAGCATTTGCTCTTGAAGAAGTTGTTAAAGTTCAGTTATTGAATTGAATAGATGAGAAAATCATCGAAAATTCTAATTCAGACTGATTTGTGCGATAAGCAATTTTATTTTTATGCCATGATTTAATGATTTTTATGTGCGTCACTAAAATTTTAAACTTGTATTAAACAAATTTCAACCATTGAGATGCAATCGAATCGAAGAAATAATTAAGATCCGTTGAATGCAAAGTAGTCTATAAAAACTTTTAAAAAAGTTAGATCACGATATGTAATGGAAGAAAATTAAAAATTTATTAATTTATTTATAAAATATAATTTAATATACAATACGAGTACTAACATTTATTTATAAAATATAATTTAATATACAATACGAGTACTAACAGCTAGACCTTCTACTCAAACTAATTATTTAAAATTATTTAAAAATTAAAATTATCAATAATGGTTTTTAAAATTTTTTTTTAATTATATTAAAAATAATTAATAACTATAATTTGCATTTTACTTGGAAGTGTATTAATTGATGTGATTGGTTTTTTGTAGTTTTCCATTTAATCTTTCTGTTATTTTATAAACAACTTAGATTAAACTTTATGTATTAATTGAAGAAATTTTAATATAAGAAGAAATTTTAATATATAAAGATAGTCTTTTTAATAACAAAGTTAATAAAGAAGTTAATTAGTATTAAGAAACATGCTTGATTAACAGCTCTATCACATAACAGAGCTCTGTTATGTTAGGGTAACAGCGTGTTAGAGCTATTTAACATATTAATAGTTGCATGCCCGTAATTAACATAATTTTTACATAAAACATGAGAAACCTATTAGATCTCCTCCTAGTTAAGTGGACAGCTGGTATTGTTAGCCCCCATTTGACTAATCCCATTAGTTATTGGGCTAAAAACAAAGCGAGCTGCACCACACGGCGTATGCGCAATAAGGAAATGCACACAAATACGCTGACGACGCCCACGCGCTGCAGTTTGAAGTGCACAACAGAAATGCATAAGATTTTATGAGCCAGGCCGAGCACTAAATCAATGTGCCACAATTAATGTTAATGTGTGATGCTAAATAAAATGTTAAATATACGGGTATTGCTTATACGAGTACGGATTGAGTAGTCGTACTCGTACTTGGACCTGTTCCTATTCCTATTCCTATTCCTATCGATTCAGATACAGATTCATATTCCTATTCCTATTCACATTTGCGTGCCGCGTTTTATAGCGTGCACGTTTTAGTAATATGTCAAAATCAAAATACGCGCGCACCTCGCGCAATTTGCAATTAGTCAAAGTCAACGTCAGCGTCAGCGTCAGCCATAAAACAAACAACAACAAATACAACAACGGCAACAACAAATACTACAACAACAATTAGCTTGCAATGCAGTCGCAAATTAAATTGCTAACAAATTACAAAACTATTAGAAGGCATTCCTTAAATGACAGCCCACACACAAAAACAACTACGCAAGATGCGTCCAGGCATTTCAACAATGCAGTTAAGATTATCAACGCAATTATGCGCGATTAGTCGACTATTTGAATACCCTACCCAATAAAATAAATAAGAAGATATATCACAGGAATTAAGTATTAACCACCTAATAATAGGGTGATATAAGAGTCTTAAATATCTGAAAAATTCATTTCATTCTTACATTATTTCCTATGCCACTGATATTTTATGCAACTTCCACTATATATTTTATTTATTTATTAAAAAGCAATGTCTATGATGTTTCTTCTATATAAAATCGAAGATAAATAAGTAGATATATCACAGGACTTAATCGGGTGATAAAAAGTCTTAAGTAACTGAAACTTGGGCAATATTTTAGTATATGATGCAACTTCAGCTAAATATTTTATTTATTTATTAATTATTAATTAAATTAATCAATGTTTATAGAGTTTATAGAGTTTCTGCTTGAGCTACAGTTATTTAAAAATAATTAATTAATAATAATAAATAGTTATAGCTAAGAAAAGGTTGAATTTAATGCAAGAATTCTTTAAGCACATTGTTTTTGATATATTTTTTTATACAATATGTATAACATCCTTTCATTTACAGATCTATCTCAATATTCAACTCGTTTTTTGCAACCATTATTATTAGGCAATGCATCTTAACAGCTTATATATATTTTATTTATTTATATAGATAGTCAACCTTAAAAAGATTAGACTAACAAGTACTTTAAAGCGCTGGCTACCAAGGCCCTTGGCTATTACACCTTACATCCTTAATATCCATACATATACAGATAGTTATATTCCAAATCTGTTCCCCCATCTTTCCTACCATTAATGGCTGCACAAACTGCATATCATAGTCAAAAGGCCCACACTTGCACTGCATTGAATATTTAATAGAAATATTTGCGGCATTTGTTAACAAGATTTTCGTTTTGTAAACAATTTTCATTTGACAGACGCTATTTCAATTGCCACAAAATATGCTAAAGGCGCCGGCAGTTTGAGATATGCAACAAGTGTGGCTTATTTGATGGACCGGCGCTACCAAAATTGGCCCCAAATGGCTGAGACCGAGAGACTTGGCCAGCAGAAACGTCGAATAACTCAAACTGGTTGCTCAGTTAGTCACCTTGGTGTCGTAGCAATTGGTGTGTGGTGTTCAAACACGCAGTATTTAAGTTAGGCGACTGTTCTGTCGCTCCATATGCCTTTATTCTTCTGTACTTACAATTAGGAATACAGTATACTTAAACCTAAGGTTGCGCTGTCCCCAGTGGCAGCGCTGCCTTTTGTATATAAGTCGTTTTATATATAACATATAAAACGAATATATGTAACTTATATGTAAGCGACGAAGACGTCGCTGTAGGAAAGAGCGTGCTGTGCATATGTGCAAGCGGTCGCTGTAGGGAAAAGCTGCTGTGCATATGTGCAAGCGGTCATTGCATGGGACACATGCTGACCGGCTTGTTTGTAGTCGAGGCACTTGTGACCGATCATATTTCGGTGCACTTGAATATGTCGTATGTTTAGGCAACAATGACTAAGTGTCATTGTATCATAATATTTATGTTTATTAGTATATATGAAGTATATACTGGACATAGTGTTGAGCACAGTGAGCTCTCGATATGTGCACACCACATCTCCCTCCTTTTGAAAAATAACGTAATTTTATGAAGTTATTTTATTTTTACTGTAGATAATATATTTTAAATATTATTTTATGTACTTCTTTTTTTTTTTATACTTTTTTTTTATTTGTATATGTATGTATGTATGTATTTTTTTTTGTTGTGTATATATTTTTTTTGGTGTATATATATATAATAATGTTACGGCTGATCAGACCTGAAAATTTAAATTTTATTATTGAATAATTTTAGCCTATTTTTATTTACTGTTTGAAATTTTTTCCTACATTTATTTTAATATTGTTCCTATCTTCTATGTTTACATTTTATAGGGATTTTAATATTTTCCTATCTTCTATGTTTACGATTTTATAGGGTCCTAAATATTTACTTTCCAGCTTATGCCCTGTATCGTTCTTTAGTAATACTAAAGTTCCTACCTCTAGTTCTATGTCATTTAATTTTTTGTCATATTCTATCTTTCGTTTTTCTTTTTCTAGATCTATTAAAGTTTTTGCTCTTTTATAAGCTACTTCTAATCTGAACTTAAACTCTTTTGCATAATCATCTACGTTATATATAGGATCTATTTTAGTAAGATTATTAAATTCTGTGAACTGTCTTGGTAATCTACCATAAACGAGTTCATATGGACAGTATTCATGTACTGTCGATGGAGTTGTGTTGAAACAATATGTGAAAAAATTCAACCATATGTCCCAATCGTCTTTGTCAATCGAAATATATGAACGAATATATTCATTAAATGTTCGGTGACTTCTCTCCACTGTTCCTAAAGTCTGGTGGTGATGAGCTGTTGATTGTATATTACTGATTTTCATATACTTACACAGGTCATTTATTAGTGAATTTTTGTACTCAGTACCCATAACAGGTCATTTATTATGAATTTTTGTACTCAGTACCCATATCCGTGATGAACGTCTTCATAGGACCGTACTTTAGCACAAAAGATTCGAATATTGCTTTGGCAACTGTTTTTGCACTTTTGTCTGTTACTGGTATTGTAACTAGAAATTTCGTGAGATCACATATTATCGTGATTGCGTACTCATTGCCATTCTCTGTACGAGGTAATGGTCCAATGGTATCTATTAAAACAGTGTCAAATGCAGTATTTGGAGTGTCTGTTATTACCATAGGTGCTTTTGTATGTGTTATGGTCTTTGCCTGTTGGCATTTTACACAAGTTTTCACATATTTCGCAATGGTTTTATTCATTTGGGGCCAATAATAATATTTCTTAATTTTTAACAAGGTACGCGTAATCCCTGTATGGCCTCCTTCTATAGGATCATCATGGTATTTCGACAGTATTGCATTAATTTGACTTTCGTCATTTTTGTCTATTTGTGTCACTTTTGTAAGTAGCGCTACTTTTAATGTATTTAAATATTTATTGCCCATATTTTTAAATTCATTTATTTAAATATTTATTGCCCATATTTTTAAATTCATTTAGTGATACAAATTCGAAGATTTGTTCACTTGGTGACAACTGTAGATTAACGATTTTATGTAATCCGGCTTCTGCATTAAGCCTTTGAAAGAATTGACCTAAGTCGAATTTTTCATTGGAGTACAAATCATTAACTGAAAATTGTGAAATAATTCTTTTTCCTTGCTTTAATAAGCAATTGAATTTTCCGAATTTTAGTTTCACAAATTTCTTCACGTCATTATTGCTAATGACTTCATAGACATTGGGCTCTTTCTCTTCTTTTTGCAATTTTATTTTTTCATCTGCGCAGATGTTTTTCTGTCGTTTTGATGATCTCGTTTGAACCATCATTATTGTTCTATTCATTTCTATTAGTGAGTCTATGCTAATTCTAGATAATGCATCTGCTACGTGATTATCTTTCCCCTTTAGATACTCTACAGTGAAATTATATTCTTCTAGTTCAAGCCTCATACGTGTTAATTTAGAACTTGGATTAACCATAGAAAATAAATATGTAAGTACCATGAAAATAAATATGTAGTGGTCTGGTCAGTTTTGACAGTGAAATGTCTACCATAAATATATGGTCTGAAATGTATTATTGCCCAATGAATTGCTGCTAGTTCTTGCTCAGTAGTACTCTTGTTACTTTCTCCCTTGGTGAATGATCTGGATGCGTATGCAATTGGAAGTTGGAGTCCGTTGTGGTTTTGAGTTAAAACCGCTCCACATGCGTGCTTACTCGCATCCGTTATTATACAAAATTCTTTTGTGAAGTCTGGGTATTGTAACAGATTTGGCTTAATGAGTTCAGATTTTAGATGTAAAAATGCATTCTGACAATCATCTGTCCATTCAAAAGGGACATTCTTTTTACATAATCTAGTTATGTGCCGTGAATAGTCGGCGAAGTTTTTAATAAAGCGTCTATAATAATTGCAAAATGCAACAAAACGTCTAGCGCTGTCTGCGTCATGCGGGACTGGGTAATTTTTAATGACGTCGTATTTCTTGTCGTCAGGTAAGATTCCTTTATCTGTGCATTTGTGTCCTAAAAATGTGTATCTGTGCATTTGTGTCCTAAAAATGTGACTTCATGCATGAAAAATGAACATTTTTCAGGATGTAGCTTTAAGTTGTGTTTCCTGCATTTGTTAAAAACATCAGTTAAGTTCTTAATCATATGTTTTTCGGAACATCCTATCACAATTAAGTCATCCATATAAAGGAATGCCTGAGAGGGTTCTAAACCCGAGAATGCTATAGTCATCATTCTCTGAAATGAATTTGGTGCTATTTTAAGACCAAATGGTAATCGCGTGAAGCGATAAGAGCCATTGCTCGTTGAAAAAGACGTCAAATCTCTTGAATTCTTTTCGAGTTCAATTTGGTGGAAACCTGACATTAAGTCTAGGCATGAGAAGTATTTTGCTCTACCTAGTTGATCAAGAATATCATCAATTCTAGGTAGTGGAAATTTATCGGACAGCAATTTTTTATTTATCTGACGATAGTCAATTACTAATCGCCATTTTTTTTGATTAGTATCAGGATTCGATTTTTTTGGTACTATATCTGAATTCGACAGTGGGCTATTATATTCTGACACAGATGGTTCGACTATTTTGTCGTTAATTAATTTTTGTACATGGGCTTGAATCTCTTCTTTTTGGCT
Organism: Hirtodrosophila confusa; assembly: GCA_035043065.1. Classification (NCBI taxonomy): domain Eukaryota; kingdom Metazoa; phylum Arthropoda; class Insecta; order Diptera; family Drosophilidae; genus Hirtodrosophila; species Hirtodrosophila confusa. The sequence goes on from JAWNNI010000148.1 coordinate 9,648,030, forward strand.
ATGAGGACTTCTATAATTTTTTATGTAGACAGGTTCATTGTCTTTCAATCTTAGCTTTTGCTTATAAAAATTATTCGTTGAAATTGATTCGGTTTCTAGTCCGAATATATCTGTGTAATTGGTGCATAATTCTGTTAATTTGGATTTAAATTGTAGCGGGAAATTTTTTGATAATCGAGACATGACATCTTCTTTTCTGGTCTCTGAGTTTGTTTGAACTATATCATAGTTCGAAAGTGATTCATATTTCAGACTGTTTATACTGACTAGTTGATCGTTACTGGTTGTGTTTAGTAATCGGACAAATGCATTTCTAGTTGTTGCAACTGTGTTTGCGACATAAATGCCAGTTTGAATTTCCTGGTTTGGAATTAGAACACTATCTTCGTTTGAAGTTAGATCGATTTTTCGGACAACTTGGGACCTTGCTGGAAATAATTATTGTATTATTGCCAGAACTATGTGTTATTGGGACATAAATCGGAAAGTTTAGATTATTAGGTCTTATTATAAGCCAATCTTCTGATGGCTTGAAGTCTAATTGGCAATTGAATTTCTTAATAAAGTCAAGGCCTATTATTCCGTCACACTGTATTGCGAATTGCAAATCTACTATATGAAAACTGTGTGGAATTATATATCTGTCTGTCTGTATCTCGATGTTGGTTAAACCTTGGGATTGTATGACGCCCTGGTTTATTCCTTGTATATTGATTCTATTATTAGTTTGTATATTTTGAAAAGCATCAGAATTTTCCTTTAAAATTGAAATATCAGCACCTGTGTCTATTAAAAATATCAGGGTTTTCCCTGTTGCTACATGATTAAATGATACGAATATATTTAAGCTAAAATTGATTGCATGAACCCTTTTGTTTTTTATTGCTGTGTATCTAAAGGTGGTTGGGAGTTTCCCGAGGTCTGAGCCTGAGTTACTCTTACATTATTATGGTTCATTATTATGGTTGTTGTTACGATTTCTATTTTGGTTATTGGCGTGATAAGAATTGGTTCTATTTGAATTGCCACGTCCTCTATTATTGTTGTTATAGTTACGGCCTCTATAATTCCCACGACCGCGGTTTCCACCGCGTTGGGAGTAATTCTTGTAATACAGTACTGTATTAGATTGACCAGTTGCTTCAGTGCAACTGTTGACAAATTTTGATATGGCATCATTCATGCTGTTGAATGTGCCAGCTTGCATGATAAGTTTTACCTTATCGATAGCGCAGTTTTTGGTCATTGCCTTTACTGCTTGCGTTGTACTGTATTTATTGGCCAATTCTGGCGTTAAGCCATCGTGAATAAATGCGCCTTCTAATGCCTTTGTTAACTGCTCAACCTCTTGTGTATATTGGTTGGCAGTTTTATTCCTTTGTTGCAAGTTAAGTAATTTGGCTGACAATACTTCGACTGATTCGCCTTTTACTGTGCTTGATAATTTTGCAGCGATTTCCGCAATAGTTTCTCGTTGCTTATCGCTCGTTGCTTATCAAGTTCCTCGCATGGCCTTTTAATTTTGTCTTAATGAGACTGACAGCTGTTGCTTCATGATTTTCTTTTAGTGAGTCTATAAGACTCAAAGCATCTTTGAAGCTTTGTAGGTTTTCTGCCTTTCCATCAAACTCTGGTAAGAGCGATGAGGCTAATTTGAGAAAACTTATAGCTGTTTGAGACATTTTGTTGTCAGTTGTTTTTACTTCAGTTTCCATTGATTTAATACCATCTGGGGATAAGAGTGATTTCTCGTCGAATGACGCTGAAGTGTTAAGTGAATTTGGAAGGAATATTGTTATTTTATGCCTATCCGAAATTCGCTTAATGTTTTCTCTTAAACTGCTTAGTAAGTCAATTGACTGTGTCAGATGCAAATCTTTTAATTTTGTTGCATTGTCACATATAAGCTGACGGATGGTATTGTAGGAATCAATGATAACTTTAACGTGTTTTGACTTTGTGTCGTTTGAAATCTGTGCACTTTTGTTAAGGCACTTGAAAGATTTATCAAACTAAGATTTATCAAACTCGGCACGTTGTTCTTTAAGAATGGTAACGATTTGTATCCATTCCATTTATTGACATTGCAAATTTATTTGAGCAAATGCACAACGTTGGAGTGTTGTTTTTTAAATACAACAAAATCTAACGTTCTGCCTAATATTGGGTGTTCTTTACGCTTTGTTCGTAGCCATTGTGATTCTTTAAAAAAAAAGGTCAAAAAGAAATTATCGTTGTGTTTTATATTTTATCTAAGTCGTTTGCACGACTCATATATTTTTTCTTTATGCATCGATTGTGCACTTTGTATAATTTAAAGAAAAGGCTAATACACATTAGCACTACAATAATTATAAGTAGAATCGTAATTACTTTTAGGTCTGGTGTTTCCACCTCTACCTTATTAATTACGTTAGCGGTGGAATCCACCGTTTTTGTGTCTATAAGGCCCATAGTGGCCCAGGGGAATTTACTATATACGGTATATAACGTCTCCGTTTTGAAAATATAATGTTCTAATATATATTTATATTATGTTTTTGAATTGAATCTATAATTTGAATCTGATGGATAACCATAACATTATTATTATTATTCTTTTTTTTTATATATATACATACATATATATATATATTATTATTAATTTTGTTGTTGTTGACGCTTATCGCGCCGAAGTAGATAAAATGTTTATACGCCAATTGGCGGGAAGAAATTTAAAATTAATTCACACAAGGTGAATGTACATGTTTTCCTACCTAGTGTTGGCGTATGGTTTTCAGGCCATACTCTAATCGGGCAACTTTTATGTCGCTCAATTTTACAATTGTTTTATATTAAATAAGTATGCATCGCAGTGCAATCAAAAAAATTATGCACGCAGTGCAATGAAAAAAAATGCGTTCTTGGAAACGCTGTCGGTTCACTCATCGCTGGTCTGACTTGATGTGTCAAACGGGGCCGGTGCTGGCTGCACAGGCTGCTTCGTCTATGTTGGGGCACCGGTGCTGGCGGCACAGGTGTACTCACAATAAGGTGAGTGTAGTGGTCCCTCGCAGTCCTTGGGGCAGGGGCAGGTCGTCTGCAGCTTCGGTATCTCCTTTTTGTTGGGCGGAGATTTTATTAGTTTTTGTTTTGATATATTTGTAATGACAGGGTAGGTGGATGTGTGTACGGCTGGTATTTGACTTTTTTTTTCGCTAGTAATGCTTTTATATGTTCAACTTCGGCATGTAATTTTACCGAGTTGTTCCAACATATGGCATTATTGCTGTTTAACAGCTTTAGCAGTTCAGCCTTTCTGGCCTTAAGTCGTTTTACCACACCGCTTCTTTTTGCACACATCACACTCTACTCACTGCGTTTTTTATTTGTTGTTGTTGTTGGTGATGCTGCCGTTGTTATTGCTTCCGCTGCTGTTGCTTCCGTTGTTGTTGTTCCTGCTGTTGCTGCCGTTGTTGTTGCATGCTGTTGTTGTTGATGCCGTTGTTGTTGTTATTATCGCTGTTGCTGCCGTTGTTGTTGCATGCTGTTGTTGTTGCTGCCGTTGTTGTTGTTGTTACTGCTGCCACTTTATTTTAGACATGATTTAATTTTTTTGTTGAGTTGCAGTTGTAGACTTTATATTTCAAATACTTTTAATGCATCCGAAGATTGTAATCTTCGTGACTATGTCACGGTCGCCATGTGGTGTTCAAACACGCAGTATTTTGTGTGTTAGGAGCGACTGTTCTTGTCGCTCCATATGCCTTTATTCTTCTGTACTTACAATTAGGAATACAGTATACTTAAACCTAAGGTTGCGCTGTCCCCAGTGGCAGCGCTGCCTTTTGTATATAAGTCGTTTTATATATAACATATAAAACGAATATATGTAACTTATATGTAAGCGACGAAGACGTCGCTGTAGGGAAAGAGCGTGCTGTGCATATGTGCAAGCGGTCATTGCATGGGACACATGCTGACGCGGCTTGTTTGTAGTCGAGGCACTTGTGACCGATCATATTTCGGTGCACTTGAATATGTCGTATGTTTAGGCAACAATGACTAAGTGTCATTGTATCATAATATTTATGTTTATTAGTATATATGAAGTATATACTGGACATAGTGTTTAGTGTTGAGCACAGTGAGCTCTCGATATGTGCACACCACAGGTGGCTCACGATTTGATAACTTATTGTGTATAAATTGAGTCGAGAGCTCGGCTTTTAAGCCACAGACGCGCTGCTCAAGTGCCGCCTGCTGGCGTGGAAATATTTCAAATACTTTTCTAATAGCCGCTTGCATGAATGAATTGTTTTTTTATTATGGCCAGAACGAGACGGGCCAGCCGACTGGGCTTGAAAATGCATTTCATGCCATAAGTGATTAAAGCGGTGATCGCAAATGCCAGAACCGGGCGTTGAGAACTCTAATTGTCAGCCACAAGGTGGTAATTTAGAATAGGCTGACTGGAATGGAGCCATTGTAAATACAATTATTAAGGAATACAAGTATTTTTAAGCAAATGATGAACTCTGTCTTAGTTTTGCATATAAATAAACACTTCAGATTAATGATCATTAGCTCCAGTAATCAAAATAAGTTCAAATCAACGAACAATTGATTCCTATGAAATTCTAAGCAAACTTTCAATTTCAAATATTCAGCCTATTCAGCAGAACTTATCGCTGACTGATTTCCGCTGACTTATCAAACGCTTTAATGCTTTGCCTTTGCTGAATGATTGAGTTCGTAACAAATATTTTGATTTAGCTCAGTATTTTTAGGATTGATTTCCGGTCAGCGAAATTATAAGATTTTGGGTAAAACTTCATAGTTCGCAGTAGCAATAATAATAAAAACGTAGCGGAAATCCGTTTGCGATTACTTCTGCTGGATGCGCGCAATATCTGCTATAATACACTCAGAAAAATTAAGGCCCCGAAATTTAGAAAGTTTAAAGTTCAGAAAAGCCAAAGGCAGCTGGGCTTCTTTTCTACTGAATTTAAAAAATGTTGTTCTTGAATTTAGATATTATTTCTAGCTTAATTATAGGGAAATTTCCTAAACTCTCTGGCATTTATTTTCCTGAGTATAGGAGGAGATTGATTCGAAAAGTAATCAAAGGTAACTACGGATAGTTGAACTTCTGCTTATTTAACAAACATCTGCTGCTAGGCTTGTAGTACAAATTTTGGTAAAGAATATTCGCGTGTACCTTAAGAATATCGTTACTTAAGCAACTCGATCGTATAGAGTGCTCTATACAATCTAATCATATTTCAAACTGACTCCAGTAAGCTGATAACTGACGTTTCCAGTCGTTTGTTTATGCTATTAAAGCGAAATCAAAGTCGGCGAAACCAGACTTTATTTATAGATTGCGGATTCTCAAGGATCGATCATAAAGGCTTGCCTTGGATTTCAATCAGGCGCCGATTTGAGTCTTATGTAAACAAAAGACTCCGATGCTGAAACTCGATGCTCAAACTAAGAAATTGCAGACAAATTGTCGCCAAATCAAAGCCTACACATGTAAACAACATAGCTTATGTTCTTACTGTTGTTGTTGTTGTTGTGAGTGTGTGGGGCAGAGTATCGCTTACAATTGCACTCGATTGTTTATACAATTGTTTTGGGGCCTGCTAATGGGCAATTGGGACTTGTTCACTGGAGGAGGCCCCAAAGCGTCTATCATAAATTTTCAAATGTCAAAACAATAAAAGCTCAATATAAATTTAGCACATGGCAAAGGCGACGGCTGCGGGGTGAAAGGGGTGTGCTTAATATGTCTTTTGATTATTAATAAATAAAGCTTACTTTTGTTGTTGCTGTTGCTGTTGCTGTTGTTGTTGTTGTGCTGTGCCTGCTGCCTGCTGCCGCTCGGTCTGCTTATATTTTATTTGATGACGCGTTGTTGTTGTTTGTGCTGCTGCTAAATAAACAAAAGGCGTGTGTCGACGCTGACGCCAACGTTGACGTCGACGTTGCCAACGCTGCCCCAAGGCTTCGACTTTGAAAAGCGTTTAAGCGGCTTAAGCGTTTGCCTGCCTGCCAGCTCGCTCTCTCTCTCTCTCTGTCTCTGTCTCTCTCTCGCTCTTCCAGAGATCTCAGATCTCTCGGGTCTGGGTCTGACTCTGGGTCTGACTCTGGGTCTGGCTCTGGGTCTGGGCCTGGCTCTGGGATCTGGGATCTGGGGTGCCACTGAGGCTGCCGCGTTTGTTGCTGCTGTCATCGCATAAAAATTTCGCCAGCTTTGTTGTTTTGTATTTGTTGTTATTATTATTATTAACATTTTGGGTGCTGCAGGGTGTGACAAATGATCATCACCAGCAGCAGCAACAACAACAACAACAACAAACACTAAGCAACAATAACAACAAAACCCGCGACGGCGACGCGCAAAACTTGTGGAGCCAAATTGTCTGGTTGGTTGTTTGTTCAACTTGATTTGTTGTTATTGTTGTTGTTGTTGTTTTACGCACATTACTTACGACTGCAGCTGTGTGTGTGTGTGTTATTTGTTATCATACACAACAATTTGTATGCATAGAAAGCTAACGCTTAATGCGCTGCGCTTTATAAGTAGTAACATTTAAATATTAACATTTTCTAAGAATTTGCACACTTAAATAGTTTTCGACGAATCCTATCAATAAACTACGCGTTTTATAAAAATTCATTATTTATAACAATATTGTTCAACTATAATCGAGCTTTGTACGCAACAGTTACAGCTCTTAATTTGGTTTTTATTTATTTATTTATTAAAATTAACTATAATACATTTTTGGTTTTTATTTATTTATTAATTTAAGTTAGCTATAATGCATTTAAAAAAATTAATATTCTAATTAATTATAAGAGCGTCAAGGCCTCCAGCTCTATTTTACAAAGAAATATATTTATTATCTAAATTTAGTCAATTAGATTGCATTTTTCTTATAAAGTTATAAATTCAATTAACATTAGGGGATGTTACTGGGAAAATAAATGATGAGGCAGGAGAATAAGGAAAATGGGCCTTTCTGATAATCTCCAGATCAGGGCAGATAGCCAAAAGGCAATTTGGTGTCTAATTGTTCATATATTAAAGGAAAGAAATAACTTCTAGACTACACATAATTCTTCAAATTTATATACTTTCCTTAAATATGAACAAAGTTTTAATATTAATTTGATAAATATATATTTTATAAGTTTAAAATAAATAATTAATTTTGAATATAGGCAGTACAGCCACAGCTCTTAATTGGGTTCCTAATTTTCCCTATTAAAAAGATAGAAATAACTTCTAGACTACTTCACATAATACTTTAAATTTACATAGTTTTCTTAAATATGAGCAAAGTCTTAATTTCATATTAATTTTAAATTGAAAATATATTTCTTATAAGCTAAAAAAATCAAAACACCAATTCGTATATCGTTATAAATTTTTTAAAAGTGTAGGAAAGTATATCAGCTTTGTTCGCATTGCCAATTTCGATTAAATTATAGTACAATTTGTTGATATTTCACTCAAAAATAGCAAGGCAAAATCAAAAACGTTTCGTCTTGAAAAACGACCTGTATATAAGTATAATAACAGCCAAGCTTAAGCTGAAATTGATTTTGGTTTGACATACTTTATTGTTAGAAAAGTATAAATATTCATTTTAATTGACTTCAATTTAATACTTTATTAAAATTAACCAACAATTTTCAATAAAAGCTGCGCAGAATTGGTTTATGTTTTAGGATGAAAACTTTTGTGTGTGTGCCGGATCTCATTTAATCAGATTAGATTTAATTAATTAGCAATAAATCAGAGCTTTAATAATACGACTGTCAACGTATTCAGATACACACTTCCACACACACTATCTTTCCAAGTATTTGATTTTCCCAGAATCAAACCAGACGTCTCAATAGCTTCTGGTCAGGGTATTTAACCAATCGGTGCGGCAACAACACACAATTCGTGCGGCTTTAACTATTTTTAAAAATAAGCTTTGTTTTATTCTTTTTTTAGTGCCTTGCCATAAATATTGGCTTGGCTCGCTTGGCTCGATGTGGTGTGATGTTTTTGACCATAGCCAAACTGCCGTTTAAAGCAAGTCAAAGTCAAGTTTTACGATATGCGCAAACATAAATAACGAACTGCTTATGGATTTTCGGCATTAGATACTCGTATCGATCGGCACAGATGCCACTTTTGTGCACATATTCATAGCCTAGACTAATTTATTGTATTTTTATTTATAAATGCGCAATTTGAGGTATATATGCGAGCTAAGCTGCCTGCCAAAATGGGTCACTAAGCGTGACAGTTATGGAGCAATATTGCGGTCAAAGAGCGAGTTTCGATTTTGATAGAGCGTGCCCAGAACAAAAGACTGAGGCGACAAACTTGGCATGGCTCTAAGAGTGGGCGTGGGCGTAGGCGTGGGCGTGGGCGTGGGCGTGCGCAGCAGCAACTGTTCACATTTACGCATGCTAATCATGCTGTCAACGTAATTAAAATGTAATCACCGTCGGGCAACTAATGAGCGAGTTGTCATAAAAATCATATCCAGGGCGGTTCCACGGTAGCAGGGGGAGTTGGCTCAAAACAGGCGAAACGGGCGCAGTTATAGTAAATAATATGTTAATGGTAAATTAAAGCCACAAACGCGTTTACTCGCTATGATCGGTTCGCATTGCTCTACCCCTACACCCCCCTACCCTCTGCCAGCTGCTGCGGCAGTTTTTCTATTACAATAATACAAATAAAACCTAAAGTCTATTTTCATATTTTGCGGTTTTGCGGTTAACACTTTTTACTAGCCAAGTCTTTTGTTATGGTTATTTATGGCACAGTGTCTGTCTCAGTGTGGCTGTGTGTAAGTGTGAATAGGTAACTGAGTACAGTGAGTACTGTGAGTACTGTGAGCACCGCGTGGGCTGTAAGTGAATGTTATGGCGCTACAAGTGACATTTGAATGGAAGCCGTTTAAAGTTGAAAGGCTCTTGTCACGAATTAAAGGCCAAGTGATCACAACTGATGCCAATAAATGTGCTAATCGGCTGAACTCTGTGGCTTACGGTTGATACGGTTGAGAGCAAGCATATATTTAATGTAATAACTATCAATCTCAATCAGCAAACGAGTGGATTTTATATACGTCTAAACAGATCTTTGACGAACATCAATTTAAGTATATTAAAAGCTCATCTTAGAACTAATACAAAATAATGCTTACTTTAAGTAATTTTCTTGATCTGAATAAGCAACTTGGAAGGTAAACGGATTGAAATGATTTATAGTTCTAATTAAGTAATAAATTAAGTGTATAACAAGTGCATAGCTTACAAATCGAAAGTCAAAATAGATTTTCAACTTTTGTTCGTAAACATACAGCATTTAAATGTTTTATTTTAGTTTTATATATTATTGGCTTATCCGCAAGTTTCATATCACTTTACTTTCAAATCACTTCAGTGCTTACATGTTTTATTTAAGTATCTCCAAACCTTGTATACAATATCGAGGCACAATTACTCAAAAGCTTAACTAATTTTTATGGGTACTCAATAAATCTAATTGGCTGTTGGCTGTAAAGTATATGGTCATAAAAGGCACTTTTGTTACGGTAATAATAATAAAGATCATGATTTTCTGTTGCTGTGTCTTAATTTGTTATTCATGAAATATAAAAGTATTTTTTACAAAAAATGAGACAGTTTTAATCGTTGCCTGTAATATTGTTATATGTGGATTTATGTGGCTTACAAAACTATACTAAGGTGTGTCTTTCTAGAGAAACATAAACATATGTAAATATCGCCTTCAGAATGGGTTCCAATCCTCCAGACAAATACGTTCGCTAAGTTTGGAATCTTGAAGCTATAAGCCTCATACAAATCTCAAGCGTCAGTTTTACAGCTGTTGGCTCAAAGTCCAGATCAGTTTGTATAAATAACAGGATTTTTCGCTTAGCTGCAGCTAATGGCGACAGTTTGGCTCCTGCAACGCCGGCTGGCGGCACTTGATTGTGTTGTTGTTGTTGTTGTTGCTGTTGCTGTTGTTAGTTTTATTCATAAGCGTGTTGGTCGTTGGGTCCATAAGCGTCTATTTTTCAATATTAAAAATGAAAAGTGTTGGCATTAAGTGGGCATTAAGACAGGGCAGCCACGGCGAGCAGAAACTGGCATATTACTCATACGCAGCGTTGCACCTGTTCGGATAGCGAAGCCGGCAAACTTAATTACTAAGCAGGAAATATTAGCGCGCATAGTTAAAGCAAATAAAACTAATGAACAAGATATATTAATTTGGCAAAATAGAAACACGCAACGGCAACAACAACAACAGCTCTCCCAGCCCAAAGTCAAATGAAACGCGAACAACTTTCAAGTGAAGTGCTTGGCCGGACGCCTGCCACGAAAAGTTGAACATGCTTTTTAATTGCAGCCCAGCAGCTCTCAGAGCCGAATGCAAGGCAAACACAACTTCAGCCCCACAATTTGTACAAACACACCAAGACAAACACACACACACACACCACACACACAACAACATAAGACAAGAAAGCAAAAGTTGTGTAAATCATCTGAAGAAGTCTCTAATACACTTACTAAAACCTATCGAGGCATACTAAGTATTCATTTATTAAGTGGGAATAGATTTTGGAAGTTAATTAGTTGTAAATTTGAAAATAGATAGAACTATGTCAGATGTTTGTCAACCTTTGGGTTGATTGAATCATTATTTTGTTATCCTTAGAACAATTAATACTCAAGTTAATACGATTGATTTTATCGCAATGCCAAATATATATAAGAACGTTACAATTGTAATTACAATTATAATTGTAATAAATATCATCAATATCATATTTGATATAATATCTTCGAAATTTATTAAAGCTACTTATAACAATAATCATCAATATCATATTTGATAAGATATCTATAAAATTTAGTAAAGATACTTGCTCTTTCCTATAGTATAAACAAAAGCTGAATATTGAATATTTTATATTATATCTGGTCAAAGTTAATATTACTACACTATATACATATTATACTCTCTGTATATGTAGAGGACTAGAAGAGATCTGGCCATGTTCTATATGACAAACAATAGATTCCACTTCTGGTGGACTATATCCTTATGGGTCTCCAACAAAATCATACAAAATGTGAAGAATATATGTATTTAGTGTGGCATATTGAAGTAATTTTAGAATAATAATTTAATAATCAGGACTATACCCATTTTCGATAACTTTTTATTTCGAATCGACTTTGATTGTGAGCTCCTACTTTTTGATTAATTAGCAATCGTTTTCACTTAATTTTAGTTCTTTTCTAATATTTTGCATATGCCAATGGCTTAAAAGCAAAAATATTATATTTTTAATGGATTTGTTTCTAAATTTAAAACGGTGAATACTCAATATCGGAATTGGGAAAAGAAATATTGAATATTTCTCTTTATCTCACTTTTATAACTTTGGATTTTCTTTAAACTATAAACTATTTGACTTTAAAAGAATGATAGCCATAGTTTCTCCAACGATTCCAAGATATTCTAGACTGCGTTTTAATGAGGTATTACATCTAATATTACTGTTCAGTTATGTTCTGGATTTGATCACATATTTGATTGAATATACCTCGTTGGCTGGAGGGTATCAATAATTGCACAAGCAATTGTCTGCAACGTGTCTGGGTGCAAGTCGTCATCGGTTGCTGTTGTTGCTGTTGCTGTTGCTGTTGTTGTTGGAGTTGCAGTTGCCGTTGTTGCAGTTGCAGTTGCAGTCGTCTCGCACGAAGCTTCAACTGCTCAGCTCTGATGTTAACGATGTTGTTGGCTCGTTGAAGTCTGCGGCTGCTGCAGCCAGCAAATTGTTGAGCAATCAAATCAAAAATACAAAAACAACTCAAAATAAACAAATGAAAAAAAGCGAAATCTAAAAAAAAACATTGTCACGTCAAATTCATGTCATTTAATTAATTTTGTTTACTTGCCGCAACGTTAATTTGTTTTTGCTGCTGTTGTTGTTGCTGTTGCTGTTGCTGTTGCTGTTGTTGTTGTTGCCGGCGACTTGTTGTCTTTGAAAAAATTTTCCATCGCCGTCTGTGTGTGGAAAATGCCGCTTGCCAGCTATGTTTTATCATACACTCGTACTCATATGTAGTAATCGTATCTCAGGCTCGTATAGAATGCCAAAAAAACAAAATAAATCAAAAAAAATTAAATATTTTCCCACATGGCTGCACTTTATGCAAAAACCGAATTCGCATGAAATCAAACAAAGTTGTTCTTGCATGGGGCATTTGTTTTTTATAGTTTGCCGACAGACTCTTGACGGCCTGTCAAATAAATGTCGCTTTATTCAAATTTCGCTTCGCACTAATTGTCTGGGGTTGGGTTAAGACAAAGGCCTCGAAATCTTGCCTCAGCTGCTGCTGCTGCTGCTGCTAACAAGACCCAATTTCGGGCCCAATTCCCAAGTGCAGATTAGCCGTGTTGTCCTCGGTTTGGGCAGACTTTCTGTCGCAGACTTTCAGGCTGCTCCTCCTCAATCAACTTTCGATCAAAACGCGCCGCGTCCGCATCCCTTTTGTCTCAGATCTTGGGGCACAATGGTAGAGCAGGGTAAAGGGCAAAGGGGCTCGAGTGCTTGGAACCTTTTGGCGGCGTTTTGCATGGCTCATTTGATTTTTGTTTTAGATGCGTTACGATAGATCACAAAAACCAATGCCAACGATTATGCACAGTGGCGCAAAAACTTTAATTGGCAATTGATACAACCATTCCCAACGAAACAAGTCTGATCAAGTCTGATTAGGTACTATGGATAATAAATATATGAAAAGTACTCAACACTGTTCTCAATTGTATTATAGAGAATTTAATATAAAATATATCAATATTCAAACCTATGAAATCTTCTGAACTTCTTTCGAATCTTCAATTATTTGAAACTTTATGCAATGAGATAAATTCTTTAAGAGAAGATATCATAGTTCGGAAGTATTCTTAAAATCTAAAGCTCCTGCAATCTTAATCTTTAATATTTAGAAATTTTTTTAGAAAAGCATTAATTCTTTAAGTTAAGATATCATAGAGTGTTCTTTTTATTATTTTTATATATTTAATATCACAATCAACATTTCGGTACATCATAGAGTGCTAATCTAAAATGTTTTGAAAATGATTTAAAATATGATATATGCTTTGAGATACAAATTCATATCTGTATAGATTTGATTTTTGTCTAGTAGATAAATATATAAAATAGATACATTAAAAGAAAAAAAACATATTAATATTGATAAATTTCTTTTGCATATTTGATTTATGTTACTCCCTTATAACTGCCCACAAGTCTATAGACATGCTAGTATATTTTTTAAAATACCGAAAATTGTATCTTATTTTAAATATTATCCAGAGATTGTATCAATTCTTACAGGCCCCATCTAGAGTCTAGGCTAAGGAAAGAATTCATAAGTCTGTTCTAGGCCATTGCTCAGAAATACAAGGTGTGAACCAAACAAAGCGCAAGATATCCTTCCTATTTCGATAAAGTATCGATAAAGCTATCGACAAGCATCACTGCTGATATCTAGATACTCAAAAGCGGAATCACTGTGCAGCGGCATCTGTACGCGGTTCATTCAAGTTGAAAAACGGAAATTATCAACCGAAAGAGATACGAGTGCGAGCAACATACGACACCGGATGTCTGCCAGGCATAAGGCATAAGGCATAAGCAAGGAGCAACAGGCGAAAGGATAACTCTGCTAACAGCTAACAGACTACAAAATGTCTGCTTAAGCTGCGGATGAGTTAATTAAATCTGTCAATACTTCAATACACAAACACACTTATACACACACACACACACACAAGCCTTGAGCTTAAGGGACAGGCAGAGCCATCAAACGACCATGTCCATGTCCATGTCGTCGTCCATTCAAGCGCCCATCATCAACAGCAGCAGCGGCAATAAAAAATGTAGCGCACCATGTGCGGGCCCCAGCTCCTCCCCGACCCCGACCCCGTCCCCGTCCCCGTCCCTGACTACGACCTCGACCCCAGCCCCATAAGCGGCAACGGGAACGGAACCGATTCGAGCACCGAGCACCGAGCTCCTTGCCAGGAATGTAACTCGATTCCTATTAACTCATCAAGTTGGGCGCTGGGGCGTTGTTTTGGGTGCCGGTGGCCCGTCCTGGCCGAGCCGGGCCTTGGCCATGCTTTGGGCCAGAGCGGACCGAGCAACGGATTGAAAACCGAGGCAAAAATTAAATCAGTTTCGGTTAAGCAAAGGCAACAAAACAGAGAAAAAGCCAAAAACTGCCAGGGCTTAAGGCAATTTGTAGCCCTGTGCGGTCCTTTTGCCAGTATGCATCACGTATGTGTGTGTGTGTGTGAGTGTGTGTGTGAGTGTGTGTGTGTGTGTGGCTTTATAGAAGCAAATATGTTCACACACTTTACTAATAGCTTCATAAATAATAACCAAAGAGGTCAAAAAGTTGGCCAAAATACACTGAGAGAAAAAGCTTATGAAAAACTCAATATGAATAAAGAAGAAACAAGATACATCCAGAAATTTAAGGGTTCTTAATGAGGGCACGGGAATATCAAGAATTAAATATAACTTATCATAAATAATAAGTAGCTAATTATATTTTTATTTAGTGTGGAAAGCTTTATTAAATTGAATACATTTTTTTATTTATTAAGAAACGAGCTTGAAAATAACTCATTTTAAAGTTTTTATAAAAGTCAAATTAGTTTTTAATAAAATAATTGGTTTTTTAGAGATATTTACTTCATTCTCGTATATCATATGAAATAAAAATTGATTAATTTTTAAAAAATCTCTTAGTTAACCATTCTTAAAACTTTCTTTTATACGTAGTACGTCCGAATCGATCATATGGAAAGGAATCCAAGCTCTTTCTGAAAATGAAGAGCATATATATTCGTTGTATTAATATTAAATGAAAAACTTCCTTATTCTTTCCGCATAGTGTTGAAACTACCGAAAATTACAAGCATCAAAGTACTTTTGATAAGTAGAACTCTTGCTGGAGGCATAAGACCCGAAATTTGTTAGTTCTTGCAACTAGCTTTAAAAGTTTTTGAACTGTAGACATTTGCAGCGGCCAACGGGCAACAGGCAGCCAGTCCGTTGCATCCCTGGCACCCCTGATCCCTCCCTGGCTGCCCCAACGCATCTGCTTGTGCCTGCCCCACGCAGAGCGGGCCGTAGATGAAGATGTGTATGTGTGTGTGTCTGGTTGTTGTTGTTGTTTGTGTTGTGTGTGCAGTGTCTCAAGTTTTCAACAACAAGCTATATAAGCCAATAAAGAAGAAACAAGACCAACACCAAGAGCCATAGCCAGGGAGCAGGCCGAGGCCCAAAGGATGGGGCAACAAAAAGAAAGCGCAGGCAAAAGAATACCTTAATTACGGTTAATGGAGCGTTCGAAAACCCGCCGTGTGTCCCTTCCTATCTGCGAGTGTGTGTGTGTGTGTGTCTGCGAGTGTGTGTGTATGTGTGCATGCGAAAGCCGCAAAATAACTTAATCACATTTCAGGGACCACAAAAATTTGCGGGCCATGTTCGTAATTTTGTATATAAATGAGCGGCCACCTAATGAGCCTGATTAACCATAGAGAGCAGGCCAGAGCGAGATGGCTAGTGGGTAAGAGAGCGAGAGGGAGATAGAGGGAGAAACCACTCGGGCGGTCGACGATTTTGCGGTGTTTCATTTAACTGCTTTCATGCCACAGATCGCGTCGAATGGGACGCGTCCTTTTGACCTCGGCAACCCAGGCACCGAGATCCCTGGGAGACTGGGATTCTTCCTTTTTTATGATCCGAGACTGAGATGCTTTTAATTTGCGTACGATGTGTCAATGATGTGGACGACGATGTCGTCGCGTGTGGCTTTCATTATTCTTGTTTTTTGTTGTTTCTTGCTCTTGCTGTTGGTAATAAAAATCAGCTTTGGTTTAAATGCCATAAACAAAACGCCTGAACATTTTTGCTGACAGATGTCTTCATTGAAAATTATGCAGGGATCGGGCCGGGAATTGAGACTGAACTTAAGTCTGGAACTGAAGCTGAAGCTGGGATTGAGACTTCGGTCTCTGGCTGAGGCGTCAGGTGGCATCAACCGTGAGAAAGTTTGCAGCATCACAGCTTGATATGATGTAGTTTTATAAGCCATACTTGTTACTGTTGTTGTTGTTACTGTTGTTGTTGTCGTTGTTGTTGCAACATGTACCTTGTTTGGGGCTCTGTCTACCCTATGATCTTCGATTGCGTCGGAAATTTTGTTAGGCATATCTCGCTCAAGCTCTAAATATATGTGTACCTGACTTTGATTTGGCCTTATACCGATTTTTATGCTAGTCGGCTGATTAATGGGCTCTTAAATATCTAAAGTGTCAAACGATTTGGTTCTGCTAGCTCTAAGAAACTTTAACTAATAACAGTAGTCTAGGAATGTACAATATACTTATATAATATTATTATGATCAGCTATTTAAAGTTGGTTGTAGGAAAAATTATGATTTTGAAATGTATTTTTCATCCCAAAAAGAGAATTAATATGTTTTAATAAACTTAAAGTTGGTAGTTGGTTTTATATGATTATAAGTATAGTATAGTGTAGGGTATAAACAAAGTCGATCAATGTTAACTAAGTCCAAAATGTTGTTAGTAGTCTTTGTATTTTTTTTGGGTTGCGCTTAGTCATGTTTTGGCTATTTGCGTTAACTGCCAACGAAGAGGAGCAACAGCATAACTTAATCATAACTTTTTGGGTGGCCCCCAATGGCCAAAACAATGCTGAATTGTTCTCCTGCCACACACACACACACACACACACACACACACACGCAGACAGATACACTTTGATTTCAATCTGAAACTGAGCGCCTGGCCCAGCATAATAATATTGTATCATTGTATCTCAAGGAGCCGCCGACGTAGCCTCGTGAGGTTTGTGTGATTGTTGGACTAAGTCTTGGCCTGGTCCAGTCTCTGGTCAGCAGCAGCAGCAGCAGTTGAGGCCCATCATCATCTCCATCATCAATGGCAGCTTTGGGCCTACCGTACAAAAGGCTCGCTGACTGTTTTGGGCGTCTTTTTTGGCTTTGGCACGCTGAAAATTTTATGACTTCATTTGCTGACCACCAAGCGAGAGTAGCCCAAAAAAAAAATAAATAAGAAATGAAAAGAATATCCAAACAGTCGCGGATTGCTTCATAATAGGCCGTTGTTGTTGGTCTGGGGATGCAATACCTGGAATTTCATGCAGCGGCAACAATAGCACAAAGGATTCTTTGAATTTTGATCAACATTTCGATTGGATAGCTACCCATCTGCACTAACTAGATCTAAGTAGCCTCTAAAGAAACCCAAGGACTATCATACTACAGATTGTAGCAAGTTAAGGGCTGTAATTAACGCTAGCAAATAATATGCCAGTAAACTAGTTAAATAGTGGAAATTTGAGTATTTTTAACAGAGTATATTTGTGAAAATTCAATTAAGATTTAAGTTTAACATTAAACCCAATTTTACTAGCCAAAAACTGATAGAATGAATGCTATTTTTTGAAGTCCTCACAAAATATTATATACTTTTCCGATGCACAACTTTCTTTGATTATTAAATAATATCTTTCTCTTTTCTGCCTTTGCAGAGTAATTTCAAACATGATCAGTAAGTCTTTTTATTATACTTATATCCAGACCAAATATATAAATAATTATAATTCTAACAATATTTCCTTTATTAACCGAGAGATTTATTATACAACTTATCAGAATTTCTTTTATTATATTTCAATAACTTTATAGAATAATTATAGTATTTTGAATATTTCTTACTTAAATTTATAAAATAGAAGTCTACAGTTCCGATTAATTTGAAATGCGGAAATTACAGGATCTTTAAGATCTATTTGGAATGTACTCAAAACAATTTATAGATCAGTTATACACTTAAGTACAGAGTTTACAACCAAATGAGTCTATAAGTCCATCTCTCTCTCTCTCTCTTTCTCCTCATTCTCTGTCTGTCTCTCTTTCCCTTATTCTCAGACACTTCAGTCAGTTTAGTACTCTCGCTTTTTAGCGCTATCCAACTCAAAAACTCCAAACACGTATCGTTATCTGTAATTTATGCACTTGTACTTTGAATCACTTAGTTGATCTCGTTTCTCTTTTGTATGTCCTCTGTCCTGGGTCCTCTGCCTGCCCCTGCTCCCGCCCCTGTTGTCCACTGGCAGTGGCTGCTTTTTGTTGTTGTTCCTGTTGTCACACACATAGAGACGACAATAAGGCGATGCGATTTCGATCTTATCAACAATGCGCAACGATCAGCGGCAACCGCAACAACAGCAACAACAGAAGTTGGGACACACACGCAGCAGCAAAGGGTAACAGTGACAGTGGCAGGGGCAAGGGGCAGAGGGGTAGCGGGGTTAACAAGTCACAGTGCTGGGTGCGTGCGTAGAACAGCTTCATAAATGTAAATTAGAGCTCGTTTAGCATTGACTATGGGCTCGTAAATAAATGCCAAATGACATCATTATCAACGTGCTTTGTTCAACTGGCCACCACTTGGGGCAAGACTGTGGCAACAGCAGCTCCTGCCACAGCTACTGCCTCAGCTCCTGCCACAGCTCCTGCCTCAGCTCCTGGCACAGCTTCTGCTCTCGTTTTCGAATGTCTCTTTTGCTCGTTATCGTTTTTATGCTGCTGCTGCCTTTGATGTTGTCGATGGCAGCGCTGATAGCAGCAGCAAGGCAGCAATGGAGGCAGCGAGAGCAAGGGAGGAGAGGCAGAGATCTCTGCTCCTGGGCCATGGCGTCTTATCCTTATCAGCGAGTGGCGATCGCCTTCGGCTGGTGATAATGACTTGTAAGTACAAAATGCCTTGTCAGCGACTGCCTGCGGATGTTTGGAGATTGTTGGATTTAGTTGTTGTTGTTGCTGGTGTTGTTGTTCTGTTTGTTGTTGTTGTTGTCAGTGATTCTGCCTGCGCATCACTTCAATTAATTTCGCTGGCTTAATTTGCGTTTTGTTGCCTGTCCCGAGCTCCGAGCCTTACAAGCAAATCGTGCGCCACGGCGTCCGTTTGTCTATGCCAGCTTCATTATTTTCCATTTCCATTTCCTTCAGCTGCGCCTGCTGCTCTGCCAACTGCAAACTGCAAACTGCAACTTGTAAGCGACAACAACATCATGAAAAATGCATTTTCAATTCGAAACGACAACATTGAGGATGTGGTTGAGGCTGGGGATGAGGATGAGGATGAGGATGCTGCTGAGGATGAGGCTGAGGACGAGGACAACGACAACGACAAGCAAACACTGCAGACTTACAGACGCGGTTCCTTCTTCTCTCTCAGCAGCAGCAGCAACCGCAGCTCACTTAAAATTCTTGGACCTTGTATTGAGGAGCTGAAACCTGGAACCTGGGACCTGGGAGCTGGGACCCGGCAGCTCGGAGTTGGAACTGCACTTACAACTCGCTGCCAGCGACTGCAAAACTTTTGTCAAGTATTGTAAAATTGTTTTGGCAGGCAGCGGCGGCGCTTGGGCATTAAAACAAAAGACGTTGATGAGTCTTGGGATTCTATGAGCTCGTAAAATGGCGAATGACCCTGCAGATGACACTAACCAACAGATTTAAGGGCCTGTTTTAGGGCCAAATTACCTTATAGGAAGAGACGTTTTAACAACACTTTTTCCTCAAAAGTGAATTATTCTCCTGAGCTCTGAATTATTCTCCTGAACTCTGCTTATCACAGAAATAATTGATTTGTATTTTCCAAACTCTATTAAGCATATTTTACTTCTTTAAAAAAGAACATGACCAAAGAACCCATCCATGTTAAGTTTTGATAAAGCTATGAGAGTTGAAACTCGACGGAGAGTATTATCTCTGGGCTCGGGAAATTTCCAAGTCAAGAATGGATTTTCGATCTTTCTCAATGTCTCTCATATTAGCAAGATACCAAACCAATATTACATTTATTATGTCTGATGTGGGTTTATAAAAGTGTTATCCTGGCAACTTCGTAAAACATAATTTCGATTGTATCCTATATTCAGCGGTGAAATATTTGTTTATTTCTTTGGGCTCCTTACATACTTCCTTCCTTCTGATGTGTCTCAATTCTTTTCAATATCTGTGGAGCATTCAATAAGATTTCGTTTTATATAATGAACTGATGAAAATCTATGAAAACTCTGTATATTTCCACTCCTTTAGCTTGTTGTCCAGTGTAATCGAAGTTGAAGTTAATGGCTTTGACTTTGCCCCATGCTCAACATGGTCAAGAGTCAGATAGTTTGTTTTGTGCGTGTTTTTTCCTGGAAATACGTCGCCCACATCATTTTCAATTTTGAGTTAGTGCCTGGCCGGATGTTGGCGATTGCCGCTGTGCCTTCTAATTGTCCAGTGGAAGTGGGAGCAGGAGTGGGAGTCACAGTCGGAGTTGGATCGGGGTCAGAGTGCACTCAAGTGCGGCGCAAGGTGCACGTCGGGGCAATGGAGCAGCTGTTGCAGCAGCAGCAGCAATAACAATAACAATAACAATAACAACAACAGCAACATGAAATTTTCAGGCAATTAGTGAAAATGTTTCAATTTACAAAACATCCAAATGATAAGCGGGAAATTAGTAAATAAAGACATCAAAGCGCAGAGAGCAGGCGGGGTACGAGGTACGGGGGAGTCCCAAAGGGAAGCCGGCGCTAATGGCGCTATAGAGAGGGTACCATAGAAGCCCAGAGAGCGAATGCATACAACAGGTGATTAATTATAAACACTGACAAAACATAAAAATACAATTTTTACCACGTACACAAATAAAGAAAGCGGCCGCAGGGAGACGGGAGAAGGGAGAAGAGCCAAGGGCGAAGGGTGAACGGAGAAGGGCAACATGAGCCAATGGCGGTTAACAAATTGGTTAGAACATTTTTATGAGTGCAAGGCAATATTATGAGGGGTCACTGTGCGTGTGTGTGAGTGTGTGTGTGAGAGATTGTGCGCATGTGTGTGTGCCTGCCCATTAATCGCGGGTTAATTGCCTACAAAGCGGTGAGCTAATTGCCCATAGGCAGAAAGGTTCCCCAGGTAAAGAATAGCCAGGGGTAGGGGTAGCCAAAGAAAGGGGGCGACAGATGAAGAGACATCAAGTGGGCGTGTAGCTCGAGATCTTTCCAATCGGCTGTTTTCATATTCGAGCAATATTAATTATAATGGAGCTTATCTTATCTTTATCTATGGTAACACAATAATTTGAAAAACAACTTATGAGGTTGGTCGAAATATTTGACGGGATTCAACAGTTTTTCAAAGTATGCCTCTTAATTTGTGTATAATTAATAAATTATTTTTATTATTATAAAAACATTGAATACAAATTTTAAAAAATAATAAAAAAAAATATATATAAAAATAAATAATAAAAATAAAAGAGGCAATTTTTTCAAAGCATGCCTCAAAGTTATGTTATGTTTAGTTAATAATTTATTGTTCTTATGCAACGCTTTTACATTTTTTAAATGTTCGAACAGTGTGTAAGAAGTAATACATTTACTTTGTGTATTTTTTAAATACATTTTTAAAGAGAAAATCCAAGAACATGGGGGAAAATCATAGACAAACAAACACCTGTTGAAAATAATAGTATGAAAGTTTCATTACGATAGCTTTAAAACTGAGAGGACTAGTTTCCATAGAAACAGACGGACATCGCTATATCGACTCGGCTTTTGTTGGGTCGGAAACGTCTGCTTCAGTCCATTACACATTTCGAGACAAAATTAGAATACCCTGCTAGGGTATATACAAAATTTAACATACTATGAAGTTGGAATTAGCTTAAATGTATTTTTATTAGTATTGTATGTATTATTATTGTTAATAATAATAATATAACGAATCTACTGCAAGATGTCAACAAGTTTCAAGCCATTTTTCTAACTTATAGCACATATTTATTACAGAAGTTCATTCAGTGCTAGCCTTTGTGGCTTTCGGCCAAAACAAATCCACTTCGTAGTCTGGGATTCGAACTTGGAACCTGCTTTAATGAGTTACAATTACTACCTAATAAAGTTAAGCTATCATGGGCACTTCAAACTTCAATAAAGTTAGGAGCTCTGCCATGTACTTTGTTACACATTCAGATTGTAACCTAATTAAAAGCTAAGTTCCCTTCCTAATGGCAACCACACACACAGGGACACACTTTATTACATATATGTAATCTGTGTGTGTGTGTGTGTGTGAGCAGCCGCATGTTAGTTCAACTGTATTTTGTACGAAAATGAAACGAACGAGAAATCGAGGCAGCAAAATTACTTATGCCCAATGACTGACCGGCGGGGGCTGCGGGAGAGAAGGGGTTGGATTGGAGGCTGCGGCTGCGGCTGGTTGCCACAGCAAGTTGCCTCGTTGCGGGTCCCTGGGTCTGGATATGTGTGCCTCACTCCGAGCCTGGGACCTGCACATGCGAATACACGAATGTATCTTCTAGCGATGACGACGGCAGACAAAGCGGTGCGTGCAATCGCAGCCAGAACAGCGTCAGTTGGCCAACAGACCGGGCCAAGAGACTGGCGCTGGGACTGGTACTGGGACTGGTACTGACCCAAGACGTAGACGGGTGATGAAGTGGCAGGACACGGCAACGTCGACAGAGACTGCGACTGCGACTGCGACCACGCGGCATAAATTGCGCATAAAACATGGAAAATGAAGCGATAAACTTAAGATACGCGATCGTAAAGCAAAGCAACTCCGTCGTCATCGTCGTTGTGGGTTTATGCAGTTGATCCCATGCACAGTGGTACACGCTCGAATCATTTATGAAAATATATCAGTTATTATATATACACAGAAAACTTTAAGCAATTCTGAGCTGCCACGATACGGAAAACTCGTTTAAAAATATATACAAATTTTTAACAAACAAAAAAAGTGATGCCTAAAATAATCAGAGTTTATTTCAATTGTGTTCTATTTCCCATTATCTGTATTTTTTTTACAGCTTACAAAGATATCGAGAAGAATTTCAAAGAAGATCAACAAATTCGTCAATCCATTAAAAAATATTCTTTTCTTTGATTTTTGTTCAAAAATGTGTATATTTTATACAAGCTTTCCATGAAATGAGTTAATTTACTTTTTCATAGCATGCAAAGTTCGAAAACTCTTAAAAATTTTGAAAGTTCAGTTTTTTCTTAAAAGTGAAATGAGGTTTCAATTGTTCAGCGATCACCGCACTCTCTTTATATGTCCATTCCATATAGAATCTTCCGCATAACTTTCAAATCAATGTCTGATTTTATTAAGAATAGTAATAGTAGACTATATATCAAAAAAACCTTAAAAAATACAATCTGATTAGCGCTTGAATGCTCCAAAAAGTATGCAATATGATATTTTGGAACTTGTTACAAATTTAATAAATATTTATTTAAAGTTAAAACTCTAGGTTAAATTCGATAAAAGGGAACAAACAAACTTCCACATATTATTTTAAAAAGGAAAACAACTATTACGAGTATTGAAACAATCTTCCAAGAGTGCGCCATTAAGTAGTATGCTAAAACATATATTATAGAAATTTTTAATAGTAAAATATAAATTTAAAATGTTATATGATTTAGTAGTGAAGCGGGTGACAAAGGCTCTGACTGCAAGGACCTGTAAAACTTGTATTAGCCACTAAATTAAATTCGTTAAAAACATAAATATAAGATATATTTTGGAGCATATTTTGCCTGGTCCGCTCCACTGTTTGGCTGTGTGGGGAGGTGCCGGGGCAGCATTGGTCAGTCCGACGATGTCAGTGTGTTTGTTTATGTTTGATGAAGCTGTTGGGGAGCGGCTGTCGCTGCTGCTGTTGGTGGCCATTAGGCGCGGCCTGTGGAAAGCCTGCGGCAGCGGCAGGATAATGACACCCCGGCCAGAGCTCGATCTTGAGCAGATCGGATCCAGCACAGTTATGTGTGTGCGTGTGTGTGCATTTCTGTGCATTTTAATGATGCCAGCTCCAAAGCATTTGGCTTTCGTTTTTGATGGGCGTGGCCAGGTTGCCGCTGATGCGTCACGCAATTTTTTTGGGCGATTTTTTATGATTTCAGGAAATGGCCAAAAGCCATGAAGCATCATCTCTTATTTTATATACATATTTTTTTATTTTCGTTGTTGGTTAGTTGACTGGCTAACAAGCCGCTAACAAAGCCAAACAAGCAACTGCCATAGCGTCAGTTTCAGTTTCAGCTCCTGCTCCTGCTCCTGCTGGATGATCCGTAAACGTCGTCGGGCTGCTCTTTTATTGTCGGCAAATATTTGGCCTGCTATTTTCGGCTCGTTTCTTGGGGTGCTGTGTTATTATTTGGTTGATTAATTAACATGCCACACGGGACCACCGAAGGTGGCAACAACGCCAGCGGCAGCATCAGCAGCAGCAGCAGCAACAAAATGCTGACAAGGATAACACAAAAGGCAACAGCAGCAATGCCTACAACGGCAATAACAAATAGTTGGCCAAAGTCCCATAATGGTTAACAGTTTGAGAGCCATACAGTTTGAGTAGCAGTGGCAAGATCCCAACAATCAGTTGAAAATTACAGTTTGAAGAAGACTGACTTAAGTCTGTTTAATTCGTATATTTTTCAGTTTTCAAATTCTTGTTAAGCGAAAGTAGGATGTTATTCAAATAGCACATATATAAAATAACTTCTTAATAATATACTAATAATATAACGTTTATATTTATGTTTACAATCTTTCTTCTTATTTTATTTCAATATGTCATTTCTTTTTTAATCTAATTCTCCGAATATATGAATATTTCGCTACAATGTTTATTTTTATAGCTAAACTTAATAAACTATAACTATTATGATATGTTAGCAATTGTGTAAGTAGCTTATAATATGAAGAAATAAATTTATAGTATATAAAACTGTTCTCTGTACCTAAATACATACATATATAGAGCTTCAATCGAATTTCTTAAATTATAAAATTTCATGGAAGTACAATATTACTTTTTAATTTGTATATATACATATTTAGTTCTTAAAACATTATTTTTGTACACATTTATTTCGCGTGACAAAAACATGATCTCTAATTTTATAATTACATTTTTTAAGATATCATATAAATACAATTTTAAAGAATTTAGTAGGTTGGGAATTTAAGAGATCATTTTTTTGTGTTCCCTTTTTAATATAGTTTTATGTAAGAGATACATTGATACTGAATTGTGGACATTTTTCATATATCTTTAAAGAATGGCCGCCGTTGACTAAAAAGAACAACAATGCGATGATCAATTTATGATATCAACTTTGTGGTGGACACGATTCCCCAAAATTGAGAACTCTACATACATGTGCGAGCGGTGCGGCAATAGCAGAGAGCAGAATCAAAGCTAAGGCTAAAGGTTTATAGCTGCTGCACTGGCTCCCACTCTTGGAGTCCATTCATGTGCCTCTCTCTCAGTGTGTGTGTGTGTGTGTGTGTGTGGTTGTGTGTGTGTGTGTGTGTGAGTGAGTCCACTTCATTTTGTAGTCTTTGTCCGATGTTCTGTGGCCGTCTGACTGGCTGTGCTTTTTGCTGGGCTCTGCCCGCTGATGAGGCTCTTCGAATTTTGGAATTTGTTCAGCCTTGTTAAGAGTTGTTAAGATTATGATATATGTATGGATGTATGTATGCCTCGACGGCCACGACAACGGCGATGAAGACGACGACAGCGGCAGCCATTATGTTTCGCAGCAGGAATGTGGGAAACGGCTGCCTCAGACCATTTTTCAGCTACCTCTCCGCTGTGGTTCTTTATGTGCTTCAACAATATTTACCCACACACTCGCACACCACTCACACACACACACACACAGGCACACACATACACCCACAGATACACACAGTGGCCACATAATCGATTCATGGCTCTGCGAGTAGCATTTCTTTCATGTTGCGTTGTTAGTTTCTTATTTTTTTTCTTCTTGGTTTTTTTTTTTTTTGCTCCATACGATTTTATGATTTGTTTGAGCGCATCTTTTTGGACCACCCGTGAAATCACTTTGGGTTTCGGGGGCTTGGGATTTGGGGCCTGGGCTTTTGTTAAATTGCTCTTGTTTATGTTAACATTTAAATTGTAGCCACGGGTAGCCGCTGCCATAGCCATAGCCACAACCACAGTCAGAGCCACAGTCAGAGCCACCGTCCCAGTAACCCAACCCAACCCAACCAAAACCAATATTTAAACGCACCGCTCCATGAATAATCATCGCCGTCGTCGTCATCATCATCTTTGGGCCGCTTTCAACATGGCCATCAATTCTGATTTACGAAAAGTGTTAATTAGGCAGCCAACGTTGTTATTTGTTGTATTCTCTTTTTTTAGCAACTGCTGTGCACTAAACATCAATTCTCAAGTCCAATTTAACTAAACAAGAGTCCAATTTAATAATTGAGTGACGTTTCGCATAGTTTATGATAGTCATAAACAATAGGAAATAACTCAGCAAATAAGTATTCTTTATGTTTGTTATAGTCAGGTCTTAACAATTGGTTGTGTTCTGTAAGTATTCGGTATTTATGATATATGATCTTTGATATTTGAATTTAATTTATGTTTTAAATAAGAGTAGCTAAAACTTTCGACGTATACCATCAATCATACCCAAATATAGTTATATTATATATTATTTATAACACAACATTTCTCTTGGTTTAGAAACATTCAAATACAGTTTGGAAATTTGCTTAGGTTTTTGCAGCGCTCTGCTTAAATCTGTTATTTTCTGTTGCCTGTAACAATCTTTAAATATAATAACTAAGTTATTTTTGCCTTTCACCGAAGCAAACATTTATTTGTTGCTACATTTTTTAAATTTAAACCAAAAGGAAATACATTTTTTTAATTTTACACACCTTTTCTATTATTTTTCATCCTCTCATCCTGATCAAATCATATATTTATTAGTATAATTTTATTGATACCCAATAACTTTTATTTCTGTTATACTTATGATACATGCAAGAATGTTCAGTTTTCAATTTCGTAATAAGTGAAACATTAAACGGGAATTAAAAACTATATTTTTTGTAATAAAGGATCAACTATAATTTTCATATTATAAGTTGTTATAAGCATATATTTATTTTTATATATTTACCCAAGGCAATGGCCCCAAAATGTAGGACCTAAATAAATGTGGTTAATGTCACTTAGAGTAATGACCACTTATACTATTAATATATAAATATATTCAAAGATTAAATATATAAATTAATGAATAAATAAAAGGGAATATTTTAACATTGTACCAATTACAATTTATACAATTTTGAAGCGATGCTCCCAGGCATGTCCTTCACTTAGAATATCAATATAATATTAATGACTACTGTTTCCCATTTCCTGTACATGTACATGTACGATGCATTTCTGCAGTTGGCAATGGTTTTGGAGCCACTGTTCCATTCATAGTTGGAGAGTGGTGTTAATTGCAAGGGCTCAGTCCCCAAGTGCCTCGCATAGTTGTCGCCCCATAATTGTTGACGTCGTCACCGTCGTCTTAGCCGCCGTTGACTGCTGTCTGTCAGCTGTCCATCAAAGCGTTGCCAAGTTGGTGTTAATGGGCGCCTAGAATGCGAGCGCAGTTCGCGGCTGTCGTTGTTGTTGCAGTTGTTGTTGTTGTTATTGTTGCTGTTGCCCCCCGCTTGTTGTACACGCGGCTACGCATGTTTTTGCTTGTTGTCCTTCGGGGATTACGCGTCAGTTTCGAGTAATTGCCCACGGCATCAGAGCCGTCCACTTTTTGCCTTGCATTTAATTTATTTTTGGATATGCTTAAAAATATAAGAAAAAGCCACACACATACACACACAATTATCTTGTAATAGTCGCTGTTCTTGCTGTTGTTGTTGATTATTAATGCACTCGATTTCATCGGCCACTCAGCAGCAGGGAAAATAAATCCGTCGTTCCTAACTGGCAGCGGGCGCCTGAATCTCACCACCCAGCGCCGATAGCTCCTTGAGGAACTGTCTCGCATTGGTCAGCGTGGAGGCGCCATAGATGATGCGCCTGTGCACATTGGACGTTTGCTTCTGCTTGATAAAGTCCACTAGATTCTGGTACTCAATGTAGTTGCCACCGCCGACCATGAAGACAACGGCATCCTGGAATGGTGCACGATTCTTGGGCAGCACATCGCCGCCCTTCAACAGCTTGGGATCTAAATAGAGATAGTCATCTGTTTCGGCATTGCTGCGGCATTCCATGACCTGCTCCGTAATCTTGGTCACAGGCAGATTCTAAGGGCAGAATGCATGAAATTAAACCGAATCTCATTTGATTTCTATTTGTTACTCACATGCCGCTTCACGACCAAGTTCTTGACGCCCTCCATGACAAAGGAGCTGCCCTGCGAGACGAGCTTGGTGAACATGGAGACGGTCCTCGTGCCGCCGCCCTCGTACTGCGTGGCCTGACTGATGCTAGGCGAACGATTCATGATGGCCTTCCAGCGCTGCACGTACGCCAACGAGGTTAAATCGCAGCCGGCGGATTGCAGCGCCTCTCTCAGCCTCTCCAGCTCTGATTCGGATAGCTGCTGGGCGCAAATATAGTAAATGATGTAGAGACGCAGCTTATCCTCGGGCTGGCCAAACTCAGCATCGCGCAACAGCTCAAGCAGCGGCTTATCCAGCGTTTGCTTTGACATAATCTTCTCCTCAATCTCAAAGTATGAATCCAGCCGCCGCGCCTTGATGTAGTTCAATATGGATGT
The DNA here is from genome assembly GCA_035043065.1 of Hirtodrosophila confusa. Lineage (NCBI taxonomy): Eukaryota > Metazoa > Arthropoda > Insecta > Diptera > Drosophilidae > Hirtodrosophila > Hirtodrosophila confusa. Next base: position 9,676,851 of record JAWNNI010000148.1, read on the forward strand.
GGCAATCTTGGTGTGCATATCAATCAGACGCTTCTTCTCCATCAGCTGGGGCAGCGAGTTGACGGCGTTGGTCAGACGCGCTGTCGTATCGTTGACCAGCGAGAAGGCAATGTCCGACTCGCCCTCAATGCCCATTGAGGTTTTGAGACGTTTGATTTCATCCTCGGAGTTGCGATAGGATTCCAGCTCCTCCTGAATGGCCTCAGCGACCGTGGGAAACGGGCTGCCCTTGTGCGTCACCCAAAAACGATCATTACGATCCAGGTCACAGGCCTTGGGCTTCTTGCGAGCACCTAAAACGGATAAATGAGTATGAGGAGCTAAAGCATTCCAGCTGGACACTTACCCGTACTGACAGCTGCCGCTTCGTCCTCCACGTAGACCAGATTGAGACCCAGGTCGAGCACATCGTGCACCAGCGCCTGATACGACCAGGTGTGATGCAGCGGCGTGGCCAGATCTATGTTCCGATCCAGTAGTAGAAGCACAGGACGTTGAAAACTAAAAACGCCACCGCCCGCCTGTGTGGCATCCATGTGAAACAGATTGGCACGCGCATCCCACAGATTCTCGCGAAGCTTCTTCTCCAGCTTGCGGGCCACCATCTCCGCCGCACTGTTGCGTGGACAGCGTATAATGGGTACATTGCCCAGCGTGACAAAGAGGGCGAACAGCGAGTCCACAATCGAGTCCATCAGCGCCATCATCTCCTCGTCCCGCGTATTGGCACGATTGATTGCATAGTAGGAGAGCTGTTCGCTCTGCTGATGCTTCATTATGAAGAAGTCGTCCTCCAGGCTGATGAAGTTCACATACTGATCGTACATTTTGTGGATATTCGCCACGCAGCCTGCATGCAGCGCTGCTGCCGCCAGATTTTCAATCTTGCTGCGTGTGATGGGCGCCAGGAAGTTCAGATGGTAGATGTCATAAAGCCCATTGGAAAAGTCCTGCTGTATGCGATCGAGATTCTCGTCCGTGGGCAGGCAAAAATATACAGCCGGCACATCCGGTATGGAGTCCCGATCCGAGTGCAGTTGTCTACAAATATACATATTTATTATTTTATTTAAATTGGCTCTGAACCCTGCCCCTCCACCGCTTACTCACACATGCAACGTCACGCCGAGTTCACGCAATTCCTTGATGGATATGATGGGCGATATAATGTCCTGGCCAACGCGATCATATATCAGTATCTTCCACACGGGCTCCGCTGCCAGCGCTTTCGGCTGCTGCGAGTTTAAATTAAGCATTTGCTTAATTGCATCTGTAAACGAAAGCAAATGCAAATTTTAAGTTTTCAACTGCAGTGGGACATAGTAAGACAATTTCGCACTTATTTGCCGTTCTCGTAGTGTTAACATGGTGCTTGTGTTTGAATATTGCAACGTCAGCGAACAAAATTTAATTTAATTATTTAAATTTTATTAAAACAACATAATTTACAAAATACAACACGTCACAATCATTTAGTACGCGTTATGGGCTTAATTAGTGCATTTTGCGAGCAACAGCTGTTAATTGATATATATGAGTAAGAGTGCGGTGGTATGGCGATATTTCTTCACTGCAACGCTGATAAATCTTAACAGCTGTTCGTCATACGCCGATATACGACCGATAAGTTGATTTACAAGAGCTGTTAGTTAACAGAATCAGATGTGGCAAAACCAAATTTCATTGTAAATTCAGCGTAGAGTTTTCTTAAAGTGATTTAAATATTAGGCTTCAATTTCGGCATTCTACTCAAACACATACATGGTCTACTTCAGTCTTCGTAATTTGCGTATAGTTCTTATTTTCTAAATAAGTATATGGTATTCAAGCTAATTTGCGCTTTCTGTCAAAAAAGAGGTTTAACGAAAAAAAATCCAATTAAGCATCACTGTTGGTACTGTTAACAGCGAGAAACTAGTTCGTTCTTGATCGAAACGGAACGACTTTGGTTCACTTGACTCGAATGAACGATCCGTATGCGCTCTCAATTTTGCGGACCCAGTTCAAAATTCGAAACCGCTCCTCTGTCCATAGACAGTTTTCGGATTCTGTTGTTGTTATTTTGCGTCAAACTCTCGTAGCGACCGGACGTGCGTCGCGGACGCAGCGCAACAGCTCCGCGTATTTTTCCAACGAAAACCAAAGTTAATTCGAGTGTTTGTGCAATAAATAGTGCAGTGTAATTCAGTCGAAATGATACTAGACTCTAAAAAGCCTAGACTACGGCCGATGAAACCATCCAAATGGCAGATTGTGCACCGAAATGTGTTAAACAATTCCCGCCTGTCGGGACGCCGACGCTGCGGCAGGCGTACGGTCAGTTGTTATCATTACTTCAAGCACAGTCGCAGCTTTCTGTGGTTCATGCTCTGCAATTTGTTGCTCACTGGCAATAACGGAAATGCGCAGCTGCTGATAAATGTACAAAATCAGGTGCGTTTTGGTCTTGAAATTATGAATTAGAAATCCCCAATGTGAATGTCAAAATTAGTCTTTTGTCAGTGACGCTGGCAGCGCTGTTGCTGCCAACAGCCGCTGTCGACGTTTTTCGAACATCAATTTCGAATTTGAGTGCGTCAAAACAAGAGTACGTGTGCTGTGAGAGCGAGCGAGAGAGCGCTGGCAAACATTTGTTGTTATGCATCAGCTGCGGTTTTTGGTGTTTTGATTTCTGTTTGTTGTAACTAATTAACGCTGTTAATTGTTGAAATTTATATAGTTTTTCCATTGCCAAAAATGCCGAGCTGACCTTGAACTTATTTCTATGACGTATGTCATTTGTGCAAGTCATCATTAAAGTTTTCACTTTTCTTTTTGACAGTTGCGCTTAAATATGTATTTATTTTTATTTGGGTATTCTCGTATGCACGTGGCTTACATGAAGGCATAATATTGACATTTACTTTGGCTTTTCTATAAATTTTAGATTACCTCTGCCAAAAAGTCACTAACAACAAACCGCCTAGTGTGTGGATGTATGTGTGTGTGTGTGTTTGAGAGAGTTTGTGTGCTCTTTTTGTTGTTGTTTACATGTGACATCCTCGCTGCTGCTGCTTTTGTTGCTGTCCCTGGCCCCAAAATGTCTGATGCTGTCGACGTCGCTGCCGGCGTCGCTGTTGCTCTTAACGTGAGCTTTGTTTACATTCGCTTTGTTCAAACACACACACACGTACAATGTACACAAACAGGGCACACACACACACGTATACACATATACACTCATACACGTGTACCCAGGCGAACTTTCGGCATTCTGCTTTGGGGCAACAAAGGAATAATAAATTGGGAGGCATGAAATAGCGTGAATATTCATTTGATTGTAAGTTAAAACGACAGCGAGTGCGGAAAACTCAGCTTACAAAGTAAGGCGTCTAGCAGCACTCAAGCGAAATACGAAACGCCTTTTGTGCGATAGTGTGCAAGTTTTCCACTTCAAGAAAGGAAAATTTTACAAAAATATGCCCCTATATGTATGCCATATACAAATATATATTTCACGTCGTATTGTCATATCAAAATATCCGTAATATAGTCGTAATATAATTATGGCATACTTTTACAGTTCATATTCTGTCACATGATTAAATTATTTTATTTACTGTGCTGCCTCGAATCAAGAAATATAATACAATACATAGATATATGGTTAAAATTTAAAAGCATACACGAAGTTTGGGAAGTTTATTTGCCAGTCCGGCCAGCTATGCCCTATTCTCAGCTAAGAATTGCCGGTGGCGTTATTAAAACCTATAAAAAAAATAGTAAAGAGTTAGTCATAAAGAAAAAAAACTAAAAATGTAAGGTTAATTTAAAGCAGAAAACTAAAGAGCAGAATAAAGCAAATAATAGGAATAGGAATGCAGTCTCCAACCCGGTGGGGGAAGTTTTAGTAGCCAGTCCGACAAGCTGTGCCCAAACTCACAGCTAGGTTGGTTAGAGATTTCGTTAAGAAAAGAAGGATCTAGGAAAGGGTACGGATGGGATAAGAATAATATAGTTATAGAGTAGGAAATAGAGGGACATAGACTGGGAAATCTGCGATCAGAGAAAACCGCAATGGCCCAGATGACAAAAGAAGAACGTTTTATAAGCTTGTCATATGAAAATTTGGCGTTATCTGAGCTGTCATATTGTGATGCCTGTTTCCACTGCAGTAGCGTGTCATAATACGCATGACACCATTAGACATGTTTTGTTTTACGTGTTTTCACAGAAAAAGATTCCACAAAAGTTGTCAGAAGAAGGACGTTTCAAAATACTGAAACTATCAGTTCTTAAAAACACTATATCAAACTGATTTTGGTATTATATATGCAGATAAAAAGGTATTCTTAATTACACCAGTTCCCGTTTTCACTTTCAACAACTTTTTGCGGATTGAATTCACTTTCCTTTAATCTAGGATTAACTTCACCAGACATTGATATAGTTGTATATTTACTAGTTCAACGAAAGTAATGAAAAAATAAACATTTTAGGATGATCACTGCAGCAAAGTTCCAAGAGCCTTATACTAATTACTCCCTGTACCCATAAAATGGGTAAAAGGGGGTATTACATCTGTGCAAATGTATGTAACAGACAGAAGGAGACATCTCCGACCCTATAAAGTATATATATTCTTGATCAGTATCAAAAGAGATTTCGATTTGGCCATGTCCGTCTGTCTGTCCGTCTGTCCGTCTGTCCGTCTGTCCGTCTGTCCGTATGAACGCGTCGATCTCAGCAACTACAAGAGCTAGAGACACCAAATTTGAAATGTAGGTTCCTGTATACCATACGCAGATCAAGTTTGTTTCATATTTCAGATATCTCCCCCCGTTCCCCCGCAAATCGATTAAAACCGTTTTACAGTAACAATTTTCAAGATATAGCTTTAAGATTTGGCATGTACAATACTTTAGTCTCTCTTAATCTACTGTCCAAATTTCAAGTCGATCGGATAATAAACACGGAAGTTATTCACGAAAGAAGATTCAGTGCTGCAGTAAGGGGAAGAAGAAGCACAGCCACCATTTAAAATACTTCGCTTGCGCTGTGGCTCGTGTGTGTGCGCCCTTGTGTATGTATGTGTGTGTATGTGTAAGCGAAGATACGATTGGAAATTTTTGACCTGGGTACAGGGAGTTTCGTAGTCGGGTATACTCGACTATAGCATTCTTACTTGTTTTATTATAAAATTATAAAATTACTTATAAAAACAAAGCTAAATACATAATATAGTACAGTAACATAGAAATATAAAAGGATTCTTCAGAAACTTGATTCTAAAATGCAAATTTTCCTCTATAATATGAAATATATGTAGAACACCTTATTTCGCATGAAATACAAACATGAAAGAGAATGTTGGTTTCTGTATATTTCTCAGTCTCAGTTCAGCTGGGTGCACACATGTGCCATCGTATGCAAGGATGCAGGGACAGTTCCTTTATTTAGCCGTTGTTTTTGTTTCTGCTTGTCATGTTGTTGAACTACATTCGGAGAAGGACCCCCGACTCGAGTTCACAATCCCTCAACTCATCTCATCTAGCTTTGTTTGTTTGTGTTTCTGTTTCTGTTCTTTTTTTCGTTTTGCTTTTTCACTATTTTGCTCTCAACTCTCTTGACTCCAATTTGGTTCATGGCCGTGTCGCGCTGCTCCTGCGACTGCCGTAGTTAATTTGTGTCCTGGCAGCAGCAGTGGGAGGAGCGTCTTGTGTTTCCACTGTTGCCGCGTCTCTATTAATATTCTAGTACGTCTTGGGTAACGAGGGAGTAAGGCAGAAAGTAGTCTAATTTGAGTTCTCTGTTCTCTGCACTTGTTGCATGCTTTGCAGGGCGGCGAAGTCATACAGGAGAGCATTACGTCCAACATTGGCGAGGATTTGATTACCCTGGAGTTTCAGAAAACCGACGGCACCCTCATCACGCAACTCATTGACTTTCGCAATGTAAGTACATACCGAAAGGGAAAAGGAATTGAATATGAGATTGAAGATGAGAATGAATGCCCAAACAACAACAATTACTTTTACTTTATGCAGGAAGTGCAAATACTGAAGGCTCTGGTCCTGGGCGAGGAGGAGCGCGGCCAGAGCCAGTATCAAGTAATGTGCTTTGCCACAAAATTCAACAAAGGCGACTTCATATCCTCGGATGCGATGGCCAAACTGCGCCAAAAGAACCCACACACCATACGCACACCCGAGGAGGACAAGGGCCGCGAGACGTACACAATGAGCAGCTGGGTCCAACTCAACCGCTCGCTGCCCATCACGCGTCATCTGCAATCCCTCTGCGCGGAGGCCACAGATGCCACCTACGTGCGTGATGTCGATCTCAAGGCCTGGGCGGAGCTGCCAGGTGAGTCAAATGTCCCATAACTGACAACTGACAACTTCCTCGGCAACTGGAATACAATATCTCCATTGATTTTAACCAACTAATCAAAACTAATATATATCATTCGAACTACAGTGCACTTTCAATTAAGTATTCTTTCCCAGAATGTCATCAAATTGGTTAAGAAATCTATTACCTTCCACCCTTGAAAATTCATTCTTATAAGTTGGCCAACTTTCTAAACTTTGAATTATCCCTACCCCCTTTTTAGCTGCCCATTCGCGAAGCGAAAGCTGAACAAACACCTTTATATAATCAATGTTAATCAATAAATTATTCATTATCACGTTCATCCGAACAATTTGAACCTTGTTTAATAATATATTTCCTATGATAGACCCGCATGATAGCTAATTTCGCTGTATTATGATAGATGATAAGTCTACTGATGTAATCAGCTGCTCCTGAGTATCGACAGGCTTGTTATAACAATCATTATTGATTGGGCGCATTCTGGCTCATTTTCAAAACAAAATGTTATTAAAAACACTTAAAGAAAACTTTTCCTTTAAGCGGGGACTGCTTTAAGGACGTTATTTATTACAACATAATTAAGCAAGACTTAAAGCGATTTAGGTGCGTTCAGTTTAAAGGTAGACATTATATCTAGCTGACTTGTGGAGTATTTTCTCATCCTCTCATCCTGACAATATCTTATTCAGACACCTTGGGATTCAATCATTAGTTGAGCGCAAGTTAGACGTTGCAATTCTTGCAATAAAAAGTGGCATGCATCTGTCAAAATCATGTATAAATAGGTTTATAAACCTTTTATTTATTATACTCTCTTCCCGAAGGGAAAAAGAGTATATTGAGCTTGCGAAATGTCCGTCTGTCCGTATGAACGCAATTTTATTCCACATCCTTGAAGCTAGAGCAACCAACCTTGGTTTATAAAGTGTCAAGATCGCCCCACCACCTCGCCACCAATTTGGCGACAACCTGTATCTTCTACATTTTTAAAACTATAGTCACCAAATTTGGCATACATTCTAATGTCGAGATTCCTGACAGATCTGCATCAAAAATGTTTTCCACCCCCACCCCCTTCCCCGCCAATGAGCAAAATCTATATCTCCCACACCTGTACAGGTTGAGTCACCAAATTTGGCATACAGCCTAATGTTGACCCTCTGGACAAATCTGCATCAAACAATTTTTGACCCACCACCCCCTTCCCCGCAAATGAGCAAAATCTATATCTCCCCCACCTGTACAGGTATCAAATTTGACATACAGACTACTGTTTTCTTCGCGTCTCTTTCCGAACCCACAAATAACCAAATTATACAGGACTACGAACAGAGTATTCTGTAATCGGGTGCGTCCGACTGCAACGTTCTTACTTGTTTTTTGGCTCGGTTTGTTGCACAGAAGCCGTTTACCTTGTCTTTCTGGGAAAGTTAAGTGAAGGAGTTGCACGGTAAATTGCACGCTGGATTAATCTGTGTTCACAAGCGATAAAAACTGCGCCAGAAAGCGTGCAATAAGCGCATCGTGTAACTTTCCGCTAAACTTTCCGGTAAAGTTAGCCTCGCAGTCTCAAATATGCAGGCAAACCTTGACTATATTTAAGGTAAACCTTAAATTCGCCCTTCAACTGTGATGAGTTGGTTAAAATCTAGCGGAATATGGTATACGAGTGGTTGCAAATTAGTTTTAGCAACTTTTTCCTTAACAATTTTGTTTTTTGGTGTTCTCTTTGTTTTATATTTTTTGTTGGCTGTTCTTTTGTCAACTCGTCGCACGCTGCGCTGCGTTTCGTTGGTGTTGCGGGGGTGTGCCACCTGGTTAGGCTCCTCGATTTCCAGCCTGGAGGCAGCAACCGAAAAATTTCCCGACGCGCTCTCCACGCGCTGCAACGAGGTGAGCAGCCTTTGGGCGCCGTGCCTGTGCACGCTGGAGACCTGCATCGGCTGGTATCCGTGCGGGCTGAAGTACTGCAAGGGGAAGAGCGTGGGCATCGGGGGCGACACGTCCGGTGCGCAGCATCAGCAGCAGCAGCAGCAGACGAATTATCGCTGCGGCATCAAGACCTGCCGCAAGTGTACACAGTTCACCTATTATGTGCGGCAGAAACAGCAGTGCCTCTGGGATGAATGACGACGCGGCGAGCTGCAGATGCTGCAGATGCGCTGCGCCAAGCAGGAGTCGGTGTCGCGTTGCGATGCTGCTCCGGGAATTGCAAGTGAAACAACAGCAACAGCAACGACAATAACAACAAAAACAACAAGACGAGCAACAACAACGAGCAGGGTGACAACAACAGCAACAACAACGACCAACAAATTACGCCAACTGCTTTTGTTGGTGCAACAACAGATGCCTTTTGCACTGTGGAGCTTTCCGGTCCATCACATTTCCCATCATCATCAACATGCTCAGTCCCATTCTCATTCCCATGCTGATTCCCATTCCCCATCCCAATCCCATTCCCATTCCCATTCCCAATCCAATTCCCACTCCCATTCTCAGCCCCATCATCACACGGCGCATCACCCATCATCAATGGCTGCCATCGTGGCGTGATAATGGCTCTGAAATCGGACTGGGATAATGAAACTCATGCCCGCCCCCCTCATACCGCTCGCAGCAGCGAGTTGGATCATTTTTAACCCCCAGTCTCTGTTACGCATGGAACTACTCATCTATGTCATGGGCTGTATATATGTATGTAACTATGATTAGAATATAGCCAAGCTACATTTACGCTTACGCCGTTAGGTTAGTCTAACATTTGTCATGAGTACTCGACGAGCTGGATAAACACACACAAGATATTACAATACACAACATTGTCAGCATCTAATCAATAATTATTATAGACATCAATAAAACTCGTTGTTTTCATACACTCATTTCTTACATACATACGTACATCCATTAAGTTATATATTTATTCTCTACTTATCTGTTTTAATGAGTACTACCTCAAACTTTGATACGCTTCAGCTGCTTACTTCCTTCCCTTTTATTCAGTTTAATTACAATGTTTCTCCTGCTCGTTCGCCATTCATTTTTCACATTTTCACATTTTGATTATCCTTTTAACGTCTTTGTTTGCATTTCATGCACCTTTCTGTCTGTTTATCCTTGCGGTCCACATTAAATAATGACTCATTAAGTTTATTTACACAGTTCGACAAATTTTGCCGAGTTCCAGTTCCCCTCGGTCCTCCTCCTCGGTGCGTCATAATTAATGTGTACATAATATAAATAATTGTCGCTTCATTAAATGTTCGCTTTGCGCATTTTCCACCTCAAATCATATTTTTCTTTCGCGCTTTTCTACTCGTACTACCATTGAAACAGCTCAAGAAGAAATGTTCATCTAGCATTTAGATTTATGATTAAAGAATATAAAATTAAATGTGGCCTTAGCATATTTTATGAGCGCAATAAATAAAGTTTGTAAAATTCACATACACACACACACACTCACACACACACAGACAGACACACATACACAGTTGTACTGTCTAAATTGTGCTCATAATAGAAATTAAACTTTTACTTGCCATATAAGGTTAGTTTATAAAAGTTCTTTATAGAGATACTAGCCAAAACGACTGCCGCAAAAAATGCTTTTTATATTTACCCCAAAATGGCTGTTCAGTAAACCAAGAAATTGATGAAAACTTTTCATAAATCAACTTTTGTTTCTTCGCCTAAGACTTTTATCTATTAGAAACCCAGAGTTATTGAACTTGATCCTACTATATTCCACTTAGTACGCCCGCCTGCCTTTAACTCGACATTTATCCAGATTTTATTCCACATTATAAACTTGTCGTATAATACCAATAAGATGCAAACAATACCAAGAACAATAATCTATTGTAAAATTTCAAGAACTAGTCTACTTAGAATGTTAGAATGGCTATTTTCCTAAAAGCATACTACAAATTATTGAAAATGTACACAAAATTCAACAAGAATTTCAATTTCGACAAACAATAATATGTTAAACAAAAAACAAAAAATGAAAACAGAGAAAAACGGTGATAATAATTTTTTCTACAAAGCGAATAAAAGGCAACAACTTTTTCTCACTGCTATGCAATGTAAAAATGAATAATACAATTTGTATATAATATAATTAGTTTTAACGAAACTTATCTTTAGGGATAAATGATGAAGCGGCTATGTAAAGGAGAACTAAACAATCTGATTCTTATACATATAATTAAACGAATTAATCGAATAGTCCTAATACAATATAAATTTAGTCATAATAAAGCAGCTGACAAATTCTACATTTTATATAAAAAACATTTAAATAATTGTGCATTTTTATACCATATATTAATTTTTCAGTATAGAATATGGGCTTAAACCACTTGTGAATTACAAGCACTCAATAAATTGCATTTTGTTACTTACTCTGCAATGTAAACAGTGCGTGGAATGCATTCTAATAATCATTGAAGCAGTTACAGCTTCCCCCCTACTACCACTCAAGTGCGCGGCGTGCTCCTCAACCCCATCCTGACCCCCTCTCCCCGCTTCGCTGCTGAGCAAACAAGGTGCAATGCGCTGCAGAGGAGTCCTCTTCGGCTGGGTTGTCTTGAGCCAGTGGCAAATCCTTTATGCGATTTGTAATTCATGAGCAGCGCGCACAGATTCTTATCATTTATTTTGCTGCGCAATCGGTATCGAGTGCCAGACAGACAGACAGACGTACTGACGGAGGGAGGGAGGTAGGGACGGACGGACTGACTTGCTGGCTATAACTATATTCATGGCTGGAACTGTGCTGCGCTGGGAACTGTGGATAGCTCAAGACGTGCGGAAACCAAATCGGCGTCGTAGAAAATTGAATTTGCTGCCAGCGGGAAGTAGGGAAAGGGAAAATTGGGGGATAGGGGATAGGGGCTGGCGGTGTATGCTACACCGGATTGGGTTGCGGGCCCTTGACGCGGCTGCAAACGTATGTGCATGCCTAATGAGCCATGAAATGTCGGGAGCTGTGTCCTTTCTTCCTTTCCTATCCTATCCTTTTTTTCTTGTGCCTGCGCATTTGGTGGGTAATCAGCGGCAGCTGGTCAGCGCTATCTGCTGGGGTTCAGGGGCATCTCCCCCATGGCTTTGACCTCTGCACACAGATACATATACGAATATAAATATATATAGTATATGGACAGCTAAACCTATATAATTAAGCGCTGAGGCGCTGCTGGCGCGTAAATCAAACAAAATCAACTCTCTTTGCGTGCCTTTAATTAAGTTTACACTCTTCCAATTTGATTTTCCTTTCGTTGTGCTAAGGGGGGGCAGTAGCCAGAGGGGCCAGAGAGCCGACAAAAGTGGCAACTTCGATCTTGTTGCATGGTAAGTTAATCGATCGTTAAGATTTCATTTATTTTAGTTTATATAGGCACAAACCAAAACTGCTTCTCTAAATTCAAGATTTTCTTTTAATTATTTAAAACTTGGTTTTCCATCCGTTAAAAAAATACTTCAAAATTGCCAAAGCTGTAAATGGTTTCTGGATTTATATATATAAAATATTCAATTATAATATTACTTGAAATTGAAGCTTGGGGTCTTCCTTAACTAAAGCTAAAGGTATGTATTTATTTATTACCTGCTACAGCTCAAGTTCTTATACGTTCTAATACTCTTTTAATAAAATGCTCCCCCTGAAAACAGGTTATTATCAAAGCCCCTTTTGTACTAACTTATGCAAAATAATATCCTTTCGCAATTTACAATGTTACAAAGGACATTTCGTGTCGCCTGTGGCAGCTTCAGCAGTTAGCCAATGTTCAGAAGGCATCCGAGTAAGTCGAGTGTTTGTTGTTGTATGCCTGTAAGTATTTACATCCTTAAATGCATGGTTGTGTGTGTGTGTGTGTCTTCACTGTGGCCATGTGCCATACGAGTAATTCCCCATTGACTTTTTCAGGTCAAAAGGCGGCTGTATGCTTAACATTTGCATAAATACTTAAAAAAACACACACATGTTTGCATGCTAAATACATACATATGTATATATACTATTTATATGTATAAATTTGTGCTGGAAATACTACAAAGTTGTTCTCGATATTTTGAACATTTAAATCTGAAGAAGCTCTTTTAAACAAGCAATTATTTTCTGAAAATACAGTTCTTTCCCGCTTTATAGCAAATGCCCCTTTCTACATTTCCAACTCACATAACTTTGTCAAAACTGAACCGATTTTCTTGCGCAGTGCTTTGTTTTTCAAATTTTTGACCCTACATTAAATTGGCATTTAAATTTGATGCATTACAGAAAATAATTTTTTTTTGTTTTTTTTCCATAAAAAATTGAAATTTTTTCCGAATTTTTTGTTTTTGAGAATTTGTAAAATTGTATTAAGGAACTAATAGACAGCAAAAAATATGAGAATAAATTCAATACGCATGTAAATCGGTGCAGTTTTGATAGAGTTATTAGAGTTGAAAGTCTGGAAGGAGCATTTTCTTTGGGAACTTTACAATCAAAATTCTTTTAATACTGGCCTGTCAACTTGATATCACCCATACGCTGTGTAATCATGAAAACAACCAAATAGGCATAAGCACTTGTTTCCCGAATGCCTCGACCATAATCAACGCCAGTCAAAGTTCAAGGCTTACAGTTTAACAGCCACGCCCCCACATACACCACCCAAGTGGCGCCCATCCGCGTTAATTTTGCTGGGTCACGTAGGGCAATGAGCAAGAACAACAATGGCAAAACTGACGGCCTGCCAAGTACGTTTGAAATGTAATTTTCAGTTGGCAGCTTGACGAACTGACGAACTGAATGACTTACTGAATGGCACACTGAATGGAACGCCGCAGACATTTGGCTTCAACATTTGTTTTACTGTAATTGAAAGTTTTAACAATTAGCAGGGCCAAGGAGCCAATGAGAAGTGGAAGCAACGGAAGCATTCCACAAGCCCAAAGAGTCCACAAGGCGTACAAAATTGAGCCTACGCCTAAAAGCAGGCAACAAGTTTTCTACTTCCAACCCTTGCGAGGAATGCAATTTAATATAAATTACTATATATTATGTTCATGGAGGCAGATGAAAATTAACAAATTAAATTGTAGACGTGGGCTTGGAATTCGAACCCGTGTACTTTTTCAAGAATTCGTCATAGATTTCTTTTGGCAGGGAAAAATAAATCCAAAATTATACTTTGCTAAAGTTCTTGGAATTGAGAAATAAACGATTTGTGGATTACAGTTTTAACGAGTTTGTGCATAAATTAATTGATGGCATTGCTTTATTCCGGCCTGGTTCGGCATACTTCTCCCCCCACTTGGGATAGACAAAAACCAGAATAATATCTTGTCATGATTATCTATCGTATTATCGCGTGAACAGTGGGCGTGTTCGGTGTTCCCAACTTGGTTGCCTTCAACTGCAATGCACATAAATCAATGACAATCAAAATTCATTTCGCCTGCGTTGATTTATTGCGTTTGTTTGATGTGCTAGAGCGTTAGATAGATAGCTAGACGGATAGACAGGAAGACGGTTGGCTATATGCTGGGCGGAGTGGGGCAAACCTTATTCGCCTTAACAGCAATGCATATTAATGTGAACTGTGCTCTAACAATAGGGGGATAAGCTTTGTTCGCTCAACTTTTCGCTTGCTTTTTGATATTCTTTCTTTTTTTGTATAAATATTAAATGTGTGTACCGTGGCGCGGGGGAGTCAGGAGGGTGATGGGTGTGTAACCTTACTGCCAAATCATCAATCAATCAAACGCGTGTGATTTGCTACAGTTCAAATTTCGCTCTCAGTTCAATCGTTCAGGCATTCAAGCAGAAATACAAATATTTGCTTTTTTGCAAAGTACAAAAGCGCCTACAACTGGGCGTGGCACACCTTTTTGAGTACTCAAGAGCTCTGGCAGGACGAGGGCTTAAGCCCCACCGGCCGTCCCTCCGTCCGTCCGTCCGTCCGCTTGTTCATTCGCCTGACTGACATGGCTTACAAATGAAGGCCTCTGCAGGAGTGATCCTGGCATAAAGGGTAAACAAGCGAAGGCTTCTTTCTCTAGCAGCAGCTGCTACTCTCCTGACTGCCTAATCTCTTGTGAGATGTGCTGGCAACCTGTTACATGGCCACCCGGTAAATGGCCAGGACAAAGGTTACGGCCCACGGCCTACGTAACAAATGGCATGGGTAATAAGGCTCTGTGAAATTATTTAGAAAATTCAGCTTGAGGTCGCAAAAACTGGCAGCAAATTCTTTAAGGTACATTTTCAGGTATTTATAAAATAAATGTGAGTTTTATTTCTCTTTTAAAGTTTCAAGCAAGCAATTTTGTTGATATTCCACAGTTTGAAGCAAGTCGATAGCTAATAGAATAAAATGCCAGATTTTCAAAAAAATTTCATTGAAATTTGAGCCTTTCTTTGAGTAAAGAAATGTTTGCCTTTTTGTCAGTTAAATGGCCACAAATTTATGCAAGTTGAATGCCCCATTGTGAGTCCACTCCAATTAGCCCGGGGAGCGGCTGTTAGGGAGCTCCCGTTGAGCTGCTTCCGGTTTGGCATCGCCAGCTTCGACTTCTTTTGCCTGTCATCCAATCCGTTTGCTTGCCGGCAGTTCTTGAATTGTTGCCAAAACAATTTATGTAGCATTCTGGGTAACATTTTGCGCACAATTGGAAATTGTGCAATTGCATTTGGCCGGCAGGCCGGCGAGGGTTGCCGGGGGCAGAGGCGGGGGCATTGGCTAAGTGACGACAGGAAGTGCTGTGCCAGCTGCTGCTTGAGTTTTGCATATTTATTCAATATCAAAATAGGCGACAGTTAAATTGTAAATAAGTTTCAGCTGCCTTGAAGTCCTCGTCGTCGTCTTCGCCTTAATTTGCCTCTTTGCAGCTGCTGCAATAATTACGAACAAAGCAACAATGCGGCTTCTGGCTTCCAACTTTAATGAGAGGCCGCACAAAACGGAAGTGGGAGGACAAAGCGACAACAAGGACAACGGGGAGGCATAAATCCTAGAAGTGCTCACTTGGCTTCGTTTTCGCTGCACTGCCTCAAGTGCATTTGCTAATGACAAAGTCAAACAGGCGCGTGGCAACGACTTCACCAACATCAGGCACTGACAACGCCGCACAGTGGTTCAAAGTACAGCAGGTATTTAAAATTTATTAATACCATTTGATTAATTTAGAATATGATTTGGGGGCTACGAGTATACGTCTATGATTCAAACAAATTCCACAGCCTTATAGCAGAAGGCAACTATTTGAAAGCAATTCGTTAAATGCACTAAACAAGTATTAAATTTGTCATTAAAAGAAGTCCTGTTTTCATGAGATTCTACAGCAATCGCATACTTGTTTGAGAACTGCTTTTTTATATATTTTTATTAGCTGGCAATCAGAGCGTTGAGGCGTTCTATCTGCTGTTAATCAACACTAATAGAACAGAAATTTTAATACACTCGTGCACGATTGGGTCCTTGTCGAAGTGTCCCATTTTCGCTAACATTCGAAGCATCCGTTCTTCCTAAATTCTGTTGCCCAGAATGCCCGTTCAGTTAGCTCTCTGGTCGTTGGCGATGACTGCTTCGAAAGAGTGTTCGATTGGGACACAAAGTCATGCAACATTTGGTAAATCTTCAGTTTACTTACCAGGACTGTAACTTTCTTCAAACTTCATCAATTGCTGGCTATGCTGCGTGCCACTGTGCAACGCGTTGCGTTTATTGTAGCATGCTTTTAGGCGCGACAGACAATGCTCCTTTTCCGCAACCAACGGCCGACAGTCTGGTGTTGTGTGCGTCGTCCTGTGGCAGTGTGAGTGTGCGTGCAACTTGCGCGTCCAGCGCCAAGTGGCAGCCCGGGCAGGCCGCAAGCTGCAGGCGTTGGCATTGTGACCAGTCGACAGTCATATAACTTTAGTGTGTGTCTGGTTGGCGGCAAGTGTTGAAAACATGTTAATTGCTAGCAATAACAATAACAACAACAACTTAGTACAACAAGAGCCATAGAAACAACAGCCGAGCGTCCGCTTGCCTGCTCCAATTGCGACAACAACGACGACAACATTTGCATGCGGCAAGCGGAAGTCGACGTCCCTGCCCCTCCTACCCCACCCCCTTTTGCTGCTGGTTAAGTAGGTGCGCCATAAAAACAGGAGCCGCCAAAGCTGTGCGCGGAAGTATTTGTCATGATATTTATCGCATAAGCCATTCCTCTTGAGTGGGCGCCCTCAGCAAACGGAAAATTGTGAAAATTTAATTGAAAACGTTGCCTGGCAAGGATACGTGCCTGGCGCGGCAAACAGCAGCGGAGAGGGGACAACAGCAGCTCATCAAAAATTAAATTTTTTTCCTTTCTGAGCAGCTGTTGCCGAGGGTAGGTTTCCAAAAATAATATAAAAAGCCTAAAGTATATAAAAAAATATTTAAAAATAGGTCAACAGTTGCACAATTATTTTTTTAAGTCTCACGAGATTTATTGGCTTTGTTTTGAACATAATTCTTGCTTATATAAAATTAAAAAAAAAAACTGTTTCAAATTGAGTTTTAAAGCTTAAAATGCACATAAAAATTAATAAAATATGTGTTTGTTTGGTGAGTTCTATGTTCAAATGAAATAAATGTTCGTTTAAATGTTTTCCAGGAATGTAGAATCTTAAAATGTTTTCTTTTCTGTTTGGTTTGCTGCTAGCTCGAGAAAAAAAGCAACTGTAACACATGGCATGCAACTAAGTTTTTATTTTCAAAGTTTATATCACATTCTTCAACACACGGGCACACACTTCCCCGCTCGTTGCCCCTCTGCCACAGCCTTATTATTTTATTTATTTTGGGCTTTTGTTAGACCCGTGTTTGCACACTTTTTGATGCTTTTTGCGACTTGGCCGCTTCAACCTTTTTTAGTGCCGCATTTTATTAATATTATGACTTTTATTTTATTTTTTTTCACGTGGCATTGTACATTTTTTATCACCTAGCCAAAATTGCTGGGATTTAATTTGAAAATCACAGCTGCAATGCTATATCAAATTATATATGCACATATATAATACAAGTGTAAAGAAATGTCTGGCAAAAAAATCAATAGAAAACACACGCGTGCTGCAAACCATTTATTATCAACTTTAATGCACATATACGAGTATTTTTAATTAAAAAAGCAGAAAAAAACAGTGGCTCAAAAAAATAAAGGAGTCGCACAAAATCTGAAGCTCATAATCCCTTTTAATGGCATGGAACGACCAAAAATAAAAAGGATACAAAACTGGCAACGACAGTGCATAAAAAAATGACGACGCCCGCAAATTAATTTGTTTATTTAGGCGGCATTTTTTCAGCTGCGCTGCGCAACTTTTGCTGACAATTTCAAAATGGTTGCCTTTAAAACAAAAATTAAAAGTTAAATGAAACCTGTGCATGATTCCATTTACAAGCACTTAGTTCCCACACAGCCTTAGCAGAACTACCCCGGGCGGCGGTGGGGAGTGCCTGAAATCTGCATGCGAAATATGCGCGAGTTGCCAGCAGTCAAAGCAAATAAAAATACAAATGTATAAAGAAATGGAAGAACGGCAAGCTTTGAGGTGCCGATGAAAGTATACCCTTGTGGAAATGATAGTTACATTGCCCAGCTAGATCTTAATCTGATCTTAAATTTTCTTCTCAAACAGAAAATGAAGAAGAAAGCTCAATCTGCCATCGTTCTTTACTATACTCCCGGAAGTTCTTATAATATGAACCATTCTCGTCCTGTTCCCATCTGTAATCTAGCATTTTCTGACAACTCTTGAAAGCTGAAGTATGGAAACTTGGACAAGGCTTTATCAACTCGACTTGTCGTCCTGATTAAGTAAATTAATATATTCTATATATGGTCGGACATTTCCTGTGTAGGTATAAGACAGAAACACCTAAGTTCTGTTCTGGCAGATACACCTAAGTTCTGCCTTATACCTATACAGAAATGTAAGAATAGTAAGTTAAAAACAATGAAATATGCAGGCCTGTTCCCATTTTCAAGTACTTACAAATATTTTCTGATTTTGGAATACAATAATAACAGTTTTCCACGAGTTAAATAGAACAAGCTTGATGATCTTGCGAGATTTGAAAATGTTCTTAAAATATTTATTTAAAAAAGACAAAAAAAAGCCAAATAAAAACCAAGAAATGTTATTTACGGAAATGCAACAAATATAAATGCCAACTAAATCTAGGGTACACTAGATGAGCTACCTCAGAGAACTTCGCCTAGGGTATAAAGAGCTGAAGTTGCAAATGACAAGTTTTGCACTAAGCAGCAGCGCAAATAGACGACACCCAAGAGCGGGAAGTGGGGGAGTGGGAGTGTGGAGTGTGGCGTGGGGGTGGGCGTGGTCTGGGGAGGCATGACAGTTACATTGACACACTTACTGCATGATGAGGCAAAATGAGTGACAAACTGACTGCACAGCGTTGTAAGCTGCTTATTAGGCGCTGTTTCAGCGGCAACAGCTGCATCCGATGCTGCAGCTGTGGCAAGCAAACGTTTGACATGCTGCACAGGTCCGTGTGCCACATTTCCTTGCAACAATTCGAAGTAGCGACCCAAAAACCAGTCGTACAAATATAAATGAGCACAAAATAGCGGCAAACTTTAAGTAAATAAATGGGTTACTTTCACTTGAGGGGCCCGCAACCCAAATCAATGTCAGCGGCTGCTGTTTTTAAAAGTTGCAAAAAGTGTGTGGCATGGCTCCTCTTGGGACAGCCCGCACGTGCCTCCAGTTGATGAAGTTGCCGCGTTAAAAGCCGTGAAACTTGCCACACGCAAAAGGTTTAGACGCACCGTTGAGATTTCCTTGATGGCAACAAAACTTTTACTGTGCTTTCAATAAATAACAAATGGCAGCAACAAAAAGTGCAAAAATAACTTATCGGACTAACTGAAATGTCTTGGAAAGAATATTTAAAATGGCGCTTATTCGCAAACGATGAAAGTTTAAAATTTTATGTCAAGGCTTAATACTAGTGTGAATATAAAATGAATAGGGCCTAGAATTTCCTGAATTCCTATAAAGTAGACCCTTTAGTTCAGGACAGAGTTCCTACGTGCGATACGAGCAAATCTGTTCCTAGTTCCTTCAAACGTGTATTGTCAATGTTGTGTCCTTAGCAAGGAAAATTGTTGGCTTCTCCCTGCAGTGGCATTAAAAATCGCAGACTTTGCGCGCTGACATGAAAATGCTTGCGTCATGTTGTCATTAATTTGCTAACAACAACAGCTGCTACAACAAGTTGGAGGTCAGAGTAAAAGAAACAGCCAAGAGGCACCCTGTAATGTCATTAATAACTTGACAGAATATCAAGAAATCATAAGTAAACAATTCAGTTTAGTATTAGGAGCACATATATTTTGATGGTCCTATTTCAATATATCTTATTGATTTAATGTACCCGATGCATTGCGCATGTCTAGGGTATAATAGAGTTCATCTCCGATTTCCATGGCTGCCAGGACCTCATGTTGTTGCTGCTGTTGTCTGTTGCTGCTGTTGCGCTTTTAACGAGCGCCATTTTTAAACAGGCTGCCATTTTGACATGAGTTTCTAATGCCGTTTGAAATATTGCACATACGCAGCGTTGTCAGGCAACCAAGGCGGAACTGCTCACGTCTCAATCCCCGTCGCTACTCAATTTCCAGCCCCATCGTCCTCTGTTTTGAATTCACACGCAGTTGCTGGCTTTCGAACTCGCCAACATTTACTTTCAATCATGTTGAAGCTGTTCTCAGCTCTGCTCGAGTGCAAATCTCAATAGGGAATGGAAAAACAAAGCGCTAAAGTGCAAATCAAATGAGATGCTATGCGATGAGATGAGATCTGATATAATGCGATGCGATGTGAGTTCAAGCAGCAGCTGCATCAGATATTTTGTAGCTGCTGCACTTGTCAAACTGTCGTAAAACTTTTGTCTCTGCAGTTTCATTTACTACATTGCATTCCTTTGAAATATTATATTTGTTTTGCTTCCATTTAAAGGGGCAACAGCAAACATACAAATAAAATAAGCTAGCAGTCAAGTGCCTTTGGTTGTGAAATATTTATGTACTGAGTTTCCATTTCAGCTTAATTGATTTAAAAAATTGCTTAAGTCACTTTTGATGATATTATAAAGCTGACTTTTTGATAGGAACCATTTACGAGACAATTTTCCCTCTTGTTATTATGCTTTAAATAGTAAATGTACATTTTTTAATGCAGAACAGACTCAGATTTGCCAAAGCCTTGCTTATTTTGAGCTACATTGGAATTTATGCTGCATTTTGTTGCCAGACGGCAAATTCAAGAGTGCATTTTGACATTTTCATGCGCTTCGACGAGTCCACAAAGTTAATGGAAACGCACGTAGCCCAAACAACGATGAGTATTCGTATCGGCTGTATCCCGAGTTTGCCATGGAAATGTGTATTTGCCAGCTAAACAAGGAATTCAACACAGAGCGGCCTGCATTGTTCTGTATAAAAGGAAAACAATGGAAACGTTTGCTTAGAGCCAACTTGGCCAACTTTGGCAGCTGGCTTTGGCCTTTGCATGCCACCTGCTGGGCTTTGTTCGGGCTTTTTTTATTGTAGGCTGGGTTTGTTTCGGACCTGGCCTATTGCTAAGCCTGCCTAATTGGCTCACTTCCATTGATCATATCGATTGTTTGGCATATTGTTTTGCCTTTATTATTATTTTTATGCTTTTGAGTTTTTTGGAGCTGCATTTGGCAAATATTTATGGCAAGCTGCAAGCCAATTCTAGATTGGATTTGTATTTGATTTTGAGTGGCTTTCATTGCCACTGTTTTCGTTTGCATTTCAATGGACATTTTGATTTGGCTTTTAATGCAATTTATGAAAAACATTAAACTTGTGTAAGCAAATTGCACAAAGCCAACTCGATCACCTAACAATGCTTTATTTTAAAATAAATGTGGTTATTGCAAGCATTTTTCCTATTTGAAAAGTAATCAATGTATCAGTCGAACAGAAAAGAGCAGAAAGTTTCAAAATTAAAATTTTGTTGGGGGAAAATTCAGACGCTTCTAAAGTTGATTTTTGCCAAAACTACCAGGCGAACAGAAATCAGCAGAAGGTCAAACAAAAGCTCACAAAAAATTGTAGCATACTTTTACGCGCACAGTTATTAACCGAATGAGTTATTTTAACAGATTTCTGTTAATAACCATCTTTTGTATTCGCACTCAATCCAATGCTGGTAAATGTTTTATTCAGAAATTTTCCATCAGTTGGGCGTCCCAAGAGCGCTGTTGGACAAGTTTTCCGAGAATACTTTCGTATTCCCTCTGCTGACTGGATTTATCCACGCACCTGCGGGGTAATAATCACACTTTGTAATTTCATTAACGCTTTCATTTCCAGGACGCGCCTGTCACTAGCAATTATAAGATGGCTAAGAAGAAGCACACCTGAAATCCAGCTGCGTGTTGCTTACACCTTAACGCCTTCATTTTGGGGCACGCCCCTTGACAGTGAGGCCTCCACACTGTTGCTGCACATTAATTTCGCCTTATGAAATCTTTTGCACATTAAATCGACTGCTGCGTAACCCTTTCAGGCAACGCCCCTGCGGGCCGCGATCCCCAGCCAGGACCTCACAGTACGGACCAAAAGTTACGCATTAAAAACCTTTTTTGTTATGCTTCAAAAGTCGTAAAACTGAGTTTTATGAATGCGATTAAGCGCGTGAACTGCACGAAAGCATATTTCAGTTGGTCCTCACTTATCTACCCTCTCTTTCACCCATCTAGTGCTGTCCCTGTTGGACGCTCTACTTTGCTGTTGTGCCCGGAATTTGTCATTTTTAATGACTGTGAAAAAGAATGCGCTCGTAATTACATGGCTGAAGCGAAGCAACTTTTTACTTTCTACTTTCCACTGTGTGGCTGCCATTTTATTGTACTGTGTATCATAAATTATTTTACTTATAATTCGTATTCGCTATAACGAAGGGAGTATCTCTTTCATTCGCCGACTGAGCTCTAATGACACTGCGGCCATGTTGACAATTTGTATACAAAGAGCTGCATCATGATTAAGTAACTTCACCATTTCGAAGATACTTAGATTAAATCTTATAATTATTATGATAACAAGGTATTGACCTAACATTTTAAAGAATTGTCAGAACTTGTGGATGATTTTTGTTAAATTCTTAAGCTTAAATACCTTCATAAGCAAGCTTGTAGTATATTTGGTTTTCAAGAGTCGTATTTCAAGTTAAAGACTTTTCTTTTAGACTTTCACTTTTTTGAAAGCGAAATTCCTTTAAAAAAAAGTGTGCAAAACTGTATTTTAAGGTGAAATTCCCGCCCGAGTTGCACTTAATCATTCTGTTTAGCTCAAGGGCATGTAAGCTTCGTCATGTCGCTGCAACGTTTTCATTTAGCACTTTGGTTGCCTGGATTGCCGTTATAACTAAGTAGCATGCACCAACCACCCAGTGCTAGTGCAACCCCCATTCACTCAGGCCGCCTCCCTTGAAGCAACCCTTAGCGCAATTTGCTATTGTTCTCACTGGCAGCCACTACTTAAATCCGTTTCCTCAGCTGCTTGTCTTTCAGTTGAGTCTGCTTTTCAGCGCGCTTGTCGTCATCGCCGTCGTCATCGCCATCGTCATCGTCATCGTTCTCGTCCTCGTCATCCTTGGAGGTGGCAATGTCTATGTCCGTCCGTCTGTCCATTCGCCTGGCTGGCTTCGCTTTCTTTCTATTTGGCATAGCATTCGCACTTAAGTGATTTTGACACTTGTCCTACTTTCCATGCGTTGATTTTTGTGTCAGCAGTGCTCAAGCCGTATCCCGCCGTCCTTCAGCATATCCTTCCCCCCTGGCAGACCTCAGTAGGCTGCGTGTGTTGTTGTAGCTTACCAGCCGCTGCTGAAGTTGTTCACCTTTCAATACGCTGCCTCTGCCCGGGCAGCCACTACAGGAACCTTTCATCCTTTTGCTCTATTATTTTCTGTTTTTTTTTGTGGCAGGACTTGCACCTAAAGTGGCAGCAACTTCAGTTCCTGGTACTTTATCCCTTAGATATATTTTTTTTTTTCGATGCGTTCGCCTCTTTTATTTGTGTTCGTTATCTGTAGTTTCTGTTGTTGTTGCTGTTGTTGTTCTAGCTGTCATCATTCCGTTCATAAAACTCGACGTCATCAGCGTCTTTGGCTTGCCAACCACAACAACCACGGCAACGACAACAGAAGTGCACTTTTGTGGATTTTGCTTGTGATTTAGTGTGTGTGTGTGTGTGTGTGTGTGTGGGTGTTTGTGTTTGTGTGCCTTGGTGTGTCTCTGACAACAGTCACTCAGTCCTGTCAGTTTTTTCATACAGTTCAGACTCCTTAGCTGTTTGTCTTGCCCATATTGTTGTGTTGCCTTTTTGAGCTTTGGGCTCAGCTGGTTTCAGAGCTTGCTTACAATATAAACGCATTAAAAACGATTTGTTGTCTATGCCCCGATATGCAACTGGTTGCTTGAAGCAACATTTGGCTTAAGATTTACTCAGCTGAACACTGAGAACTCAAGTTCAAATCGTTTTTCATGCATTCGTTGCTTGTGGCGCCCCATAAAGTAGGCAACACTTTTTGTGCGTGCAGAACTTGTGTAAATTAAATCATTTCCTGAACACTCAACGCAGCTTCAGCAGGCAACAACTTTTAAGCAGCAAAAGTTTTGACAAGACATTTTTTGCTTTTCTTTTCTATTCTCTAAGTATATTTTACAGCTCACACACACACACACACACAGACAGTAAGAGATAGAGAGGGAGAGAAGAGCACGAAGTCACTTTGGCATTAAAAACTAATTTTATTTCTAATTAATTTTGACGTCTCGTCGTTTGTGGTTAAATATTCTGGCACGCGAAAAGACTTTCTTTATGGTACGGGCTCTGAGGCGAAGTCATTAAAAAAGTTGCCAAAGACTTTTCCATTCACACAAACACACACACATGGCACACACACACACATACACACACAGGCAAACTTTGTGCACGTGCAGGAGCGTGTATACGTGTGTGGGTCTGAATGAGTCTCCTTTCTGTGTATGTGTGTGTATATTTAGTTGTCAGCGTCAGCAGCGTCGCACATTTTAAATGCCTCAAATGAAATTAACAAAGAAAAAGCCGTAAAATGTCACCACAGCAGGTGTACATATGTAATATATATCCACACACACACACACCCCCACACACACACAGCACACACATATGCGGTGTGTGTAAGTTGTGGGTGCTTTTGGTGAGCCAAAACCCTCACATTATCCAGCAATGGGCGCTCAAGTTGACGGCTTTTGGTAAAATTTTAAATGAAGGTGACTTCTTTTCAGTTTCCTCTATTTTCAGAGGCGGCTACATCAAATTGTGTGAACATTCCGAAAAACTTAAGGGTAGAAGAAGCAGACGTGATGAAAAACTAAAACGAATTAAATATGTGTGTTCAGTTTGTTCTGAAAAGTTGTTGAACTGCTTTTCGTTAGGGCTCCCAATTTGGGTTCTCCTAGGCTTTGTAAAAGTTTTGCTGGTAAGCCAGCTAACAAAGTGGTTTGGAATCAAAACTGTTTGAGTTCTATAAAGATATAGTATATGCGCAGTGCTTTTTGAAGTGGTTTTTGGCGGGTAGACTGTAATCACTTAAGGCTCAAGTCAGAGGCAAATTATTTGTAAAATGCGCCATGAATTTAAATGAAATCTGATAGGAATACGCTAACAATGGCTATTATTTCAGACTGTTGTACATTACGCACAATCTGTTTGAGTGAACTTCCGGCCAGGCAAACAGCAACAATCAACGAACCTCAAATAAAAATTACATGTGTATGCCTTATCGATTGCAGGCATAACTCACTTTGTGGCACAATTAAGAGTGCCCCACCTACAACACAGCCATCAGCCATTGGCACACACACACACAACACACCCATACACACCCACACACACACATGTTGTGCGGTGCAGTGACCACCCATTGACCACTGTTGACATTGCTTCATTTGCACTTTGTGTGCAGAGCTCGAACCGCATGTGCTCTCCACTCCTCTCCTCTCCTCTCCGATCCGATCCTTCTTTCGCTTTTTTGTAATTGTTTCATTTAACAGCTTTTAATTGAATATTTCACGCGCGTTTGTTTATGTGCTTAAATGCATCGCAATAATGCCAACAACAACAACAGCAAATTGAAGAGCAACAACATTGCAATGATAAAGTGTTTACACGATTTAAGCAAATAAATGCATTTCAATTGCCAGTCCTGTCTGCCAATTGCTTACGAGCATTTGCTGCTGATGCAAGCTGATGACCATGTTGCACATTCGTCGAGGGATTACCAATGTTAACAATGCGCGTAATTGCCAAGGTCCTTAAGGCCGCTACTCCTGCTCTAGAGCCACAACGCATCGCTGAGCCTGGCGCATTGTTTATTAGTTTTGATAAAGCCATAAAATGACAGCAGGTCGCCCTCCTGAAAACAAACAAACAAACAAACTCTGACGCTAAGCGCTTTAAGATTTGACCTCGCTTTGGGTTTTTATGCCCAGAACCATACAAATTTGTGGAAAGAGTATCCATAAGTTGTGCATATGTATTGTAGCAGATAGAATGAGACAGCTATGAAGTCTGCAAACTATATAAACATGTATATTCTTAATCAGCATCAGCAACTAGAAGAAAGCATCGATCTCTCTAACTTGATCACTCCAAATGTTGTAAATAACTTTCTTCTTATGAAAATATTTAAAACTTTGGATTCTTTTAATAATAAAGTATTCAAATGATTAAGTTAGATCACTATCCATAGTTTTGCATCTCTAGAACATATGTACATATTATGTATACATAACAATGCTATATTTATAGAGTCCTTATCTCCTGTTGCAGAGTATTTCCTAGTCAAGGACTCTCTGCTCTCCACTCTCTTTTGTTGGTAGTTGTCGTTGTTGCTTGCGTTTGGATTTAGTTTTTGTTGTGGTATCAAAAATGCCGTTGCCGCTAAACCTTTGAGCAAATGCAAATAAAATGCACACACATACACACACTCACACACACACAAACGCAGCTCTTGTTTGCCTATCCATGTCAGCTGTTCACTGTGTGTTTATATGTGAGTGTGTGTGTAAGTGCGGGCAGGCTTTTTATTTACACGGCTGCAGGGCGTATGGGCTGCGCCAGGATATTTGCATACATTTTTCTCTACGAACAGAGAAATAAGCTCCAAATATACGAGTGTAACGAATACAAGCCCAACTAATTTCTGCAGCTTCAGAATTCAACTGAAAGTGAACTATTATAGGCGCAGTATAATATAAAAACAGAAATGTATTTTTCAAAATATATAATTGATTTTAATTGTATTTAAAAAAATATATTTGATTTTAATTGTATTTTATTTCGTGCTGAAATGAATTCTCGATTCGATATGTTGCCTATGAAGAAACCAGAACTTCATTCAATTGAATCTGTTATAGTATAATGATTAAATTTCCAGTTTCAATAACAACAAAATGGAAACTCTACTTAATCATACATCAACTTGCATAATTAAGTAATTAAATACAACTCTTAGAGAGAAAGAGAAGCCTTAAAAAACCTAAGCGTCCTTTTTCATTTATAACCAAATTTGTTAATCTAATTAAGCAATATGCGCATTCCTTGTAGGGACTTAAGTATTGTAGTCTTCTAAGCATAATCCAAGTAGAGATTTAATCGTATGTATTGTCCTGGCTTCCATTTCATTTAATTCAGCTCCAATCTAAAGTCTATTGCAGACACAGTAAAACATTTTGTTCGCCGATATTCGCTTCATTAGCTATTCATAAGTTCGGTGCAAGTAGTATATCAGGCAGGATTCATCACCATCAAGGACTTGCCACAAAATGCAGCCATAATGTTTGGCTGGCTCGTGCTGCGCTTTTTGGCTGCCACTTCGTCTTCCTTTGTTGGTTTTCTTGGCTGCCACAGTGCCTGGCAAACTTATGCCGCCACTTTATGAGGATGCGGCAGTTGCAGTGTTGTTGCCGCATGAATTAATGAAAATTTATTTATGCCCAAAAATATGGGGCAAACAACGGCGGAAATTTCCTCCAAGCTAGCTGTTAAAACCAGAAAAGGATGGAACACGACACCGCCGTGTGGCATGAAATGTTTCCACTGCATTAGGCACACACACACACACACACAGACACATATATACAGTTTATACATATATCACTCAAAGATATTGTTGTCGTGTGCAGTGGCAGCAACAAACACAACAACATCAGCAGCTCAATGAGCAAATATCATGCAACAACAAATGCTACGAGGGTCGTTCATTAAGTATTGAGCTGTCAGTCGCATTCCAAACACATTCCCATCTGTGCTTAAGTACTGCCAATAAATTTAGAGCCAATTAAAAATTTTATACTCATAGAATGCAAGGCATTTCAATAGCCAAAGCATTGTTAACTCAATGAAAACATATTCTGCCAGTTTCGAATGAAAATGCTTGATACTAAGATGCTTAGGCGTGTTCCCATTTTCGTTTCCGATGATAACCTTTGGAAAACTGTTGTTTATAACAATACGCCTTTGAGATATACCCTTATTCATTGAAAATTATTATAATAAGAACAGCTACTTCGGAAAGGCAACTACTCAGATCTCTGATCTGAAGGTTGAGAGCAATTTCGTATCACTAAAGAACATTACAGTTTAAAGCCTTCAAAAAAGTGAAATGAAACCTTTTCGGACATAACTTTAAAATGGTAAAACGATTGCTATTTCAGTTGAAAATAAGCGTAATGAACCTAATAATTTAAAACTTAAATATATTAACTACAATTCCTTAAATAAGTATGCATACTACTTTTAAGGCCACCCACGAGCACATGATCTGAATAAATGCTACTTGAGAGAACTTAAAAAGGAAAATCAATTTGTTAAGCTTCAATGGGAATGGTTGTCAACGTGGCAGCCCCTCAGCGCAGCGGGGCCCCACCCCCCTCACATCCCCAGTGAATGGAAAGCTTCGGTGTCGTGGCAAAAATATTTGCAAGGATAACAAGCAGGTGCCTGCTGTCCGATATCTTTTAGCTTGTGTCCACTGGGCGGCACAACAAAATGACTTTTCTTGCTGCTTGCCAAATGGTCAACATTATATTTGCGTTAGCCCTCGCTCCCACCCTCACCCTCGCTTCCACCAAACTCAAGCTGGCTTTTGCGCACTGCTTCAGTTTTTTCTCTTTGTGCTGCATGCAGTTTCCGGTTCCGCTTGGCTTCCACTTGACTTCCGTTGCGCTTGTCACTTGTTTTGCATGTCGTCACGCGCTCGTCTTGCACTTTAACTGCACTTATCTTGGCCCCAGCCCAGTCAGTTGTCATTGTTGTTGGACATTTAGTAGATGTTTTGTCGAAAATGTCAACAAAATGCGAACCGAACACATTAGCTGCATGTATTGTTGTATGTAGTATTAGGGGCCAGGGCTGCGTTTGGGGCGTGCTCGAGTCCTTTTTTATGTGCTCTTGCCACATCATCAATTACACATTTTACAACTTCTGACTGACTGTCTGTCTGTCTCTCTGTCTGTCTGTCTGGGGGCAGCAACGTGCTGGGCCACTGACAAAACAGACATAAATCAAACATTTCCCACGTTGCGAAACAATTTCCGGCTGC
The DNA here is from genome assembly GCA_035043065.1 of Hirtodrosophila confusa. Lineage (NCBI taxonomy): Eukaryota > Metazoa > Arthropoda > Insecta > Diptera > Drosophilidae > Hirtodrosophila > Hirtodrosophila confusa. Next base: position 9,705,889 of record JAWNNI010000148.1, read on the forward strand.
ATGGCAACTCAAGACTGCTGCCGTATGTGTGTGTGTGTGTGTGTGTGTATGAGAGTGTGTGCGTGTGTATGTCTATCTTTTGCTGAATTTTATTTATGGCATCCGCCAAAACACAGACATAGAGACGCAGAGACAGACAGACAAATGATATATAGACAAAATGACTTCAGTTAGAAAATTTACAATTGCTTTTACTTGATACATAATTATTGTTGTTGTTGTTGTTGTTGTTGTTGTTGTTGTTGTTGTTATTATTGTTGTTGTTGTTGTTGCTGGCTTTGGCGCTTTTGTATTGCATTTTGATTTGTGGTTTACAAGCTTTTGTCTGGCACATAAATTTGGCTTATGCTATGTTTGTGTTTTGGCCATTTTGCATGATATCGTTGTGACTGGCTGGTTTAGTAGCAACTGATATGTGGCAAAAATGTTGCAACTCTAAATGAAATCTAATTCAAAATGAAAAACGCCACACGGCGGTAGACGCTAAGGGCGTTACATAATTAAATTCACTTGAAATGATATTCAATTACATTTTGGTTAACAATTTTCGTTGGCCAAGTTGTTGCGAAATTGAATTTGTGTTGAATTTGCTATAACAAATTTATGTTTTGTTTCAGGCACGAGCGCATCTCAACAATTGCTACCATTTGTGGCAAGTGAAGCCCCAGAAAGTTGTTCAATTTGTCACACAGAAAACTTTAGCAGAGCCAAAGTTGGGGTTCGGAGCCCCAAAGAATGCTTTAGTTTTGGCCCTCAGTTCAACGGCACCTTTCGCATTGCCAATTTACGCTTTATATACGAGTCTCGTTCGGGCCATTTGCGACAACCTACACAGGGGCAAGGAGCAGGAAGCCCAGCCCCGATTCAATCAGCCCGAACCTAGGACTCACAGCTGCCGCTAATAGGAATGTTAGATTTCGAGAGTGGAGAATGTCAACTGGTTGGATACCCTCTAGTCATATTGTGCCTGAAAGCAAGCTATGCTTATAATCCTTAACAAATTGTAAGTATATCTTATTATAGCTTTATTTTTCGTATCCTTGTAATATCTTTATATATTTGTATGTTCAATTCAGTTTGTTTTAGCTGCTTTTCTGCAGGATATTTAGCTTCATTCATTTGACGCGTTCATTATTTTCATTATTGGTCACATTTTATGATTGCCGTCGACCGTTGGCTGCCTTCCTGCTGCGGCATTTGTGGCATGCAGCATAATTTAATATGTCCTTAACTCAGCTCCTGGTTTTATGTGCTACCTTGGTGTTCTCTTTATTGTGCCGCTTTATGTGTTTATTTGGCTTGAAAGGGTTTTCTATGGAAACCTCTCTGCCTTTTTCTTTTGCTCCGCACGTAATATCGCAATCTGTCCAATTTGGAGTGCTTAAATTATTTATTAGACATATTTTGCGACAGCTTACAGCCTTGAGATATATTATTATGATTTTTGTTGCCAAGCTGGTAACAAATGAGCATATGGCTGGGCTCAGCACATAAATTATGGGCACTCTTGCTGACCCATGAATCTAATCAGGATGACAGCAAAGCATTCACAAAATGTTATGCAAATGAGTGTTCCGCAAAACGTTTTCGCCTTGGCATAAAGGAACATTCCCTGAACCGAAAATAATCATTATTCATGCTCAATAAATGTTTGCGAAATGAGATACAAGCCCGATTTGTGGAATTTCCATGAATGACGAGCTCATCGACTTCATACGCTTTTTGTTTGCAAACATTTTAATTATTCATTGACCTTATTATTTACAAATTTTGCCAATTAAGTTGACAACAATAACAAGCACTCGATTTAACATCTATCATTAAGTTGTACATTTATCACATTTAAATGAAAACCAATTGACCAGATTTCCATAAATACGCCACAGGATTTGCTGTTGATTCATGTGCAAAAAGTTGTTGTCACAATTGACAATCGAGTTTGTCATAAATAAGGCCAAATAACATTTTATTAGTATTTTTTGGCACAAGTATGCAATTGGCTTTAATCAAATAACATAAAAGAGACAGATAAGGCAAGGAGCAGGGCATGAAGGGAACTTGTTTATGAGTGGAAAACAAATTCTGGCAGTAAATTGCAACTTGATTTCATGAAATTTATTTGGACTGTAAAATGCAAACTCAATTCAGGCAGACAAACAGACAGATGGGCCGGCCGGTTGAAGAAGGTAAAGATTATACATCCATTGTTCCAGTACAACAAATTTACCATATCTTAATGCACACAGTCAGCTATATATATATATACATTTAGCATTGAGCTGCACAACTCAGTGCAGCAGTCTGAAGTCTGGCAAATTGAGCAAATATTTATTTGCATTTTTGTGTTGCCTACTGCAAGGCGCCCCAGACAATCTGCAGGATACTCGCATTCCATTTGCACCTGCTACAGCACTTAATGTTTATTTTAATTGAAATTCTAGCTGAAGGCTATGCCCAAGGACACTGCACAAGGTTATACCAGCAGTTGGCCGAGTACTCAGCTCGGATTCAGTTATTTACTGGACTGACGGCAGACATCTGTGCACTGCATAAATTAGCAGCTGCCTGTAATTTCGCATGCAAATTAAACTTTCATATGCCACTGCAAATGATATTAAAATCATAATTTAAATGCATTAACTATTTATTTGGTTTGACCTCACGACATAGCTTTGGTTGAGAGTACACAAATAGAATTGTGTTTGCCACGTTCCGAATTCCACCTTCGAATCAATTCCGTCGAAAGTTGTAGAGCATACTTTGTGGTGCTGGCTAGATCCCTACATTACTCAAACTCTTTAAACTTCGTTTGTTCGACCTATTCTTGAATCATTCAAATAACAATTTATCTCTGAGATACAACATTTTTTAAGTTGCTAACTACATATCTGTAAGGTACAAAATTATACTTAAAATTAAAAATATGTATGCTATTTTAAGATACTACATTTTATTTTCTATACTGACAATATTATTAATTTTTTTCAGAGACAACGCGATGTTCAAGTAACAGGATCGGCGGCTAAGGACTAATGTAATAATGCGGTTTGGATGTGATCGGCTTCATTCCTATATAACACTTAATGTATACATAAATAATTAGATTAAAATTGCATTCCATAATTGATAAAATAAAACAAATAAAACCTAAAATATAAATGAAACTAAATACAACTTGTTCTTTGAATTTTAATTGGAATAGAATTGGTTTGGATATTTGTTTATTTATTTCAAGATATCTACCCATTGATATAGGAGGTCCTTGTGATCCGAATGCACTACGTCCATTCAAAATTCAAAATTCATAACAATATGGCGGAATGGCAGTTATTTTTCTGAAAACGATTCTCCTTCTATGGACATTGAAAATTTTGTTGCATACTTTTAGTTGCTATGCTTAAATTAAATAGCTTAAAGCAATAAACTATAAGCTATAGCTCGGGTTAATCTGGAAGGATTTTAAAAGGACACATATTTTTGTACTCGTATGAATGAGGACTATCAATTGGCATTCAAGGATTTTCAGGACCCTACCAAAAAAAACACTTCAAATTTTTGCAAGGGGGTTGCTCAGAAAAAATGCTTAAAATTCACAAAATCGCCTGTACCTCGCTCATTTCAAGGACGATTTTTATGTCCTTTTGCTGAGAGATAGCTTTCATCCTGTCGAATTCGAAGATGTAACAATAAGGGCGAAGGTCCTTGAAGGAGCTGAGAAATACAGACTTTTCTGTGTACAGAAAATTGGCCATATCTCGGCCGTATCCTGGAGGATCCTGGCGAGTCCTGTGTCAGATAACTTGTCACGACCAGGGCTACCAACTGGCCAAAGGGCATTCGAATCGTCCTTGTAGTTTTCAACTTATCGAGGACTTTGTATATTTGGTCAGTTTCCTTCGTCCCTCCGAATGAAAACTTTCAAGTCAATGATTCTTAGATGACCCCATTATCCTTGAATGCCAATCGATAAAGGAGGTACTTGCGATCCTAACGCAACAAGTCCTTTCAAAATCTCCAAGGATATGGCGAAATCGGAGCTATTTTTCTAAAAATGCTAATCTTCTTGTGAGTATCCAAATTTGTGTTGCATACTTTTAGTTGTTACGCTTTTTCATTGGCCCAACTCGGAAAATATAATTTGGCATCGTCAAAATACCAGGTGAACAGAAATCATCAGAAGGTCGTTAAATATAACAGTTTCTGATTGGTATAAAACATTTAACATTTCAACATTTCTCTGCTGGTAATGCTGTAAGCAATAAGCCTAAAAGAATGCTTTAATTTTATTATGCCTTGATTTGAGTAGCGGCTCAAAAGTATACTTGAATTTTTGAACTGAAATAAAATAATACTTAGACATTTCTTTTTGTTTTAAAATTTGCTGAAAAATGTTGAAAAACTCAACAATTTCTCTGCCCTTACCGATTCATTTAAAATAATATATATATTTTTTGACTAAATCCTACTCCTGCTTTCTTTAACCTTCCTCCCAACATCAAATAAATTAACACAGTTCTAAAATACTTTTAGTTAAAATGTTGGTTTTATTCTTATAACTTTAAAATATATCTATATAGAATTAAGAGTACTAAGAATCGAAAAGTATATTTCTTATAGTCCGCTTCTTTTGAATTTTGAAACTGGCAGTAGTAATCTGAAATGAGAGAATAGTAAAATTGTATTACTACAACTGCATAGAAAACATATTTTATAATGTTATAATGAATATGGCCCTTGAATGCAAGCCCGAATTGTATGGGTCCTGTTCCTCCGATATCAAAACGATCGATTTACTAATAAAAACATTTTTCATGCTTATTCATTATACATAATATGCAGTCAGATATCCTGATTGAAACTAATAAATTTGTTATTTTCTTAACAGTACAGGATAATTGTTTAATAACAATTATGTTAATTGTTATTCTTGATAAATTAACATAATTGTTATTAAACAAATTTATATATTTATACTGGCACTTTATCAATTAAATGCATTCATTACTGTTCTCGTTTATTTTGCAATGTTACGAGCTTATTTAAATATATATATTTATTTATTTAGACATCGCCAGAAATCGTTGTTTATTTAAAAAACAAAATAGCGCCATTTGTTAATAAACTGCATTTTTCTTTTAACTTTATTAGAAATCTTATGCAGCTTTAAAATGCATGTTCTGGATTTTATATTAATTTATCCTTGAATGTTATTTATGGTAACTTGTGTATGGCAAAGGACTGTCAAAGATTGTTTAGTTCTCGGGCTGTTTTCTTGTTAAGCCAATTCAAAAGTTTATTAAATGCCCAAGACTTAATTAAGTTGTGCAACAGATTGCTTGAAGACTGCAATCAACTTGGCCTAAACTCATACGAGTTTTCAGCTAATTGGTGGCTAGCACTGAGAACCAGAGCTCCAAAAGCACGCATAATTGAAAGTGACAAGCAGTTGCAGTTAGCCACACAAAACAAAGGCCAAGCAGACATATTTGCAGATCCTGGCACAAGGACAAACAAATGGACTGGCTGATTGCTAATAGATTTACGAAGACCCGGCCAGAAACTTTGCTACTGTAAAGTAAACATAAAATATAAAGTACGAGCAATTTCCGTTCTCTGATGATGGTCAGTGTAGAGGGAGGAGCGGGTAGGTTGGGCCTGAGAGAGGCCTCAAAATGTCCATCAAAACGTCAGCAGGCATAACTGTGGCTACCGCAGCAAAACTGATAAGATATGAAAAGCAATTTACGTAAACTGTCAACGACAAATTCGCTTCGGCAATGGCCAGGCAGACAGCTGGCCAGACAGGCTGGAAGGCCGGAAGGACATAGCTGACAGGCAGAGTCTATGGAATTAAATTACAACGCCCAATACAGCCAGTACCATAGTATATGATATATATGCACATATAAACAGCGTATCATAGTTTTATTTTCTGTTTGCAATTTTGTAATTACGCCCAGTTTGGATAGCTTAATGCCTCATGAGTAGCATCCTGACAGCCAGCCATAAGTCCTGCTAATTGATGCGCCTGATGATATGGTCAAAGAAGATACACTGACCATAGATGCTGGAGCTGTAGATGCTGCGATGGGCATTCTTTGTGTCGCTGCAACTGCATCCTGCATTCACACAGATGATCTTGTGATCCCCGCGATGCCTCATTAGCAAACTGTGCGCGCCCTCGGATACCACAATGAAATTGTCACTGTCGTTGTACAGCACCTTGTTCTTGTTCCAGTCAAAGTAGCTCAGGTGGAACGGCATTGGCATTAGCTTGCTCCTGCCCTCAAATATACCCGGCCAGTTAACATAGTGCTGCGATTGCTTGTAGCGCGATTCTCGCAGACTCTGCTCCAGATCAATAAATCCCGAGACCTCTAGGCCCTTTTTAGAGCGCATCACCAGAAAGATAATGGTCTGAAATAATTGGGGTTAGAGTTGAATTTGATTTATCAAATTTAGTTTGGTTCTGTTGATGTAAAACTATCGATGGTACTAACGATGGTACTATCGATAGTACCATCGTACCATCGATGATACTATCGAACAATTTAAACACTATCGATGGTTGTAATTTCAATTTCAATTTAAGCCAAAACAACAATATTTTTAAAGCAAAAACTCAATTTTTGACCAATTATTTCTATGGTAAGTTTGGATATATTCAGCATATTTTGATTAAATCTAATTAAACTAGCAAATAGTGAGTTTGGTTAAAGTATCTGTATAAATAATATAGTTTTGAATTGAAAAACTTGTTATTCATCTGATTGTTCCTATGGCAGCTAGAAGATATAATCTGATTTGGCTAAAACTTGGTCAACACCTAAATAACATAACGAAAGATAGGATTGTCAAGTTTCTTGAAAAACAAGTGTTTTCCATACTACTCAATACTCAATACTCTACAGATCGTTCCTATAACAGCTTATTGATAAAGGATCTGATCCGGCAGTTTCCTACATATGTTCTGCCTCGAACGAAGGACAGCTCTAAAGAGATTAGCTTGAATACAAACAGAAGGCGATTGATGCTCATCAAGAATATATACACGATGTGGGATCGAAAACGACTCCTTCAAATCGTAATACATTTCGTGACAATAACATCCCCCACAAGAACAAAATAAGTTCTACTTGCCGACATTTGCTTGTTAATCAGCTTATATTCTCGCTGGGCAAACTCCATTAGCACCCGATCATTTCCTTTGTAGGACGCCCCAAAGAGTGTGGAATCGCTGATGCCACGGGGCCTCAACATATTCTCCAGTTTCTTGCGCTGCTCTGCGTACTCGGAGCGGCTCAGCAGACGGCCCATGCAGCTCTTGCCACAGGCATTCTGAATGAACTTCCTGCTGAGGCTCCAGTTGCGCAGATATTTCACATCGTTGGCAGTGATAAAGTGATCCAGATACTCTTCGTACGAGTTGTAGTTCAGCAGAGTCATGGCAACTGTGGCATCAGTTTTGACCTCGCACAATGTCCAATTTTAATTAGCACTTTGTTAACAACAAAATCAATAAAAACAACAACAAACGAAAACGAAAACACAACACGCAGCTGCCGGAAAACGAGAAAATCAAATTGTGTAGTGAAGCAGCTGAAAGGCTTAACTGCAAACTGACAACAAAATCGTTGCTCAAAGGCAAAACTTTGTCGGCCATTATATAATTTGTGTTTCGTGCCACAAAAAAAAAATTTTAAATACTATTGACATACACACACACACACACACACACAGTCCTTTCGTGCCAGAAATTTAATAAATGGAAAAACTTTACAATGCCCCTCGCCAAAGTTGTGCAAATTTTCAATTACAGTTTCCTATGTGCGACACCGAGTGACGACGACTGATGTGTGTGTGAGCACACACACACCCACACACACATATATATATTTAGATGTATATATATATACTTTCCTGGCGCATATGAAACTAATTACTTCATCAACATTTAAAAGAGTGCGCCATGTGAAATTTTTCATTTTCACTCCGCTCGTATGCAACAATTTTTTTAGCACTAAACTTTTGCCATTATGTTCAAATCTAGTAAGCAGTCTACACAAAGGGTATATTAACTTTGTTAAAGTGCTTCAAATATGCTAATTAAAGAGACTCATCCACTTTCCAGTGCTTGAGACTACCTAGCATTAAATATAATAATATATATGTATTATAATATAAATATAATAATAAACGAATCAATAATAAACTGAATTGTCTTTACAAATCGATAATATTCAAAGCCTATATCATTTGAACACACTATACAGTGAGTATATTTTTAAATTTAAGGCCAATTAAGTAAGGATGTGTCAGGTAGCCGAATTTAAGCCTTAAAATGTTACTATGGCTTGTACAATGCTATTGAATTGGGATTATAAATATATTGCAATTTCAATTCAAATAACATGTACGTAGGAAGAGCGAAGAGTGCTCCACTGGGTAATACCCCGTATACTTACTAGCTTTATTACTTAATCTGTTTAAGGCATTCAAGGATCCACAGTCCAAATGTGATATCTCTATCTCAAGTAGTGTCTAAAACTTTGTCTATGCATAAGGACATGTCTACATAAACTCTGTAACTCTAATAATTGGATTTGCCTCCTGTTCAATCCCTTTGAGGATATATTGAGGATATATTTAGAGGATATATTGACAATTTACTGCAGTAATTTAATTCAATTTTCAACGTTTCTTTGCACACTTTATTTAAATATGTAGACTACGATTTGCTTAATTGATTTCCTTGTGAAGCAACCTCACTTGTTCGCACTGCTGACAGGGTATATGCTGGTCCAGAGACTTTTATTACTATTGCCTGCTTACTTTTTTTCAATTTTAGCACAATACAAAAATGCTGGCTTGCCTGTGTGTGTGTGTGGGTGTGTGTGTGCGTGTGCATTTACGCTATTTAAACACGATTCCCACTGTTTGCTGTTGTTGCCGCTGCTGTCGTTGCTGTCGCTGCTGCAATTAACATGCTGCCGCTGCCGGTGCCGGTGCCGGTGCCTCTGCCACTGCCTCTACCTCTGCCAGTGGCAACACTTGAAGCTGACTCTGAATCTGCCGCAGCGCTGCGAAGGAGTACGACCATGACGATGTTACCTCTGGAGTTGAGTTAAGTGCGCACTCTAAGGATTTATGCGAGTCGCTGCGTGTATGTATGTGTGTGTGTGTGTGTGTGTAAGATCCAAGTATAGGGCAGCATTCTATGCTCAGTTCTCAGCAGTTGCCTTCACACTGCGTTAAGTGCGCATTTGTGATGAATGGACCAAATGCTGTTTAGCAATTGCAAGGGCTGAGGTTGGGGCTGAGGTTGAGGTTGAGGTTGAGGTTCAGGCTTAAACTGAGACTGAGACTGAGACAGAGACTCAGATGAAGGCTGAGATTGTGGCAGTTGAGCAGCTTTCATTGGCTTATAGGAGTTATGAATGCCTTCGCATCAACTGAGACAAACACGCAAACAGAAATTGTTTCTCAATGTTTGGCCAATGGCTATAAATTATTAAATTGAATTCAAGCACATTTATCCCATTGGGCAATACTTATGACTAAGCTTGTTTATAAAAATTGCAAATATATATAAGTATAATACAAAGTATTTAGAGTTACTGCTTGCACTCTATAAATAATGAATTATTAATGATTTTTTGGATAAACAATACTATGACAAAATAATTAACTAATTAAAATTTATATCCTGTACAATGCTTTATATGTATTTTTTCAATATAATTTTGTCTGCCAATTGTCAACATAAATAGTATTATTGATTGTACATTGAAATATCAACTATAAATTATATGTCTTGACCGGGATTCGAACCCGGAACTTCATATGTCAGGAGCCAGCACTAAATTTTATATCATGAAAGTAAATATTAAATATAAAAGCTTTAAAGTTTGCTGGAGTATATAAAATAACTAAATACTACTTTAATTGTTAAAGTAGAATAAAATATATTAAATAAACAATATTAATAATAATAAATAAATAGTAATAAATATTATCACGTTAGTTAGGCGGCTGTTTCCATGTTCATAACTTTTTAAAAATAATAACTGTTTCAATTCCATTTTTATTGCCATTTTCCATAATTTCTGTTTGTTTTTGAGATAATTAAAAAACTCTTTTAATGAAAAAACCACACAAATTAAGTAAAATAGGTCGAAGTCTGGCCAATACTTGAAATTCGAAAGACCATTATTACATACTTGATTAATAAGCGTTTTAAATAATATTCATGCAATTGAATTGGTTGGAAAAGTGGAACTTCAATCAATTATGCCTTTGTAAATTCGTTGTTCACATAATTCAATTTTATTTATTAACTGTCCTCGCTTGTATCAGAATATTAAATGACAGTCGAACTCAAGAGGCAACTCCTATGTCACCAATATATTATGCCATACGATGCGAACTCAAACCTCAACCCCTCAGCCCCTTCGCTTTGGCCAACACAAATTATCAAGTTGCCGTAAATTGCATTTTAGGTCTGTTGCCTGGGTTCTGGTTTTGTGCATCTTGCCAATGAAATCAAAGCCACATAAATTGTGCAAATAATTCAGGACATAGTCTCGAGCCCGGCCCCCTCAAAAGCCCCATCCCCTCACTCCCTGAGGCTCCAGCTCAATTGCAGTAAATATGGTGCCTGGAACGAGGCATCAAGTACTGAAAATGCAGCGGCTGAAGACAAAGCCGAAAGAATCATCACTTAGAGCTGACCGCAATGGCAGCCAGAACACACACACACACACACACATAGAGGCACACAAGAGGGAGGCAGTGGGCGGAGGGGAGAGGCATCCGCTGGTGGGTGCTGAAGTCATAGCCCGCAATCGATCAAAAGGAATTATGTCTCAACACAATTGTAAATAAATCTTTGCGGCCATGCGGACATTATGTGCATGTTGAGGCCAAAAGGCTTGGCCATATCGCAGTCCTAACCACAGACACCAGACACACACACACATACACACACATAGAGAGAGAGAGAGAGAGAGAGAGGGAGAGGGTGAGAGCTATGTGGATAAATCCTGCATATCACATATATGAAGATTGAGTGGTAATGTGTGCAAATCTAAACCTCTCTGCTGAGGCTTTAGCCAGCTTCTGCTCCTGCTTCCATTCGTTGTCCTTGTGCTGGCCGTTGACATGTTGGTAAATTGGTCCTTAGCCGATTGCATCGATTGTTGGAACATATACACCGCTTCCCGTTCATTGTGGCTCCTTACCCCAGTTGGCCACCCTCCCTTTGGCACATTTGGTTAGTCCTGCCGTCCGTCCTGCCAATTTCCATCCGCTGTTCAACATTTTGCAAACTGGGAATTAAGTCTAAATGCCGGAAATTAATCTGCTCAAACACACAAATGCAATAATATTCAATGTGATTTTACAAGTGTCGTTGTCATTAGGAAATTGCCTCGCCATCCATTTGGGCGACACAAGGATCTTAGGATCTCTTGCTAATGGCCTGCGGCTGTCCCTTCAAAAGCAAAATTTATAATGCGCATCGATAATGATTTGTTATTTAAAGCACAAATAAATATCCGGCAATTTTAATGGCAGGCACGCCAAAAAAAAAACGAAATATATATATATATAGTATAACATGAAACACGCGCCAAAGATTCAAAGTTGTTGCTGTTTATTTATCATCTGGCAGGCTAAACCACAGGAAACTTATCGCCACATAATCACAAGGCTGAATCTCTGGCTGGGAAACACATTGAGGCATTGCCATCGTTTTCTTCTTTTCAACATTAATTTGTTTCTACTCCAAATGCCAAGGGCTTTGTGCAATCAGCGTGAACACGAGCCGCGCCCGGCCGATGTCCTGGGCGCCAGGCTTCTTGGAGCTGTCGAGGGAAATTTGGAAATTCGATAGCAGGAAATGAGACGGCCGACAACGCGGCGTATGTGCAATGTGCGTGGCAACAGACGCAGCACCACCAGCAACAAAATAAGTGAGCAGCCAGACGCAGTTGGTCCTTCAATCGGCCAGGAGGGGCTAGGGAGAGACGCCAGCAGATAAGCGAGTTTTAGAATTCACTTGCAATCAATTTTCGCCAAGATATGTAAGGCATACTTTCAAGGGCTGTCTTCAAATTGACTCAAGTTCGTAATGCAATAAAATGCTCGAAAAACATATAACATTAAAAACATTTTATATATTTGATTAAATTAAAAATATATAACTGAGTTTTAAAACAGGAATTCGTTATGATGTTCAAAATGTCGTTGTAGAAATATTAAATTTATTAGAAAGCTTCCAGTGCTTCAAATATTCGATTAATCTCTTGTCTAATCTATGAGTTATATTTTAACTGGTTTTTAATCACCATAAGCACAATATGTTGTAGAGAATATTACATTCTACCCCTTGAAGTAATCATTCCAAGGAATATCTTCATTTTAACGCCTTTAAAGTGTACTTAGCTGAATTTCTTATAGATGATTAAGTGTGGCAAAATATTAGATTAGTTTAGAAATAGATTTCTTAATAAAATAATTCATTTTTCCATCCAATCCATAAAAATCAGCATCTGTACCAAATTTCATTTATAACTAAAGCTTCGACACAGTTTAACGTCATGATTAAAAATCGAAATAGTTATTGCTAGGGTGGTTTATAAAGAAGGTTTGTTAAAGACCAACTGTCAAGTGATTTTTACTCCCTGTACTTCTTAAATAATTTTTCAATCGATATGCGATGGAAAGTGATTTAAGGAACATGCACAATTAATAAAGGTAATCTGAATAAATACAATTCTCTTCTTCGGCTTGGTTGTTCTTAAAGGTAATGGAATGTAATGGAATCCTGACTTAGATGTGATTTATGTATGATATTGAACTTTTCGGGGCTTGCATACAACTTAAGACAAACGCAAATTTCACTTTGTATATTGTTAAATGGTTGCGAATAAATATCAAAGGATATTGAGATAAAGTGCCAACAATTAGTTGGAACATTTCAGCTGATTTTCTAACTCTTAACAGGGTCAATGTTTAAGTACTTTGAAGTGATAAAGAAAATTGATTTTATAAATTGAACATTTGCCGAAAATTCCATTATAGTAAAATGGTTCGTTAGTTATCAGTACTCAGCATTAAGTACATTGATGAAATTCGGAAAGGGGGGATGATTGGGCGGGGTGTCTGTTGGCAGCTGCCGCCTGTCACTTCTATTGTTTGGCACCTGCTCCAGTTTGTTGCTGTTGTTGTTGCTGTTGTTATTCGATGTTGCTCGTGATGTTGCCCATTAAAATGGGCTTGCCATATGCCGGGCATATTAATTTGTGTGCCACATTGAAGCTGAATGGCTTGGGGCATGTTGTGTGCTGCACATTAAGCCCCGCCCTGATGCGGATGCTGTTGCTGTACGTAACGTGACACGTGAGCATCGCTTACGTGGTTATGGTTAACGCTTTTACGTAATTTGCTCGTTTATAGCACGCATCATTGCCGTAGCAATTGTTGTTGTTGCTGCTGCTCTTGCTGTTGCTGCTGTTGCATGCCCAATTAGCACCAGGGGCAACAGGAAAAGCCTCTTAAAGCTTAGTAGCAAACGATTCGAAGGTATTTTCGATTGCTAATCTGCTTTAATGTTAATTTTGCTGAATGCAATGCCGAGCTGGTAGTTGATGCTGATTATTAATGCCAGCCAAATTGAATTCTCTGCAACGCTTCAAAGAGGTAAATCGAATAAGTAAAAGCTTTAAATTAAGCCGATTAAAAAGTTTGCCAGCCTCGTGTGTACAAGAAGAACTAATTTAAATTTCACTTTTAATCAGGCCATTTTCCAACACGTCCCAGTTAAATGGCTAAAGATATAAGAAAACGGTTCATTGTCATACAAACTTGTTGTACATGAAAACTAGCTGTGGGATTTATTATAAATCCCAGCAAAAGCAGCAACCTATCTTTACATATTAATAAAAACAAGTAAAAACGTTGCAGTCGGACGTACCCGACAGTAGAATACTCAGTTTCAAGTCCGGTATAATTTGGTTATATTCCAAATTTTGTGAATCTACCTGGACAGGTGTGGGAGATATTGATTTTGCTCAATTTCTGGGAAGGGGGTGGGGGTGGCAAAAATTGTTTTATGCAGATTTGTTCAGGGCATCAACAGTAGTCTGTATATCAAATTTTGTGACTCTAGCTATGCAACTGTAGGAGACATACCCTTCGATATACCTCAGCCAATTTTCGGGGAAAAGGGTGGGGGTGTTCTTTCACAAACTCAACATACTCGTTTTCAAAACAATTTGTTCACAGGTTCGATAACCAGAACTTTATTTATTGAAAGATTGAAGCCCGGAAACTATATTTTATTTACAGCCTTAAATATAAATGGTATACTTTAAAACAATTATAATGAAAACTTACAGGTTCGACACCCGCAACCAACAGTAATCAACACATGCAAAAACAATTCCAACAAATTTCGCACTACACATATTTTGGTAAAATATTTGAATACTTTTTGAAAAGTATTTGAGTATAACGATAGACAAATTAAGCAAGTTGGTAAGCCAAAGCAGTTAAGACTGTCAGCAGCCGTTAGCTGTTTAAACTAACCTCAAAAGTTTTGGCAAACAGTTTGGCTTCTAATTATTTACAAATGGCCAACGTCAGTCAGAGAGCCGCTGGTCAAAAGGCTGGGAGTGGAAGTGGGAGTGGGAGTGGGACTGGGAGCCTGCTTGCTGGCCAGATACGAGAGTATTGTCCGAAAAAGGCAAATCCTTGCAGCTAACCGCACAATTTAGTTATTTCTGTGGTGTGCAAAATTTATCTAACTTGCAGCAACCCGCAGCAACAGAAACAGCAGAAACAGCCCAGAGGACAAAAGAAAGAAATTTCTTTTGCTGTCAGTGCTCATTTGGTTGGCACTGTTAAGGGACAGCAGCAGAGACTGGACTAGCAAGGACCAAATATCAGAGACACATACGTTGAGCAAGAGCAAGGGACGGCAGCAAGGGGAGAAAACATCCGTTTGCCAGTTTATTTTGGGGCATTTGCGGACTATCAAAACAAAAGTGAATAAGTTGTTGCCTGTGGAATTTATGTTGTGTTTACTTAAAACTGCAGGACACACAGCCAGCCACTGGGCACTCTAGACACTAGGCTACAAGCTACCAGTTCCCAGTTCCAGTTCCCAGTTCCCAGTTCCCAGCTCCCAGCTCCCAGTTGTTGTTGAAACAACACACATACGGAAGTGTAGTGGGATTTGGGGTTACTGCTAATGCCAGTTTACAGGCCGAAAGGGCTAAGGATAAGCATATTTGCCATTAAACTACACTCATATTTATACACTATCTGGCCCTTGTCCTCTCTGCCTGCAACTTAATTTGCTTTGCTTAAGTTAAGCTTAGCTGGGTTCAAGCTTCCTTTGGCACCATCAAATGTCCTTTTAATCATATTTCTTGATATGCCCAACTTTGCCTTTGTGGTACTTTCGCTTGGCCTAATAATGCCCCAAAGCGTTTTACCAAAATTGAAAACTCGTGCAAATAATTTGCATAATATGCGATGCCGTCGCACATACAGATACACACAGACGGACACACACACACACACACACACACACATTCAAACCCAGCAACTAAGCCGCACTCAGACAACGAGAAATTTCTTTGTACTTGACAGCAAGTTGGCAAAAAAAATAAAACAAAAAAAACACAAAAACTGAGCTGTCAACACGCTCACAGCATCGCTCTTTAGCTCAGCTCGGCTCAGCTCATATTTATATTTTGTATTATTTATGCATATATAATACGTTTCTAATGGTTTACAATGGGCGCTACTTGCTGCATATTTAGTACAGAATACAAGCGGACTGCTTCTGTTTGCCAAGTTCTTATTTTAAACTCTTTCAACTCTCAACTGCCATTTTCGATTTTTTTTATTCCGAATTTTCCTTCTCCGTTTTCAAAGGACATAAGCACTGATTTTGCTATTTAATATTCTGTTCGCATAGTTTTTATGTAGCTGAATCATGGTTAAAGCTTCTTAAACCGAAAATTCAATAGGCTTTTGTGAATCAATCCAGCTAAAAGAGTTCTATTCATAGTGATGTGAACGCAATCGGGTAACCTTTTGATTAAACATATATTCTTCTATTATTTAGTATTAATCTATAATTTCAATTGTATTAATTTCTTTAAAATAAAACTTCTTTTTGCTTAGAAATGTTGTAGTTTTGTGAAATAAGAGAGATGCAGAACAGTTTTAAAAATATTTGTTCATTATTGTTGATTCTGATCGAGGAGACTATTTCCTTTCTGGACCTTTAAAAGAAAAGAGTAGAGTAAATCACTCAATTCACTATATCATATAGACCATTCTGCAATACGAAGTTTTTAAATGGAATATTCATTCGTTTCAATTTCAGTTCGAATACAAGAAAGTCTTCTACCAGAATCAGGGCATGAACATTATTTTCCTGCTTATTAACTATTCCCAACAACAAAATACATGTATAGAATTTAATTATGATATACATATATTCCACTATCTTGTTTGGTGCACATACCCTGGAACATATTTAAATATAGTCTGTATTAAAAATAATTTGCTTGCAAGCTTTTAATTATACTGAATATGCTGATGTTCGGAAAATTGTACAATTATTTCAAAACGCTGTTGTATGTGTATTATTAATCAGCAAACTGTGATTTTGTCCCACTGTGCATAGCCAGTGGCGCTACATTTAATATGCAAGTGACGGCATATTTCGATGGGAAAACGAAATTAGCCTTAAATTGTTCGCTATCCAGCGACATGGTTATTAAGTGCTCCACATGCACTTTACACACACACACACACACACATACATATATATGTATGTATATACTCGCACCTATGGATATGGATACTTTATTTATGGCAACGGGCGGTATTAATGAACATGACCCCAACTGCCAGTTGTTGTTGGCGTTGTTGTCATTAACCTCAATTTATTTATATGGGGGCAAGTGAGCTGTTTCTATCTCCGTCGCTCTTAGCGACTTCTGACTCTGGCTTGGCATTGCCAAGATGCAATAATTGCTGCCAAATTGCAGGCAGCGCTGCCTCCAGGCCTGGGCACATGGCCAAGCAGCCAAACTGGCCAAATGGCCCAATGTCCTGGTCAAGCGGGGCAAGGAACAGCCGGAAACTTAATTGAAGTGTAAGCCGTTGAAGTTGAAAACTATACCGCTGGCCCCCAACCCCCTCAAGTGTATGCAGCTGCTGCTGCCACAGTGAAGCCAACGCCAAGTCACGTCAACACGTCACCAAGGAAAAAACTAAAGCTGATAGGAGCAGGGGGCGGTAGGGGTGTTGGTGCTGTGGAATTGGGGGCTGGCTCTTAATGGATTAATTTACTTTGTCGCCGCTGCCAAAGCACTTGAAGCTGTGCGCTGAGGCAGCGGAGCGTGTAAAAGGTTTCTGTGGCATGCCACGCCCACCATTTACGCTTGCTTTGTCGCCCATTAGAGCGGCGGGGTAAATGGTGCATGCCGCATCGAACCTAATTGAAATGCTGATGAAAAGAAAATGGTTGTTTAAAAAACAATAATGAAAACTGAAATAACAATAAAACGTTTTTCCAGAGACAACAACACAATACACACACTCACACACACACTACACACAACACACAACACACACACATCACACTTTTAAACATGTGCTGATAAAAAGCGAAGTGAAACTGAATCGGAAACTGAAACTAAACAAAACAAAGCCAAACAACAGCAAAGCGAAAACAATGTTGTCCGTGTTTTTGATACCCTGTACTCACAGCTGCACAAAACGGGTATGTAAAACATAACATGCATCTTTTATACATCTTAGAGATAATACAACCAAAAATTAACAACCGTCGAAATTACTCAACAGAAATATTTATAAGTTGTTTCTGAAACGATGCCTGGAAGAGTTAAGTTTAGAACGAAAGCTCTTTAGAAAGATCTGTGTAACAGTAGTGTAAAGTATTCTAAGATTGAATACTTTCAATTTATTAATAAGCTTCAATTTGCATATCAAACTAATTTTTAAATTCAAGCTACATTTTTGAAGTGAAACAGAATTATTCGGACCTGTTCCCGATTCCGCGTACTTTTTATTCCGTATCGATTTTGATTTTGTTTCGTTTTAGAATGCAATTTAAATTTTATTGGAATAGTTTTTATTCAACGGACTCAAAAACGACACGGCTTGCGAAATCCAGAACACCTAAACAATTCAATTCCGCCAGATATTCCCACACTATCAATCCCTAACTTGGCAGCATTTAATAAAGTTGTTGATTTCCCTTAAAATGTAACATTTATCAAATAATCTAAACAGCTAAGCATTCACATAAGACTCAACACACAACCTAAACATTCAATTAAACTTGATTGTATTTAATTATAAGATTTGTATCTTTTCACATTTTCATTCCACACTACACTATAGTTTTAATTTTATAATAAATAAATAAATGAAATTCCGACAGACATGATCAGAATCAGAAATGGAGAAGATTATATTGATTTGATCAAGTTTTGCATTCCCTGATCAATATCGCAGCTTAGATAATATATATCTAGCCAGCATATTTAACCTTTCTATATTCAAGTTAAGTATAATTTTGTTGGGTAACTAGTAGTCGAGCAGACATACCTGTGTTTACCCAGCATGTGTGCTCTTTGTTGTTGCTGTTGCAGCTTCACGGGTGCGAGCTAACTAACCGAGGCAGACACCCCCAACCCCAGCCTCTTCAGGCGGGCAACAAAAAGTGGCCCCCGCTTTGGTCTTGTTGCCATATGTTGGTCAAAAATAAATTGAAGTGGTTTCCCCCAGTCGACCTACATAAACATATTTTAGCCACTCAGCTAGCGAGCTGTGTATCTTTGTGTGTCTGTGTGGGTCTCTTTCTGTGTGTGTCTGTGTGTGTGAGGCATTTAGCAAGCGGCGCCTTAACGTATGCAACATTATTTCAAACACTAAAATAAAAAGCCCAACTCTATGGCCGCACAGCGAGAGGGAGAGAAGCAGACGGAGAAGGAGACGAGGCAGGAGAATGATGCCGCTTTAGCATTAAATTAGGTGGCCGACTGTCTGGCGTTGTCCTGGCGCTGTCCTGGTGTTGTCCTGGCCAGGTAAGAGAGCTTAGCCGTCGTTGTTACACGTTGCCCGCATGTAAAGTAGTTTTTATGTGACCCTCCGCTCAGTCTCCATTGCCCGTTACTTGTTGTGAGTGCATCATTAATTTTAATTTGTATAGCCCAAGCCGACAACATGGCCATCAACCAGGCAAGCAGACAGGCACCAGGCAGGCACCAGGCAGGCACCAGGCAGGCAAGCAGGCAGGCCAACTGGCAGTCGCTGCAAGGACACCCAGGACACTTAGCCAATTCTAAAGCGTATCCACATACCCGCGCGCTACGCTGCTCCCCTCCAGCCGCAACCGCAATCCGACAACGTCACTTGCATCGCTGTTTAGTTTCACTTAAAGTGCCTCTTTGTCCGCCCCCTCTCCGTAAGTTAACCACCATGGCAACCCCCTCTTACTATCTGTATGTGTGTGTGTGTGTGTGAGCAGTCCTTGCAGTCCTGTTTGCCTTTTTGTGCCTGCGCTGCGTTTTGCGGTTTGCTAAATTATGAATTGTGATGAAAATGCGTTGCTCAAGTTTTTGGCCAGTAAATTATTATTATTTTCTCAGTTTTTGCCAGTTGGCCACACATTTTTGTGCAATATTTATTGCAGTTTTCAGAGCCACAGGGCAAACGCATAAACCTGCTAAAAGCAATTTTATTGTATTGTATTCCCAACAAACAAGCGCAAATATTTATATAATATTGGTTTTAACTTGGCAATAAATTGTCGATTGTTTAATATTCAACAAAATCAATGCACATTTTAACTTTAATTTCATGCCTTCAGGCTCAAACTCAGTAAAGAGCTTTTACACATAACAGAAATTTAGTATTCATATTGCCCAAAGGTATTTTGTAACTCAAATATTTATGAAAACAAAATAAGGTGAGCACACTCGAAATATCTGTTGTAAAAGCAGTAAGTAAACATAATTATTAAGGGAAGTCCTTGATCATGATGGCCTCTAGTTAACCATTTTCAAATTACCAATTCACCAGCTTTCATTACCGAATATTTAACAGCAATTTCGCACATTCGACACACTAATTAGCACCGTTCCGTACACTCTTGCTACCTCAACCTTACCCACTTAAGGCTGCTAATTTCCATGAACTTTTTTTGGGGGAAACCAACTACTTAACTACCTTCTATTCAAGCCCATCCTTGGCACATAAAAATCCGCAACTAATCACCGCATAAACACAGCCCAAAAACTTTTCCTAATGTTAACTGCCGGGCGCATCACCGACAGCTGCATAAAAAAGGATACATTCAGAGCGGCTCTCATACGCAGCCAATTAGTGTATACTCGTATATACACAAGTACATAAAGTTCCCTCCCGTAATATACCCTGTACTCGCGGCTTAACATACAAAGCTGCTTTTACTGTGATCCTCCTTCCTTTTGTATACAAAAATGAATATATAAAAATGTTTAATTTTCCATAAAAAGCTGACATTCTTTTAAGTAAGCATAAGTTCTTCTGAATAAAATATATAAATGTAATGTTTGAGTAACATATTAAGGTAAAATAAGCTGAGTAACGTTAACAGAGCAACGTTAACAGCGTAACAATAACAGCAGGCTTATGTTATTTTTTACAGAGTCAGTCTTATTTTTTAAATAATTGGCAACCAACCTATCCTTAAATATTTCAAGCACCACCCAATTTGTGGTCGACATCTTTAAGAACAATTTGGAAGACACTAATTTTGGAAAGTTAAATTATATATATTTAATTTATATTTATTTTACTATTGCACTACTATCTTTTCGACAGCTTAAGTAAGTTGTACATATTATTTAAATTACTTATATAAACTACATAATATTCCATATAGCTACGAGGAAACAACATGATCTTGCTTGTTAATGTAACTCGTTATTCTCACACTGTATAATATAGTCAAGATATTTACAAATACTAGGGTTAATTCATGAGTTCAGTTGTCATAGAATATGTTCTGTAGCTTCTTTTCGAATTTAGTAGCAATCAGAATACAATAAGCCTTCAAAATAGAGCATTAAAAAGCAGATTATTTAATATTTCTTGCTAACAGTGATCATCTTTACAGCTAAATAAGTTATATTTTAAATATTTCAAGTAAGATCCAATTTGGAGTAGCTCTGATGCTGAAACTGAGAACAGGGTATGCATGCAGCAGCATTCCTTGAATAATCCTTAACCAGCATACAGTATGCAGTGAATGGAGGAGAGTGGGGCAAGGATGTGAAGGGTCTTCAACATGAACTGCGCGGATATAAACTTGCAATCAGCGGTTATGTAGAGCGAGGCAGCTTCACTCACACACAACACAGCAACATAATTACACTTGTCAGTTCATTGTGCCACAATGTGGATGGCAAGCAGAGAGACAGTGAAGAGGGAAAGGGCAAGAGCGCGGATTGGCGAGGAGGAAACATACGCATTACTCGTACTACGCAGGCAGGTCAGCATCCGAGTCGAATACGCATGTTGCATGTGGCGCGAGACAATATGATGATGATGTTATATGATGATGGTCATTTGTTGTGGCTAATTGCGTTAAAACCGCATGGGTAGCCATTGAAACGTGACACGTTCTTACGCAATTTTCGGTACACGGCAGTGGCAACATAATATGCACAAATCACTGACCAGCAAACACACACAACAGATGCCACAAATTGTTGCCAACGTAGAATGAATATAGCTTGCAACCAGACAGACAGACAGGCAGGCAGGCAGGCAGACAAATGAAGCCATTCCACTAAACGTTTTCTACTTTTGGCCACTTTTAGTCAACCCCCGCCCCTTCTGGCTATATGTTAACTTCAATCAGCTGTGCAGTCAATCGTCCTCGTCGCTCATCCGCCCCCCCCCCCCCCCGCAGCCCATCGCGTGTGTTCGTTGGCATTGCAACAATTGCGCCTGGCAATAAATTTATCAATATTTTTTATGTACTTATTCCCCACGTTTTGTGCGACTTTGCCAAAAATATTTTACCAATAACGTAATGCAAAAGGCAACCGAAAAGCAAAACCAAACAATCAATTGTTCTTGGAGAAATATAAAAGAACTCAAATGCTCTGCGTTTGGCTTAAAAATATATATGTAAATAACTGCATATCTGTATGACAAATATATTTGAATTATTTAATTCCTAGATGTTTTAAACCAATTTTATGTACCGTGGCTTATCTACGCTTAACTCTTTTTAAACAGCATTATTGTAGCAATATTTTTAGCTTTGTCTAAGAATTCTGCTATTTTTAGAAGTTTTCTTATTTTATTTTACTAACTAAGCAAATGTTTTGTTGCAAGCTGTTCAGCAATTTCACAATACCTCACTTTTTTCGTTGCCCAGACAAAGGATAATAAAAACAACAACAGGACCCATTGCTGGGTTCGATGTGCTGCGTGTTGATAGACACAAAACTTTATTCACTGCCAATGTGCCGCCTGCGAGGCATGCTACGAATTTAATACCCTGTATTAAAAGAAAATATGTTGTCTAAGTAGTATTTTGCATCTAAACTAATAAGCACAAAACATATATTCCAATTTGAATCTCGATAGGTAGAAGAAAACTCGTTTAAAAATATAAACAAAAATTTAATTGTTGGCTATTATTTTTAGAAGGCACTCAGCTTCAAATGAAAGCTAAGTAGGTAAGAAGTAATGAAGACATTATAGCATTATATAACATAAGAGTTTATTAAAAATCTTAGTCTTAAGAAAAGTATCCAAACTGTCAGATTTTCTACACGGCGAGAAAAGATACAGTGAAATCTTCAATATTTGAACTAAAAGCTTTTAACTTTTCTCTTCAACGATAAAAAAGTATAAGATTACTATAATACCTAAAAACATATTTATTTCTAAACTATATTATATTTATTTTATTTATTTATTTAAAGAGAACTAAACTATATCCAATTATTTTATTTTTTATTTAAAGTTACATTTATAAAAACTATATCCAACTTGTTTAATATATAAAGAATATATATATCTTAGGGTATATGCTAGTCGAGCTCACTCAAGATTTTAACATTTACAGTCGATTTTTCTTGCACGCGTGTGTTAGCATGTTAGGAACACACACACACGCACACACACACACACACACACATAGAAAGAACTGTTCCTTGAGCCATAAATAAAATTTAAGCTACACGATGACGACAACAGCGCACATGTGTGTGTATGTATATATATATATATGCTTGTGTGTGTGTGTGTGTGTGTGTGTGTGTAGGCACTCAAGCAACAAAAGGTAGCGCAAAGGCATTTGATTTATGATTGCTCAGCCAGTGAGGTTAAGACTTTGAAAATATTTTCACAGACACACAAAATACGGAGCCCAGGAGCAAGATACAGCAACAGGGGCGACAAGCCTATAGAACATAGAGCAGAGCAGAGTGAGGGAGTGGGGTGGGGCAAATGCCAAGCTCAGAGGACAAACTACAGACCCCAATACCCAAGCCATGTCCCTGGCAGCTGTGTGGGGCTCTGCCACAAAGCTTATATTAGTTGCGGCTTCAGCGAACGCTTAGCATAATGACAGCACCTCCCCCCACACACACGCACACACACATCCTGATGATCCTGGTGTTCAATCTAATGCCGCACATGTCAAAAACTGTGGAAATTTGCTTAAGAATCTCGCACGTTTCAGCTTAGCAGCCTGCACTTCCGGTTCCTCAGAGGCACACAGTTGCCAGCCAGTTCGTGCCAGTTCGCGTTATCGGGCCAATAACAACAACAGCGTGCTGCAACTTTTTGGCCATAAGTCTGGCAAAAGTGCAGCAAATCCCCAGCTCCTTCTGGTCCGTCTCGTCCTGCTGCTCTTGTTGTTTTGCCATATAAACTTGCATATGTTTCTTGCTAGTCCCCATCAACTTAACTATCCTGTCAATAGTTGTCTGCCTCACAGCATGAGCTTTCTACGGCTCCCGTTTGGCCAACTTTTCGTTTTGTTTTAGCTTACCAAAAATAAGGCATTTCAACTATGTGGCCCACACATAAAATCGGCCAACACTGAGGCCAAAACTGCAGTCCACTGGTGAAACCTTTGGCAAAACAATTAAAGTTATATTAGGCGGCAAATGCAAATGCTGCGTCGTTTTTCTTAGCTTTATATGGCATTTTAGGCCACACACACACACACACACAACTGTCGGTTAACTATTTTTCCCAGTTTAGCGCATAAGCCGTTTTAATTGTTTCGTTAAATGAGCCGAACCGCAACGACAAAAAAATAAAAGTTTATTTTGTGATGCCGAATATGAAATACACTTGCTAACAAATTAAGGTAATCAGATGATAGGATGTACTTAAGAATATTTAAAGCTAATCTTTTCAAATATCATTAAATTTTACTTAAACAACAGAAAAGTTGCTTTCAGAAATATATTTACTGCCCTAAAAATAGCTTAAGAATCAGTTTATGGCTGTTAAATGATGTAAGAGATTAAGATTCTAATATACTTTTTATTTAATTATAAGATGTGTCTATTTTTCGTTTCTTTTCTTCCATTTAATGTTTTAGATATTTTCTTAACAACTTAAATTAATCTTAAACTATATATACAATAACTACTTAATCTAAATTTAATTCTGATTATTAAAATAAAAACCAAAATGAAAATAATAAATAATAAAATAAAAGTAATAGTTAGGCCTGTTCTGAATTCCACTCTCGAATCAATTCCACAGAAATCTGTAAGAAATGATTTTGCGTGCCTCTATAAAATAGATGAATGTACAAGAAAGTCAGGTTTTTAATTATATTCTGCCATAAAAAGTATGCTACACGCTATTCTGTGGAATGGAATTCGGAACAGGCCTTAATTCTGTGGAATTGATTCGTAATGGAATTCGGAACAGGCATTAATATTCACCCTCTCGGTAGTGCTAATTATACAATAGAACATTGAATTCAAATATGAGGAGATTGCTTATAATAATTATGAAAACATCAAAGTTGCTTATATTTATAACATAATTTTATAATGCGAGTATAGTTAGCCGATTCGTGGGGTTCTGATTTAAGCCTGTAAAAAAACAAACAGTCTAGCTTTCAAACTGAGAGATTAGTTTGAACAACTTATCCTTATCGTCCTAATTCCTGTTTAAAAACATACTTTATACTCTCGACAATGGCTTTAAGGCGTTACACATTAAGTGATAGACTCAAATAATCCTCTGCAAGGGTATTTCTAAAAGAGAGGACCTAAGTATTAAAAGTTGCCGCATAAAAAGTTTTGCATGTTCTTTTATTAGTGCAGATACGAAGCGCATAACAGTTAAAATGAAACAGAGTATGATTGTGATTCATTTAAGCTTGTCATTTGAATTTCATATCCAACTTGATCTTCCCGAGTTCAACTATTAAGTAAAGTGACACAAGCAATCAGCATTTTAGTGCTATAAAAATATCCAGTTAAAGTTCTCCCAATTATAAATCGTATGGCTTGCAAGCTTGCTGTTTTAAAGTTGAAAGTAAACTTTGATTTAAAATTCAATGAAGATTGTAATTAAATGTTAGCTTAAGGAAACTTTACTCCATAATTATCGTAACTGTAATATCTAACTTTTCAGCCTGAAGGTCCTGGCAGCCGTTGCTGCAACACACTTATCAAATAGTTTTAAGTATATGGAAAATAATAGAAATTATCAAACTTTTATGTAATTCGAGCCTCTTCTCTCTCAGTTATTTTTATGTTTAATAATCATAGCTATTTATAATATTCTGTAATTCTATTCTGATGTGAACTTAAGCAAATGCTACTGTCCAGGCATTCAGAAAGGAAGCGTTCTACAATTTTGTGTATCCGTGCAAGTTATTACCACTTCTGAGTTAGTTCTGAGAAAACTTTTGACCATCGTCAAGTTTTCTTTTCGCCGAACTCAAATATGAATAGAAATAAACCGAAAAAAAACACAATGAAAATAAAACGTTGCGATATGTAACACAATTTGTTTAAAGTTCAATTCGGCAAATGTTTGTCAATATGTTTTATCAAATGCCAACAATATTTACAGATGCATAAATTTGTCTATCAATAAAATGGCAAGACCAGCGTGCAAGAAAGAAGGAGATGGAGCGAACAGAAGAGTGGGATAGAGAGACACGTTCATTTGGGAGTTTTATGTTTGTGTCAATAAAGTTTTATTTTATTATTTGCTTATGTGTAGAGTCCTCGAGCAAGAGCAAGGGGGTATCTGTTGCCCGGGGTAGTCGCATGTTGGCGCTATTGAATTTATGCGTCCCACTATATACACACACACCCACACCCACACCCACACCACGCACACACCAACACACACACATTCACACCATGTATTTTTTTGCTGTACGCACGTCGCCCGGGCAAATAAAACATGTTGCTCTCTCGGTCTGTTGCCCGAATTCAAACTTATCGAATTTATGTTTGGCTGTGTATTGAATTTTAATGTTGCCTGGCATTTGGAATCCTTCCCCAACCCAACGTAACCCTTTCCCCCCTGAAAACCCTTTACTTATCAGCATGTACGCACAAAATGCTTGAGGGAATTCGATGCAAAACTACTTAAAATAAACTCATCCTTGTGCTTCGCCGCTTAAATTGGATTTTGTGCAGCGCATTAAAAAAATGTATAATATAAGAAAGAGCTGTGGAAAAGCTACAGCAGGCAAACTGGGTACTGAGGCAACTTGCGTTCGAGTAAATACGTTTTGTAAAAAATATGTTTACAAATTTTTCGCAATTGCAACCGCAATCAAAACGGGTAGTAGTGCTGATAGAAAGGATTTTGTGCTGTTGAATGGAGGGAGGGAGTAGAGTGGGCAGAGTGGGGTAGGTTGGGGCAGCGGGGGCGCAGTGCAATCATTGCAACTTTGCCTTGGTGACATTTACATGAAAGAGGAAGCATCAAATGCAGCCACGCCCCCTCCCAGCAGCAGCCATTAATGCAGGAATTTATGGATGGCAACTAACAACAGCAGCAGCAGCAGCAGCGGCAACAACAGCAGCACTGACAAGAGGACACTAACAACAACAACAACAACAACAACAAGAACAATGCACAATGTTAACGCCATCGTGCGTTGTTAGCAGTTTCAAGTGTCTGGAAAGCGGTGCAAGGCAAACGGAAACGGCAACAACAATGCAACAAGGCAGCAACTGTGCTGATAACCATAACACTGAGTGATATAAGTGTGCATCCAGCAGGACTCTCGACCAAGCGAAACACACAGAAGTCTAAATTATAAAACTCTCTTCGTTTTCTCATGCTCAGATTTTATAGAAAGCTTCAACATTCTGTATAGGATGAATTTATTTATTTTCATCCCATATATCCAACTTTTGCTGATATTTTGCCTTACGAACAACTCAAAAAGTAAGGTAAGTATTCAGCTATCACTGTTTTTTAACCATAAAAACTAGTGAAAAGGCACTCAATAGTATTTTCAGTGTATTGAATATATATTCTTAAGTATTAATACTTACAGGGGTAACTATATGTGCGTGGTGCATGTGTGTGTGTGTCTGTATATGTGTGTGTGAGTGTGCCTTATTGCTTAACGCAGCAAAAGCATCGGCGCAGGCAGCGGAACAACCAACGCGTCCCTACTAATTTCTGCTGCACATGCAATTTTTATCCTTTATGTCTCACAACTCTTTCTCTCACTCTCGCTTTCTCTTTACTCATGCACACGCATATCTCAGCACCTAGATCTCCTCTCTGCCTGCACTTGTGACAGTTTTTTAATACGCTTTCCGGTTCATAGGTAGCATTGAAATTACGTCTAGTGACACTTGGCAAAATGTGTTGATTGGGACGTAAAAGAGGAACTCAGAAAAGATTTAAAAAGCGATATAGTCTAATAAAATACAAAGTACTGGCTGGGTGTTAAATTCAATTTTTATGATATTGCGTTTCAATTTGTTTTAAATGGAAGAAAGGTTGAATTCCTCAGAAGTTCCCAAAATTCTTATGTATTGTATTTGTATTTTAGCAGCCGTCTTCAATCATGACGCTTTAATCTTTCTTACAAGACTAAACCAAGCTCGCGCATTCTCATCGTTATCCAACACTTGAATTATAGTGATGGGCTGATAGTTCAATGCATACTAGTGATGGGAGTTGGGATTGTATCATATCTAACATGTGTCAAACTATAAATTAGTCAGACGTGTAAAACATCAGAAAAAACTTTGTGCACAATTGAAATTGATTAGAAAGTAGTAAGCGTATTAGGAAAAATGGCAAATTTCATAAACCATCCATCGCAACAAAACTATTATTTCAAGAAGAGCAATGCGTACACCGAGGACCACATTGTGGTGAAGAAGCTCTTTTTGTATAATGTTGCAACTGAGGCAAGTAAAAGTGGCTGGGTGAGCTGGCTGACCTTCACTTAAACTGTTATCCTTGCAGCTGATGCAGCAGGAGGTGGAAACGTATTTCGAGGGCTTTGGACGTGTGACGCGCGTCAAACTTTATGGTGGCAAGTCCAATGCTGGCCCCAAGCTGGAGAATAGACGCCAAACAAAAACAGGATATGTCCACTTTGCCAACTCGCGGGATGCGGCCAAAGCGTTGCGCTACAATCAGCACAATGTGAATGGACGCCGGCTCTCGGTGCAGGCCAATGACAGCTGGCATCAGCCGGATGCCTACGGATTGATCCGACAACTGGCCTTGCAGAACGAGGATGCCAATGAGCCACCGGCGGCTATATTGAGCCTGAATGATCACTGCCTGGAGCATATAATGCGGCATCTATCGCTGACCGATCGCATTCACTTTGCCCGCACCTGCGTCCGCTTTCGCAGCGTCTATCAGCAGGCATCGGCGGCCCTGAACAGGACGATGCGGTTTGATCTCTTCGATGCAATGACCGTGTGGGATATGCGCGACTTTTTCACGCTCTCGGGATCCCACATCCATCAGATCGAGGGTATTATACCGCCAGGACGTTGCCAGCGTCTGTGCGAGTTCTTTGGCGCCCATTGCATCAATTTGAAGTCCATGCGAGTTACGGCCAGCAAATTGACATTGCGCAATACGCACAAGATATTTGCCAAGCTGGATCAGCTGGAGGAGCTGCAGTTGCGCGCCTGTGACCTCAACAATGCCAGTCTCCTGGCACTGAAGCATTTACAACAGCTCAAGCAGTTGGATCTCTCAGATAATAATCAATTGACGGGCCTGAATATGAATTTCCTGCCACCATCCATTGAATACCTCAACCTGTCTAGCTGCAATGGCCTGCAGTCAAAGAATTTCCAAAAGTTCTGCAAGGCGCTGCCCAATTTAAGAAAGTTCAACCTGAAGGCAGTCTATACCATAACTACGGCCTTTCAGCAGTTAACCAGTGGCAAATGCTGCAATGCTCTGGAGGAGCTCATCCTGAGCAGCGGGCCACTTAACGAGTACGAGTACCTGGCCAAGCTGCCGGCACTCAAGAAGCTCGTGTTGTATAGCTATGAGCAGGGCGCCACTTTGCGTCCGGATCTGCTCACCTGGCTGGTGGAGCACAAGACGCAGCAGCTGCAGCACTTTGAAGCACGTGGCCAGAACTCCATCGATGCACATATGCTAATGCAGATTGGCAAGCTGGTTGCATTGCGCACACTCATGTTGCCGCATAACAATGCAATCGGGGATCGGGAGCTGGAGCTACTGAAGCTGCAACATCTGGAGGAGATCAATCTCAAGTATTGGCCCAATGTCAGCAATCAGGCAGTGCTGCGCCTGTTGATCGCTTGCCCCAAGCTGCATATTCTGCATCTAGAGGAGTGCCCAGCTCTAACCGAGAAGCTGCTACATGACATTATATACAGGTTGCGTCAACAGGTGCGCGACAAGGAGAACCAGCGTCAGTTTCCCATCAGGATGCAAGTTTATGGCAGCAAGATAAATGAGTATAGTCTGCAGCATCCAGATGTGGCTAGCAAGGACATCATCGATGTCTCCTTGGAGCCGCCATCATCCTCCGATCTATGCCTTATCAGAATGTCCAATATGGAGTTCGACCTTCATATTGATGGCTATGATAGCTTTGGCTCAGACGACGAAGTGGATCCGGACTATGATCGCTATATGTATAATGTGGGCTTCTTGAGCGACGATGATTACGACTACGACGAAATTGTCTTCAACGATGACGATCTATTTGAACTAAACATGGACAATATGCCCGAGTTGTTCAATGATTGGAATGGTGAAGCGCAATCCGATTGAACTAATGGTGATTATCTTCTATTGAGTATGTAAAACATTTCAGAGATCGCAAATAAAGAACTTTGTCAAAGAGAGCACTTCAATATTATGAACTGTGAAACATATAAATGCCAAAAAAAAAAATTATATTTTATGAAATTATGCTTCTTAAAATTATAGTAAAGTCTCCCAACTCAACTTAATCTTACTGCTGTTGATGGCTTCGACTGTGCACAAGAAATCGAAGGCAAGTCGAGGAGATATATGTATATATATTTTGTATACTTTTGTTTGAATTGTATGTGCATTGTATGGTTGGGTCGATTGCTACGTACACACATGTAACTGGTTGTTATATTGTATTGCCTTTGGCATTCGTAGAGCCTTGTGGCTTTTCATGCTGCTCTGCAAGGGCTGCAGCTGCCAAATGTCTGCCAAATATATAGAAGTCTATTAAGTTAATGTCGCGTAATTTAGCAAACTGTCAAAATCGCTGGCAAGTAACGGCAAATGCACACGATACCCAGTCACATTCAATAAGTTTACTTGCTTTTCTTTCTTCTGTGACAGCGATTTCCTTCATTTTCTTTAGTTTTCTTCCTTTTTTTGTGGACTGTCACATGTTGTATGCCACAGTTTTCTGTCGTTGCAAGTTGAGTTGTAGAATGGGGTTTCGTTTGGGTTTTTATTGGCTCGCTTGACAGCTGAATCAAATGTGGCGCCAACTTAAAGTGCACCGACCTTAAAGTCGGCACACATTTGTGTGTGCCCATATGAATATATTCGGTTAGACCGCGAACACACCACAAAATGTCAACCACAGCCAGAAAGTTGTTACCGGCAAATAACACGACTTGCAGTTGTTATTATATTCGCATTTTGGCCGCCAACTTCAGCGCGGTAACTGCGACGTTGCGTGAATTAAATGGTAACCCACACAATTCTAGTCCCCAAATTATACACACACATAAGCCCACACACTCATGCATATGTATGTGTACAGTGTACAACGGTTAACATTTCCGTGACATTTATAATTTTGTTTGTCACAGAAAGACACAAAAACAAGAAAGAACGGCGTGCCGGTGCTATATACCCTTGCAGCAATGTTTTTAACACAAAAACTCTATTTTCGTCTGATTATTCCCATTGGAGCTTTATAATAATGTGTTCCGAATGTTATCAAATTATAGGAAACTATTTAAAGTATTATAAAACTCTCAATTGTTGAGTTTGGATGTAATATTTGTAGAAACAAAAAGTTTTTCATACAAAAACTCATTTGTCACCCTGTCTTTCTATGGCTTCTATATGATATAGTCGTCAGGTATTTACCAAAATTGGTCAGATTGTATAAACCCTCCAAAGACTTGCTTTGGTTGAGTTTGGTGAGGATATCTTTATAAACAAACAAGTTTTTCATACAAAAACATAGTTTTCGTCCGATCATTCCTATGGCAGCTAAATGTTATAGTGGTGCTATCCGGCCGGTTCCGTACATTACATTTTTCAATTATCAATGTGGAAAACTACTACTAAACTATCAATATATATAATCTATTATCGCCCAAAAAGTTTCATATTTGCTTTAAAATCAGCTTACAGTCAAATAAGTGCTCGTATAGTAAGGATGGAGTCCATAAATAGTTCAAAATTGCTGCGAAGTCAAACCTCAATTGAAGCCATGAAGCTGAGAGCATCACATTTCAATTGTGGTCAGAATCACATAGTGCGAATACCCTTTGTACCTGTAAGACTAGGTATAGAAAACAGCAAGGCAAAAGAAGCAGTGAGATAGCCTCGAAATATTTGCAAAACATTTGAATTATTTACCATAAAGTTTATTCCGACTTAAACGAAAGGAAAAAACACAAAAACCGAAACATCAAAAACAAAACAAGTAAACACGAAAACAAAATGCCTTTGTGCAGTTTATTTTATTTTATTTTATTTAACTTTTTTTGTTGTTCCTTTTAGAAGTTTGGCTGGTTTGTTTCACAACGCTCGATTGCCGTTGATGCGTTCAAAGCCGTCGACGCCAGAGCAATACAAATTTCATAGCATACTTTTACGGGCGCTTCCGTTTTGTAAACAGGCAAATGGCAAAACGAATGGCACGCAAAACTTTATGCGATTTTTATTTGAAAAATACTAAATTGATTTTATGCTCTTCTCTCTGCACACATATTGGTAGCCAAATCGGTTGCCTGTGTCCCTGGCTGGCTCACATCCTTTGCCACACTTTAGTGTTGTTTCAGGACATGCAAATTGCGAGCGCGAACATGTGTTGTTATTCTTGATGTGCCTCACTTTGTTGCAACTGCAGTGACAGATCATCATCTGCTGCAGCTTGTCAGCCAGCATACTTTGCATGTGAAGAAATAACGAGCAAACATTTCTGTATTATTATTATTATTGCACATTAAGCCGTTTATTTGTTGCTATTATTACTGCGAATTGGTTTGTTGGTTGACCAAAAAATATCTAGTTATAGATATTCGTTTCACATTTGTCACGGCAAATGTTAATTGCAATGAGCGGTTGAAATTTATGCCACATGTATGCGTTATTATTGTGAATTATGTATAGTATATGCGTCTTGTGTTATGCCAATTGTGAACACACATATACATATATAGTAGTATATTCCAAATGTTTGGCATTATCGCTCAATTGGCAAATGTCGCTATAATTCGCATACAATTATGCTAATGAAATAAATGGAAATTTTGATATTGCGCTTGTATTTATGGTACTCTCCTGTCACAATATTAAATCATTTCTAGCTAATATTATTTACTAATCAGATGTATCGCATTATGCACGAACTACACCTCTGTTAGGAAAATAATTTGGGACCTAATTGGTTTTAGAGTATGTATCTGTTGAATAAATATATTGTTTAATGGATATTAGAAATTTAAGATAAAATATTTCTATGTTAAGTTATTATAATAGTAAAACGCCAGGCCAAACTATATTTATAGATGGATATAGATGAGTATAATTAATCTACATGTCAAACCATAACAAAAAAGACATCACGCATGAAAATCGGTTCGGTTTTCACAAAGTTATGGGAGCCTGAAAATTTTGGATGAAAAAGCGTTTCATGAATGAACCTCTATTCACGCAAAATATGTCGACCATTCAATTTTGGAATTTGATATAAACTGAAATGCCACATTAATCTACATGTCAAACCATAACAAAAAGGACATCACGCATGAAAATCGGTTCGGTTTTCACAAAGTTATGGGAGCCTGAAAATTTTGGATGAAAAAGCGTTTCATGAATGAACCTCTATTCACGCAAAATATGTCGACCATTCAATTTTGGAATTTGATATAAACTAAAATGCCACATTAATCTACATGTCAAACCATAACAAAAAGGACATCACGCATGAAAATCGGTTCGGTTTTCACAAAGTTATGGGAGCCTGAAAATTTTGGATGAAAAAGCGTTTCATGAATGAACCTCTATTCACGCAAAATATGTCGACCATTCAATTTTGGAATTTGATATAAACTGAAATGCCACATTAATCTACATGTCAAACCATAACAAAAAAGACATCACGCATGAAAATCGGTTCGGTTTTCACAAAGTTATGGGAGCCTGAAAATTTTGGATGAAAAAGCGTTTCATGAATGAACCTCTATTCACGCAAAATATGTCGACCATTCAATTTTGGAATTTGATATAAACTGAAATGCCACATTAATCTACATGTCAAACCATAACAAAAAAAGACATCACGCATGAAAATCGGTTCGGTTTTCACAAAGTTATGGGAGCCTGAAAATTTTGGATGAAAAAGCGTTTCATGAATGAACCTCTATTCACGCAAAATATGTCGACCATTCAATTTTGGAATTTGATATAAACTGAAATGCCACATTAATCTACATGTCAAACCATAACAAAAAAGACATCACGCATGAAAATCGGTTCGGTTTTCACAAAGTTATGGGAGCCTGAAAATTTTGGATGAAAAAGCGTTTCATGAATGAACCTCTATTCACGCAAAATATGTCGACCATTCAATTTTGGAATTTGATATAAACTGAAATGCCATTAACTACATGTCAACCATAACAAACAAGTAAGAATGCTATAGTCGATATCCCGACACGAACTCCTGTACCCAGGTCTAAAACATCCAACATCTAAGTCCACTTACCCATACACACACATACACAAAGACGCACGCACACAGGCGGCACAGTGGCTGTGCTTCTTCCCCCCCTCGCTGCATTACTGAATCTTCTTTCGTGAATAACTTCCGTGTTTATTATCCGATCGACTTGAATTTGGACAGTAGATTAGAGACTAAAGTATTGTACATGCAAATCTTGAACATTGTAACTGTAAAACGGTTTTTATCGAATAGCGGAAGGGGAGATATCTCAAATCAAATAAACTTGACCTGCTCGCTATACACCACATTCAAATTTGGTGTCTCAGCTCTATAGTTGCGAGATCTTGCGTCATACATACGGACAGACAGACGGACAGACGGACAGACGGACAGACATGGCCAAATCGAAATCTCTTTTGATACTGATCAAGAATATATACTTTATAGGTCGAGATGTCTCCTTCTGCCTGTTACATACTTGCACAAATCCAATACCCCCTTTTACCATTTTATGGGTACGGAATAAAAAGACATCACGCATGAAAATCGGTTCGGTTTTCACAAAGTTATGGGAGCCTGAAAATTTTGGATGAAAAAAGCGTTTCATGAATGAACCTCTATTCACGCAAAATATGTCGACCATTCAATTTTGGAATTTGATATAAACTGAAATGCCACATTAATCTACATGTCAAACCATAACAAAAAAGACATCACGCATGAAAATCGGTTCGGTTTTCACAAAGTTATGGGAGCCTGAAAATTTTGGATGAAAAAGCGTTTCATGAATGAACTCTATTCACGCAAAATATGTCGACCATTCAATTTTGGAATTTGATATAAACTGAAATGCCACATTAATCTACATGTCAAACCATAACAAAAAAGACATCACGCATGAAAATCGGTTCGGTTTTCACAAAGTTATGGGAGCCTGAAAATTTTGGATGAAAAAGCGTTTCATGAATGACCCTCTATTCACCCAAAATATGTCGACCATTCAATTTTGGAATTTGATATAAACTGAAATGCCACATTAATCTACATGTCAAACCATAACAAAAAAGACATCACGCATGAAAATCGGTTCGGTTTTCACAAAGTTATGGGAGCCTGAAAATTTTGGATGAAAAAGCGTTTCATGAATGAACCTCTATTCACGCAAAATATGTCTGACCATTCAATTTTGGAATTTGATATAAACTGAAATGCCACATTAATCTACATGTCAAACCATAACAAAAAAGACATCACGCATGAAAATCGGTTCGGTTTTCACAAAGTTATGGGAGCCTGAAAATTTTGGATGAAAAAGCGTTTCATGAATGAACCTCTATTCACGCAAAATATGTCGACCATTCAATTTTGGAATTTGATATAAACTGAAATGCCACATTAATCTACATGTCAAACCATAACAAAAAAGACATCACGCATGAAAATCGGTTCGGTTTTCACAAAGTTATGGGAGCCTGAAAATTTTGGATGAAAAAGCGTTTAATGAATGAAAATCTATTCACGCAAAATATGTCGACCATTCAATTTTGGAATTTGATATAAACTGAAATGCCTCATTAATCTACATGTCAAACCATAACAAATAAGACATCACGCATGAAAATCGGTTCGGTTTTCACAAAGTTATGGGAGCCTGAAAATTTTGGATGAAAAAGCGTTTCATGAATTAACCTCTATTCCCGCAAAATATGTCGACCATTCAATTTTGGAATTTGATATAAACTGAAATGCCACATTAATCTACATGTCAAACCATAACAAAAAAGACATCACGCATGAAAATCGGTTCGGTTTTCACAAAGTTATGGGAGCCTGAAAATTTTGGATGAAAAAGCGTTTCATGAATGAACCTCTATTCACGCAAAATATGTCGACCATTCAATTTTGGAATTTGATATAAACTGAAATGCCACATTAATCTACATGTCAAACCATAACAAAAAAGACATCACGCATGAAAATCGGTTCGGTTTTCACAAAGTTATGGGAGCCTGAAAATTTTGGATGAAAAAGCGTTTCATGAATGAACCTATATTCACGCAAAATATGTCGACCATTCAATTTTGGAATTTGATATAAACTGAAATGCCACATTAATCTACATGTCAAACCATAACAATAAAGACATCACGCATGAAAATCGGTTCGGTTTTCACAAAGTTATGGGAGCCTGAAAATTTTGGATGAAAAAGCGTTTCATGAATGAAACGAATGAATGAATGAAAATATATTCACGCAAAATATGTCGACCATTCAATTTTGGAATTTGATATAAACTGAAATGCCACATTAATCTACATGTCAAACCATAACAAAAAAGACATCACGCATGAAAATCGGTTCGGTTTTCACAAAGTTATGGGAGCCTGAAAATTTTGGATGAAAAAGCGTTTCATGAATGAACCTCTATTCACGCAAAATATGTCGACCATTCAATTTTGGAATTTGATATAAACTGAAATGCCACATTAATCTACATGTCAAACCATAACAAAAAAGACATCACGCATGAAAATCGGTTCGGTTTTCACAAAGTTATGGGAGCCTGAAAATTTTGGATGAAAAAGCGTTTCATGAATGAACCTCTATTCACGCAAAATATGTCGACCATTCAATTTTGGAATTTGATATAAACTGAAATGCCACATTAATCTACATGTCAAACCATAACAAAAAAGACATCACGCATGAAAATCGGTTCGGTTTTCACAAAGTTATGGGAGCCTGAAAATTTTGGATGAAAAAGCGTTTCATGAATGAACCTATATTCACGCAAAATATGTCGACCATTCAATTTTGGAATTTGATATAAACTGAAATGCCTCATTAATCTACATGTCAAACCATAACAAAAAAGACATCACGCATGAAAATCGGTTCGGTTTTCACAAAGTTATGGGAGCCTGAAAATTTTGGATGAAAAAGCGTTTCATGAATTCACGCAAAATATGTCGACCATTCAATTTTGGAATTTGATATAAACTGAAATGCCACATTAATCTACATGTCAAACCATAACAAAAAAGACATCACGCATGAAAATCGGTTCGGTTTTCACAAAGTTATGGGAGCCTGAAAATTTTGGATGAAAAAGCGTTTCATGAATGAACGCAAAATATGTCGACCATTCAATTTTGGAATTTGATATAAACTGAAATGCCACATTAATCTACATGTCAAACCATAACAAAAAGACATCACGCATGAAAATCGGTTCGGTTTTCACAAAGTTATGGGAGCCTGAAAATTTTGGATGAAAAAGCGTTTCATGAATGAACCTAAAATATGTCGACCATTCAATTTTGGAATTTGATATAAACTGAAATGCCACATTAATCTACATGTCAAACCATAACAAAATATGTCGACCATTCAATTTTGGAATTTGATATAAACTGAAATGCCACATTAATCTACATGTCAAACCATAACAAAAAAGACATCACGCATGAAAATCGGTTCGGTTTTCACAAAGTTATGGGAGCCTGAAAATTTTGGATGAAAAAGCGTTTCATGAATGAACCTCTATTCACGCAAAATATGTCGACCATTCAATTTTGGAATTTGATATAAACTGAAATGCCTCATTAATCTACATGTCAAACCATAACAAAAAAGACATCACGCATGAAAATCGGTTCGGTTTTCACAAAGTTATGGGAAGTTATGGGCACAACGATGTAGCTATCTCTCTCGGCAAACTACCCTCGCAACCGCTTGGGCAAAAACACGACCAGCGAATATTTCGCTCTCTTTCTCACTTACCGGCGATTTTCTATATAAACGAGGCACCAGGCGCTCGAACGCTTATTGTGTTTTCAACAGTGACTGTGTAAAGTAAAAAATTGTGAAAGAGAAATGGCGCGCACCAAGCAAACTGCTCGTAAATCGACCGGAGGCAAGGCGCCTCGCAAGCAGCTGGCTACTAAGGCAGCCCGTAAAAGTGCACCAGCAACCGGTGGTGTTAAGAAGCCTCATCGTTATCGCCCTGGTACAGTTGCCCTGCGTGAAATTCGTCGCTACCAGAAGAGCACAGAGTTGCTTATCCGCAAGCTGCCCTTCCAGCGTCTAGTGCGTGAAATTGCTCAGGACTTCAAAACTGATTTGCGTTTCCAGAGCTCGGCTGTTATGGCTCTGCAGGAAGCTAGCGAAGCCTACCTGGTTGGCCTTTTCGAAGATACCAACTTGTGTGCTATCCATGCCAAGCGTGTCACAATCATGCCCAAAGACATCCAATTGGCCAGACGTATTCGTGGCGAGCGCGCTTAAATATCGCAAGTGCTGTGCTTTGTCCATAAAGCATCAAATATAAACAAATCGGTCCTTTTCAGGACCACAATATGTTTCTTCACAAGGAGGTTAATATTTTCACATACAAATATAAATAAATGTTGGTTTTTACTTGAAATTGCAGGTATTAGTCCAGTTTGAAAGTTTTCACAAATATAAGAACTTATGGTGGACTGAATTTTGACATACATTTGTATGTATGTATTACATACATGCTTTTGGTTATGGTTATGGGACATTTATATTTTGATTTAAGCAATATATACACAATTAAAGGGAAAAATGTCTCACAATTTTGATTTTGGCTTTTATACTTTTGAATTTAATTGGATATTTTATTAGAGGGATGTGATACATATTCAAAATGTATTCCTTTTATATTTAATGCTAAACTAATTAAATATTGAATATTGAGCTTCTTTAAATAAAAAACAATAGATTTTTAATGGAAATTTAAATCTAAATGTTACATGCTTCTAGTATTGCTTCAATGTAAATCTTGATTTTCAGACGTACTTTTTCGGTTATTTCGCGGTTCAATTATTGAAAAATTAACTGAACTGAATTGGAAGGCGGATTCTTTTCATATTATCAAAAGTCTATAACTTTTTTAAAATTAATATTTTTCCGAGGCACTTAACCGATGTTGTTCACACGCCAAATTTGATTTTGAATGGCCATGAGGCATATTTAAAATGTATTTTATAGAACATTTTGCTGTAAAATTATTCGAAAAATAAATTGAACTGAACAGAAAGCCAGAGATCTTTCACAATACTAACAACAATTTAATATTTAATAAAAATTAATATTTTTCCGAGGCATTCATCCGTTGTTGCTTACACTCCAATCTTCAGTTTGAATGTACGTAGGTCACATTTAAAATGTATTTTAGCGATTGTTTTGGTGAAAAATTATTGAAAAATGAATTGAATTGAAGGATAAGGTAGATTTTTATATAAAATAAAAACTATTACTCTTTTACGCCAAAAGAACTAAAGCCTCTATATATAGTTATCAAAAAACTACCTCAAGAAATATTTAGCCAGGAAGAAGTCAAAGAGGCACTAAAAGTAACCATCCCCGACAATAATATATTAGCGGTAACACCATTTAAGGAAAGCTTCTGGTTGGTCCAAGTAGAAAAAACAACTAAAACACATGCAATATTCAGCCTGAAAACACTCCTAAACTGAAAAATAAGGATTGAACCCCTTAAGCAAAGTAAACAAATTAGACAGTGTCACAACTGCCAAAGGTTTTGCCATGTGGCAAGCAACTGCAAAATGCAATACCGTTGTATAAAATGCATTGAAGACCATAAACCTGGAAAATGCAATATTCAAAAAACCGAAAATCCGTCGGAAAATAAAAATAAAGTGCAATGCGTAAATTGTAAGGGGCAGCACACTGCCAATGCAAAAATATGCCCTGTTAGAATATCGCTATCAGAAAAAATTGAGAACAAGCGCAATGCCAGTGTCTCCAAAGCAAATATGCTCACTCAACCCAAGGGCCGAATTCAAAATAAAATTAAAAGCAACACTTCGTTCGCTTCCCTATTCACCAAAAAACCACAGCCTAAGCCAGGCAGCCTCTTCCGTAACACTTCCAAGTAATATTGTAATCAGTAACCCAGCCCTACGGACCCATATGTCAAAAAAACTTGCGACCAAACCCCAACCTACGCAACAACCGCTATCACTAGATGACCTTAATGGAAATCATGCAAAGCATAGTTAAAAAATACCCTAAGAGCACATCGCAAAGTGACACAGACAGCAGGATAATAAAACAATCCCTAATATTAGATTTCTTAATCCAAATAGCCCAACATTAAAAATGACCTCCTTGAAATGCATCTTCCAAAACGTAAATTCCATAGTCCAGCTCAATAAAAGACACGAACTAGATCACTATTTAAATATACATAGACCAGATATAATGCTTATTGCAGAGCACCGTCTAAGCCCTAAACATACAGTCAAACTTACCCATTATCAGCTCATTCGGCAAAACACGCCAGCCACAAATACTAGGTTTGCGCAACGCCAAGGTACGTCCGTCGCCATCTGCGTTAAGAACGGCATTACTTTCGATCGCATTAACATTGCCCCACTCCGCCTAATCGAAGCAGTAGCCATCAAACTTTCATATTTAGACTCGCATGGAAACACTAAAAGTTGCATAGCAGTCCCATTATACAAACGCCCAAAAGATCCGCTTCTGATCTCCGACCTTAATGACCTAATCAATATTCACTGAGCCATTCCACGAATGGACGTCAGATAGTTATAGGCTGTGATCTTAATGCCAAACACCCCAGTTGGCACATGCCTACCCATAATCCAGACCACACAAACTCCGATGGCAAAACTCTTCATAGATGGCTTTTGGGTCAGCCTAGTCTTGTATTGTTCCCCACTTGGTGTCGATTGGGCCACTTGAATGTACTGCCCGTTTAGTACATCAACGTCTAAAAAAAAAAAAAAAAAAAAAAGAGAACCTATTCGCCCAAATAATAATAACAATCCCTCCTCCATAGATTACTTCATCTGCTCAGCAGATCTACCAATCAATATAAACACCCGCTGTGACACCACTCACGAGTTTCCCTCAGACCACTTCGGTGTCAAACTCAATATCAGGCTAGGACACTACCGCATGATATGCGCAGATCCCAAAATAATACACAACTTCAATAAAATAAACACAACAGTTTGGAACACAGTTCTACTTAGGAATCTCAGTCCAATAGCAAAGTCCGCAAACCAAAGTCCGTCCGAAATCGATGAGCACGTCGAGTCATTAAATATTGCTTTTAGCAGAGCACTAGAATCACCAGATGCAATACCAAAAATAACCATATCTTCATGCAAGCCTAATAAGCTCATCCAATACAAGCGCAGATTCAGGCGCCGGTTCACTATGTCCGCAACAGAAAGAGAAGAGCTACGTGCCCGAACTTCCTTTCTCACTAGCTTAATAAATAGACAAATTCAAATAAGTGGCCTAAACCAAATTGAATCACAATTGCGGCAAATAAATCCTTGCAGGATAAGCTTAAAATCGCTACAACGTAGCAAGCCAAATCACTCAATTAATGATCCGATCAAGCACGATATACAGCTCTCAGTTTTAGAACAAAATGATATTGATTTTGACACCGAACCAATCTTGAAAACCAAATTCCAAAAGATAAACGCACTTGCCTGGTCGTTTGAGCGAATCCACAAACAAAATGACAACATGTCATGTGGTAGCTCCGAGCTTAGATTGCACGCCGACCATGTAAATAGAGAAGTTGCAAATACATTTCAATCGCCTCTCAGGGCGGTCACCTTCACGGTGAACTTTGATTCCAGGCGTACCGCAGATGGCAACTGGCAGGGCGCAAAAGATCTCGGCTTCACGAGCGCTAAACAAT
This sequence comes from Hirtodrosophila confusa, assembly GCA_035043065.1. Lineage (NCBI taxonomy): Eukaryota > Metazoa > Arthropoda > Insecta > Diptera > Drosophilidae > Hirtodrosophila > Hirtodrosophila confusa. Next base: position 9,748,104 of record JAWNNI010000148.1, read on the forward strand.
TATTAGAATGGCTTCAAACCAAAAACAATAAGAAAACTATGGGTCCAGATGGCACTAGCAACTATCTCCTTAGGCACTGTAACATGCTAGTTCTGAGACATCTAGCAACATTATTTAATCATTGCTTCAATATTGGATACTTCCCGGCCGCCTGGAAGCGCAGTAGGGTCATACCAATTCCCAAGCCAAGAGCAAACCACAAAAGTCTCCAGGGCTATAGACCAATTTCCATCCTCTCTGCAGTAAGCCTCTTATTCGAAAAAATGTTGCTAGAGCAAATTAAAAAACACCTAAGCTCACATTCAATTCTTAAGCCCTTCCAGTTCGGCTTCAGAGATTCGTACTCAATAAACCACTCATTAGCAGTAGCAAACAATTTCATTTATAATAATCTCCATAGAAGGCGTGCTACAATTGCCTGCGCCCTTGACTTCGAAAAAGCTTTCGATACAGTCTGGATAAACGGACTCGTATACAAAATGAACAATCTCTTTTCGGTCAACCACAATACTACACGTATTATAAATAATTACTTAACATCACGCTCTTTCTATGTTGACAGCCCTAACGGCTCAGAACGATCACTAATCCGTAATATAGCAGCAGGCGTCCCCCAAGGGTCATTGTTAGCTCCAATTCTCTATAATATATACCTGGCTGATTTACCAAACTTCCAAAAAAATCCCAATTCTTCCTCAACAGCAGTCATCCAACCGCTTGTCTATGCCGACGACATATTACTCCTGTCTTCAGATGTATGGATAGCGAGTGCAGAAATGGATCTAAATAGATATCTTAATCAACTTTGCAAATATTTCAGCAAATAGCGACTTAAGCTTAACGCTAACAAATGCGAGGGATGCATAATCAGAGGGCCAAAACTCACAGATATCTATAAAAATGCCAGAAACTTCGAGCCCAAACTCTATGTATATGGTAACAGCCAAATCCAAACAAAGTCAGAAATTAGATACCTAGGTATCATACTCGATCAAAAACTCAAATTCGATCAACATATCCAATATACTCTTCAACGGGCAAAGGCTCAATTCCATCAAATACAACACATATTCAGGCCCCTTAATGCAACGTCGTCAAATCCAAGTCCACAATCACTAAAAATCTCAACTCTCGCTTATAAGAAGTTAGTTCAACCAATTTTAATCCACGGCCACATCTGCTGGTTCAATATTAAATCTAATCAGATGGAAATTATACGCCTCTTTGAAAGGCGCATTCTGCGCCAGGCATTAGGGAGCAGAGCCCGCAAGCCCAACTCCTTCCATTATATTTCGAATAGTCAGCTCTATAGCATATCCAAAACAAAGCGAGTAGATACGTTAATGTTTAGCATAATCGAAAAGTTTATTGAGCGCAATCAGCGAAGCCAAAATCCAAAAATACTAGATAGCGTTAAACAGATCCTATCCCATTTAGATATTCAGTAGATCATCTCACCTTAAACTACATTAGTCACCTCAGAGAGAAAGGCATAATATATGACATAAATAATAATTTAATATTTTACCACAGGAAAAGACAGTCTCTAGACCCAAATGATGGTCTAGTTTTTAACATAAACCAATAATAATATTGCTCATTTTTAATAACTTGGCGCAGCATACTTTCCTCCTTCAACCCTTGTAAATATATCCTCCTCTCCACTTTTCTTTCTAGTTAACTAGTACGTACGTAGCAATAATTATATAATTAGTATTATTAGTATTAAGCTTAAGTTAAAATTCAAACCAAATATTAAGTTATCCAGGTTTTTACTCGGCACGAGTCTTTCCTAGGAATATACATGGCATATAAAATACTCACTACCATATAATTAAACTATAAGAGGAACACTCTAAGTATTAATATATAATGGATCTAACGCCTAGATAAGCTAAAAGCGCAAGGCAACTCTATCACTAATCTCATATAAGTAAGCTTGACTTAGTCACTCAAGTCTGTACAATAGAATAGGTACCATCTGTATTACCATAATCAACAACACTGTGACCAATAAATCTAATCTAATCTAAAAAAAAAGTTTCGCTTACCCCAGTGTATGTATTGTGAAAATATAGTGAAAAATGTCTGATTCTGCAGTTGCAACATCCGCGTCTCCTGTGGCTGCCCCGCGAAAGTAAACAGACGTGAAAAATTCGCTAATACAATAATACACATAAACAGATACAAACAAATATAAAATCGAATATACAAAAAAGGAAAGACTTATTGACTATTCCTTATAGTGAATGTGAGATGGACACGAGTGAGAGTGTACTGTGAAATGCCCACAAGTGAAAGAGTACACAAAAGCAAGTCGGGCTTGCACTTAAGAAATCGGCGAAGTGCTCAAAAACTTCCGTATAAGAAGCTAAACATGGATGGCGAAAGGGTATCGCAATGCAATTCACCACGCCAAGAAGACGAAAACAACTACATGATGCACAGCATCGACAACATTAACGATGACGCGGCGAGCGTGTCTAGCAAGCGCAGTCGCCCTTTAAGCTTTGACGAATATTCGAGTGAATCTGAATCCGCAGCCCAAAACGACGAGTTCGACTTCGAGGAGGAAACCACCAAAGGTGTCTGGGTACCTTATGAAGAGTACCATGCACAAATGGACGAACTCAACCGTCTCCGAACACAAGCAGCAGGATCTGTTAATGTATCGGAGAAAGATTGTCGTCAAGTTCCAAAGCCAGCTGAATAAAATTGGAAAGAAACTAACCTTTAAGATATTAACAGGCAATAAATTTGAAACGTTATATATACCAGAAGACGGTGAAACCTGTGATAAGGAATTCCCTCCCCTGGCTGAAACAAAAAAAGCCACGGTAAGGAAAAAGGGAGTAGGCAAAGGCAATCAAAAATCTTCCATATCACCAGCAGTCGACGTTATGGAAGTCGACCAGGAACAAACCCAGAACATCCCGGAGATGAATCAGCTGTCGTTGCAAGGCGGGCAACCAGCACCGCCAAGACCAGCCCAAAGTGCCCAGCGAACTTCAAGGAAAATCCCTATTATCGCAACATACAACGTCCATCCAAAGGAGTTGGCAGGTATGTTGCGCCAATTTATTAAAAACGAGCAATTTAGCCTAAATATAATCAATAATAATAGAACACATGTAAATGTCTTTACATTAGAGCATTTTATTGAAACAAAAAGACTGCTAGACGTAGGCAATAAAAACTATTACTCTTTTACGCCAAAAGAACTAAAGCCTCTATATATAGTTATCAAAAAACTACCTCAAGAAATATTTAGCCAGGAAGAAGTCAAAGAGGCACTAAAAGTAGCCATCCCCGACAATAATATATTAGCGGTAAAACCATTCAAGAAAAACTTCTGGTTGGTCCAAGTAGAAAAAACAACTAAAACACATGCAATATTCAGCCTGAAAACACTCCTAAACTGCAAAATAAGGATTGAACCCCTTAAGCAAAGTAAACAAATTAGACAGTGTCACAACTGCCAAAGGTTTTGCCATGTGGCAAGCAACTGCAAAATGCAATACCGTTGTATAAAATGCATTGAAGACCATAAACCTGGAAAATGTATATTCAAAAAACCGAAAATCCGTCGGAAAATAAAAATAAAGTGCAATGCGTAAATTGTAAGGGGCAGCACACTGCCAATGCAAAAATATGCCCTGTTAGAATATCGCTATCAGAAAAAATTGAGAACAAGCGCAATGCCAGTGTCTCCAAAGCAAATATGCTCACTCAACCCAAGGGCCGAATTCAAAATAAAATTAAAAGCAACACTTCGTTCGCTTCCCTATTCACCAAAAAACCACAGCCTAAGCCAGCAGCCTCTTCCGTAACACTTCCAAGTAATATTGTAATCAGTAACCCAGCCCTACGGACCCATATGTCAAAAAAACTTGCGACCAAACCCCAACCTACGCAACAACCTCTATCACTAGATGACCTTAATAATGATAGCGTCCAAGTATTTGGAAAAGACCTCTTCGCTTGCATGGAAATCATGCAAAGCATAGTTAAAAAATACCCTAAGAGCACATCGCAAAGTGACACAGACAGCAGGATAATAAAACAATCCCTAATATTAGATTTCTTAATCCAAATAGCCCAACATTAAAAATGACCTCCTTGAAATGCATCTTCCAAAACGTAAATTCCATAGTCCAGCTCAATAAAAGACACGAACTAGATCACTATTTAAATATACATAGACCAGATATAATGCTTATTGCAGAGCACCGTCTAAGCCCTAAACATACAGTCGAACTTACCCATTATCAGCTCATTCGGCAAAACACGCCAGCCACAAATACTAGGTTTGCGCAACGCCAAGGTACGTCCGTCGCCATCTGCGTTAAGAATGGCATTACTTTCGATCGCATTAACATTGCCCCACTCCGCCTAATCGAAGCAGTAGCCATCAAACTTTCATATTTAGACTCGCATGGAAACACTAAAAGTTGCATAGCAGTCTCATTATACAAACGCCCAAAAGATCCGCTTCTGATCTCCGACCTTAATGACCTAATCAATTCACTGAGCCATTCCACGAATGGACGTCAGATAGTTATAGGCTGTGATCTTAATGCCAAACACCCCAGTTGGCACATGCCTACCCATAATCCAGGCCACACAAACTCCGATGGCAAAACTCTTCATAGATGGCTTGTGGGTCAGCCTAGTCTTGTATTGTTCCCCACAAGAGAACCTAGCCGCCCAAATAATAATAACAATCCCTCCTCCATAGATTACTTCATCTGCTCAGCAGATCTACCAATCAATATAAACACCCGCTGTGACACCACTCACGAGTTTCCCTCAGACCACTTCGGTGTCAAACTCAATATCAGGCTAGGACACTACCGCATGATATGCGCAGATCCCAAAATAATACACAACTTCAATAAAATAAACACAACAGTTTGGAACACAGTTCTACTTAGGAATCTCAGTCCGATAGCAAAGTCCGCAAACCAAAGTCCGTCCGAAATCGATGAGCACGTCGAGTCATTAAATATTGCTTTTAGCAGAGCACTAGAATCACCAGACGCAATACCAAAAATAACCATATCTTCATGCAAGCCTAATAACACAGTAAAGCTGAGCGCACATTGTATTGAGCTCATCCAATACAAGCGCAGAATCAGGCGATACTTTTTCAGGCGCCGGTTCACTATGTCCGCAACAGAAAGAGAAGAGCTACGTGCCCGAACTTCCTTTCTCACTAGCTTAATAAATAGACAAATTCAAATAAGTGGCCTAAACCAAATTGAATCACAATTGCGGCAAATAAATCCTTGCAGGATAAGCTTAAAATCGCTACAACGTAGCAACCCAAATCACTCAATTAATGATCCGATCAAGCACGATATACAGCTCTCAGTTTTAGAACAAAATGATATTGATTTTGACACCGAACCAATCTTGAAAACCAAATTCCAAAAGATAAACGCACTTGCCTGGTCGTTTGAGCGAATCCACAAACAAAATGACAACATGTCATGTGGTAGCTCCGAGCTTAGATTGCACGCCGACCATGTGAATAGAGAAGTTGCAAATACATTTCAATCGCCTCTCAGGGCGGTCACCTTCACGGTGAACTTTGATTCTAGGCGTACCGCAGATGGCAACTGGCAGGGCGCAAAAGATCTCGGCTTCGACGAGCGCTAAACAATTATTAGAATGCTGCAAACCAAAAACAAGTAAGAACGTTGCCAGTCGGACGCACCCGACTGCAGAATGATATGTTCCCAGTCTATATAATTTGGTTATTTGTGTGTTCAGAAAGAGACGCGAAAAAAACTGCACAGGTGTGGGAGATATAGATTTTGTCCTTTGTGGGGAGGGGTGAGGGGTCCAAAAATTGTTGATGCAGATTTGTCCAGGGGGTCAACATTAGTATGTATATCAAATTTGGTGACTACCTGTACAGGTGTGGGAGATATAGAGTTTTCTCATTTGCGGGGGAGGGGTTGGGGGGTCAAAATTTGTTTGCAGCAGATTTGTCCAGAAAGTTAAGATTAGTCTGTATGCCAAATTTGGTGACTACCTAAAAAGGTGTGGGACATATAGATTGTTCTCCTTTGTGGAGGAGGGGATGGGGGGGTCTAAAAATTTTTTATGCAGATTTTCCCAGGTGGTCAACATTACTCTGTATGCCAAATTAGGTAACTCTATCTTTGAAACTGTAGGTCAATCTCGACACTTCATAAATTGACGGTATACACCAACAGGTGTACCAAGTTTGGTTGCTCAGCTTAAAGATAAAGGCCAAAAATTGCGTTCATACGGACAGACGGACAGACGGACATTTCGCAAACCCAATATACTATTTTCCCTTCGGAACATAGTATAACAATAAGAAAACTATGGGTCCAGATCTATCTCCTTAGGCACTGTAACATGCTAGTTCTGAGACATCTAGCAACTGTAAGGGAGGTTTTTCCAGCCGGGGTACAGATCTCAGCCTGTATGAGCCCAGCACTTACAAGAAAATTTTGTGAGATGTGCTGGGACGCTGGAGCGTAGGGAAAGGAAACGTTCTAGGGGAAATATATGTGTTAATACTTTTACGGCCTCGAACAACTCTGCACGGGATACAGTGACCAGGAGCTGACCAGTATTCTACCGCTGGTGCTCTACTGGTCAGGTGGTCTACGAACGACTGCTCTACGAATGCCCGGGATTACTCACACGGGCAGCAAGATAACCCTCGCTTTGCACTACGGTCAGTGTTATCAATGCCGGGATTGCTCACACGGACGGCTGGGATATACCTCGCTATACGTTAGTATTAGTTTTTCTTATAAATGCCGGGATTGCTCACACGGGCCGGCGGCATATACCTCGCTCTACGTTAGTATTAGTTTCTATAAATGCCGGGATTGCTCACACGGACGGCGGGATATACCTCGCTCTACGGATAGTGTTAGTTATTCAACGTTAAATGTGGAGATAAAGACAATCGTTTGGTTATTCTAGATTATCTTTATTATTCCAGTTTCTTACTGTAAATTTATCAAACTACGCGTGCCCTGCTGCACTGCCGCCTAACGGCTCTTTTACTCACGTCTCTTTACCCTGCGTGCTTCCGACGCACGTCTACACACTTTTCTTGTCGCTCGCTCAGTGATCTACTCTGCCCGGCTCGGCCACGCGCAGGCCTGAAAAGATCAATCCCACCACTGAGCTTTCGCTCTCCACCACTCAGAGCTTTTCGCTATTCACACCACGAGCTTTGCTTTGACCGAAGCCGCGCTCTGGTGGCATGATTGAGAACTCGCATCCGCCGCGCTGCGCCAGCTGTGAGCAGATGATCGAATTGCGTACAAAATACAAACCTCCGTATGTTTAACGGCTTAAGGTTTATTATTGAATGCTAAGACTTACAACTACAGCGCGACAAAAGAAATCTTGGCTTCGTGCCCTAGGTACTATTATAATTACTTTTAATAACTAAATTAGAGTTTCTCGGTCGCCCGCGCTCCATGCTACGCTTATCCTACTATTGTAAGGGGGGTTGCTTAAAGCCTCCTTACACCCCCCCCCCTTACTTCAGCCTCGAAACCGTCACCTCCCCGGCGGCATTGAAGGTGTTGCTGTACACGTCGCTGTCCTCCGTCACACGGAACCGGGTGCGCCGAGCCCTGCCGGCATACCGCGCCAGTTCGGCAAGGATCAGCTCCACCAGTCGTGTGCTCAGGATCCCTCCGCGGGGAAACACCCTCCAGCCCGGCGGTGTTGCGTCTGGCTGCTCGGTCCGGGAGAGGGGAACTGGAACGGACCCGTCCTCAGACGCCGTCCACTCGCCGAGCGTCGACCCTGGCCCCGTTTCCCACCGCTCCATCCCGTCGAACAAGTCGAGGACATCGTCCCACAACTCCTTCTCGTCCGCCGGCACGTCGCTTGGGTCCTACGCTGCCCGTTGCTGTTCGGCGACCGCCTCTTCGGGAATAGCATCTCCCTCTGCCACTTCCGCTGCTTCGTCCAGCACCTTCTCCGTCGCAGTTTCCGGGACCACCTCGACCTCAGCGGGATCACAGGTCTCCCAGGCGCGGTACGGCACCAGCGATGGCATGCCCTCCTCCAACGACGCCGCCATTTCCTCCGCGGCCATCCGGCAGGCCCGCGGTGAGGACACCGCCCTGGGGCCCGGACTTTGCGGCGAGGAAAGGCGGCCGCAGCTATGTGCTTCCTCCCTTTGAGGGGGAGAACCCTCCTGGCGCCCGCGGGGAAAACGCGGCGCCCGTAGCTGTGGTCCGCGACGCTGGGATGAGCTCCGTCGGGGCTTTTTGGCCGGGGAGTTGGGCCGGACCCTTGCGCGGGATCGTCCACTGCCACTGCGGCGCCTCTTATTGTGACGCGTTTTGGCCACCCGGCGTCGATTCTGTGGGCGTTTGGCCGCCGGCTCCTCTTGGGATGTCGCTCGGGTGCGCTTGTTCACCGCTCCAGGATGCGCGGGAGGAAGCGCAAACTTACCCGCGGAAATATGCTTCCGGGATCCACTTGAAAGCGGTGAGCGGCGGCTCCGCGGAATGGGCCAGGCCGATCCTCCTCCAACGCGAGCGGTAGCTGTTCGTTCCGGTCGCTCGTCACCCGCGCGTCCGACGCGGATGGGGGCGTGGCGCCCGCCTGGCGACCAGCGTCGGCATCCGGTGACCACGGCGCATCGGGCGCCGGGAACTCCGGCTCTGGCAAAGCAGCCAGTGGTGGCGGTGATGAGGGCTCCTCCACATATGGGGGTGGATTGCGCGATCAGGGCGCCTCCCTGATGAGGGTGGACACTTGCACGCGCATGTGCATGACGATGCCGTCCAGTTGTTCCACTGTGTCGGTGGTGCTTGAGAAGACTGTAAAACGGCATCGGTGCGTGTCCTCCTCGAATCTCCGCCGGTAATTTCCATGGCCGTAGCGCGGGTCTCGGCGGCGGTCAGCACCAGGTGATTTCGGCCGCGGCTCCATGCGATCGCTGTCGTCGTCTTCTACTCTAGCCTCCTCGTCGCTGCTGATTTCAATTACGTTTTCCATCTGTGGGATTAACTTATTCATTATATCACTAGCGAGCTTAATTAGTATCTCCCTAACAGTGCAGCTCACAAACTACGGAGTTATTATGTTACTTAGGTTAGCTTAAAAATACCAATAGGATTTAATCTATAGACAGGTCGCGTTCTTACTCCCGCTGGTGTTAAGCTCCTCTTGGTCCTCTTCTTCTTCTATTTCTCCCTGAAAGAAAGGTTTAAGTTGCATTATATTGGCCACCCTTCGCTTGCGCTCGCCCTGTTTCGCGAGACGCACGACATTGGGGGAGACGAATTTGATAACGCGGTAAGGGCCGTCAAACTTCGGCGCCAATTTCGCTGCGAAGCCCTCTGCAGCATTGGACAGCTGATGCAGCCTCAACAGAACCATCGCGCCATCGCATAGAGCAGGTCGCCATTCACGTCTTCGGAGATTGTAATGCCGCTACTGGTTCTTAGAGGCACGCTGAAGATTGCTGCGGACGATATCGAAAATTTCTTTTAGCCTGTTAGCTCGTTCCCGGGGTCAAGCGCAGTAGTCGCCGACCCCGGCGTGACCTCGTCGTATAAAGCGGCGGGAAGACGCGTTCTCTACCTGCATCAAGAATGCTGGAGTGAACCCGGTCGAGTCAGCCACACTGGAGTTGACCGCAACCGATATTTCAGGCAACAGTTCGTCCCACGAACTCTGATGGCCTTCAATAAATTGCGCTATCATGGTTTTCATAGTGCGGTTGGTATACTGAATTTCCACGCCCAAAGAACCCAAAAACGACTTGAAATTCTTTGCTAGTGAATTGTACCCCATTATCACACACGAACTTCTTGGGCACCCCAAATTTGCTCAAGATTCGCTCTCTAAATGCTGTCTGCAGTTGACTCGCCGTAGCTTTCCGGAGGGGAACCAATTCCACCCACTTTGAAAACGCGTCATGAAATACTAACAACATCGAGTTGCCGTGTTTCGAACGCGGCAAGGGACCAACGAAGTCGGCACACAATGCTGCCATGGGCTCTGCCACCTACCTTGTCAGCATTCGACCGGCCGGCTTTCGCTGTTCCATCTTAAATTTTTGGCACAGCTCGCAGCACTTCACGTACTTGGCGGCATCCCGAAACATGCCCGGCCAATAATACCTCTGGGCGAGCCTAGACACGGTTTTCCTCACGTCTTGGTGTCCGGCAGTGGGGGCGTCATGGCACTCTTGCAGCACCCTTCCACGCTGACCGCTAGCAACACAAAGTTTCCATGGAATGATACTCCTCGTCCTCTCTCCTATGACCCAAGTGCCGGTAGAGATGCCCATTTTCCTCGACAAAATCGGGATACTTGTCCGGCTCTTCAGCGATCTTGACCCGCATACTCGCGATCCGGCTTGCAGGGGGTCTCGACCACCACCGTTTGGCGGCAGGATCTCTAGGGGATGCCTGGATAGCGCGTCAGCAACCACATTTAGCTTGCCCCGGTGGTACTGAACATCACATTGAAACTGTTGCAGTTCCAGCGCCCATCGTGCTATCCTACCAGAAGGACTTTCGATCGAGTTCAGCCTTGAGCAACTTCCGGCTCGCATAGGCTATCACCCGCTCCTGCCCCTCTATAGTCTGTGTTAGTACCGCACCGAGTCCATAATTGCTCGCGTCGGTCTGCAACACAAATTTGGCTGAGAGGTCCGGGCACGCTAGAACAGGGGCAGTGGTCAGGCTCTTTTTCAACTGACACAGTGCCTCCTCCTGTTTTTTCTCCCATGACCATTTCCTACCTTTTCTTACCTTTTCTCAGAAGCGCTGTCATGGGTTGTACCAAGGTCGCAAAATTGGGCACAAATCGCCGGTACCACGAAGCCATACCGAGACATTGGCGCAACTCTTTAACACAGGATGGGTCCTTTAGATTTCTGATCGCCTCCACCTTGATCAGGGTCCGTCCGAATGCCTTCCCCACTAATCACATGCCCAAGATAACCACTAGCCGTTGCCGAACAGCTGCACTTCTTTCTGATTTCACCTTCAAGTTAGCGGCCCTCAAACGGCGCGAAAACTTCCCTTTAGATTGGCAACATGTTGTTCCCGGGTCGCTCCTATCACCACGATATCGTCTAGATACGCGAACGCGTGCGGCTCCATATCGGGCCCTATCACCGAATCTAACGCCCGCTGAAACGTCGCGCGGGCTGAGTGGAGACCAAATGGCATCGCCCGCCATTGGAATAAACCCCTCCCGGGCACCGTAAACGCCGTGCACTCCTTGCTTTCGGCCGCCATGGGGATTCGCCAATACCCGCTCTTCAAATCTAGAGTAGAAATGTAACGAGCATGGCGCAATCTTTCGAGGATGTGGTTAATCCGAGGGACTGGATAAGCATCCGGCACAGAGTGCGCATTGAGCTGCCGATAGTCTATACACATGCGCCATTCCCCAGTCTTTTTCTTGACCAGGACTATTGGGGGGACTATTGGGGCGCTGTGTGGGCTACGCGACGGCTCAATGGCGCCCGCCTGGATTAGCTCCTCCACCTGCTCATCGATTACCTTTTGCATAGCCGGGTTCTTGGGATAAGATCTCTGTTTCAACGGCTTGCTATCCTTCATTATTATCCTATGCTCGGCGATATGCGAGACTCCTTTCAGATTATCGAAGAGTGCCAGCTCTGATGCCAAGAACTCCTGCAGTTCTGGTTCCAGATCCGCTGGCCACTCTGCCTCCGCTACGGGGGACTCACAGGTATTTTCCTCTTGGATGACCGACAACTCGAGCCGGGATGCCTCGCCTTGCGGGTAGACTTGGCTCTCACCCCCCACTCACGGCCCCCCGATTCCCATCGGCAACCCTGGTTGAACCTGTGCAAGACTCAGTCTGCTGCCCTCTTTTGCCCATCGCCCGACAATCCTCTGTCGACGAACTTGTGCGACGCAGACTGAGCCGCTTCACCCGTTCCGCGGCAGCCTCTTCCCGGCCGGAATCGGCCCCTTCAATCTTTGAACAACGCCTGGTTCCCGTCCTGCCCTCTACGACCACGCCACCCGGTTGCCAAGCGGGCGCTCCCCTCTCCGTCGGATCCTCGTTGCTAGGTGGTACTGCCAGCCCTGCGGCCGGTACCACCACCGTCTCGAGGATCACCTCGGCGTTGCCGCATCGTATGGTAGTGCCCATGGCACAAAGAAAATCCATACCGAGGATGATGTGCTCCAGCATGGAGGGCATAATCAGCATTGGCATGCTGATCGTCTTGCCGGCCATGTTGACATCCATCCTCAGTAGCCTATTAACCTCTAGAGTCGATCCGTCCGCTAGATGGATTCGAGTCTACACATCCTGTGCCTCTCCCCGAATCGCCCACTTGCGCACGCAATCTTCACTCAAGAGACTGCGTGTCGCTCCAGTGTCGATCGGGGCAGACCTGACCTGCCCCCCAATCTCCACTGTAGGGACGATCCGGCCACCCTCTACGATCAGAGGAGGATTTACTTTCGGGCGAATGTCGTTTCGGCGTCGACCTGATCCCTGTCCAGTAGACGCCCCTGCCCGTTTCCCGCCTCCGATCGCCTGCAGCAGTCTGGCGTAGTGTTTCCCTTTTTCCCACATTGCCGACAAGACTCTACCCGCCTATTCGGGAATTCCCTGGCGAAATGGCCTTCTTGCCCACACCGGTGGCACGCCCTTCGCGGATCGAATCCTCTCCCGTCACCCTGTCTCATCATCCGGTTTGCCGACTCTCCGTAGCCTGACGCCGGCTGCGCGGGGATCTCACCACCGGACGCAGCCGCCGGATGGCTACCGGATGGGGATCGAAAAGGATTGAGATGCCTACTCTTAGGCTGGGGCACGGGGACTGGATCGGCTTGTGATTGCCTCCGCACCGCCTGACCAGCTGGTGCCCTTGCCGAGTATTCACAACTCCGCCACCACACACTCTCGAATTCCACTGCCAATTGCGTCAACTCGGCCAGCGTTGAGAAGTCGTGCCTGCGTATATACAACTGATACTCAGGCGCGGCGTTCTCGTATACACGGTGCAACTCCTGTGCCGTGTCATACCTCGCGTGGTGCATACGAGCCCTCAGGTCAATCACGTAGTCCTGAAACTGAAACACTGCGCTGCAGGCGGGCCCAAATTTCATCTTCCAACCGCTCAAAATAGCGAGGCGGCAGGAAGAATTCCAAAAATCCCCTCCTAAACGTCGACCCTGAAACATCCCTTAACCCGCTGGTCATGACCCACCTGGCGGCCTTGCCGTCAAAAACTTCGCCCATCACCCGGGGCATACGGTCTAGCTCGATACCATAAGTTACGGCCCGCTCCTCAAATACTTCCAAAAATTCGAGTGGGTCTACCAGGCCATCATACCTCATCCCCCATTTCCAGACCTGTTCCGGAACATAGAAGGAACACCTGGCATCTGGCTGGGAATAGGTCCTGGGAACATAGATGTCACCACGAGGACCGGCGAGCGAGGGTCCGGCCTCAGTGTCGACATCTACCACTCCCCGGACTCCCTCCACCCGGATGTCGGGCACGCACCGCGCACTAGGGATATTCAATTTCAAGGCAGGGGTAGGTGTACAAATGCGTATTCCGCAAGTCAGGCTCTGATGTTCGACGTGGTTGGCCGCCCACGCCGGTCAAACCGCCCTCACTGCGTGGCTCCAAAGTTTTGGCCTACTGCGCATCCAATTCGGCCAGTCGCACCCAAACTTGTGTATTATGGCCCCCCTTCTGCACAAATGTGCAGAGCCGCTTCCGCAGCTCATCTAAACAGCCCTCTTGGTCTCGCCCGAACTCTTGGGCGATCGCCGCCAACTCCTCTTTGCGCCGCTGGTGAATCCAGCGCACGCCCACCCCCGGGTTTTGACACTCACCTGGATCCATCATTTTGAATTTTTGGGTCGATGGGCAATTTGGTTTTGCTTAATCTTCACCAAAAAAATAAAACGAAAACCAAAAAAAAATGCAACACCCAAAAAAATTGCTTACTAATATTTTTCCTCGGGTGTTGGTGTTCACTGTCACCGTTCACTACCCCGTTGGCTGGAAGTTCTAGCCGCTTCCTCACTGTCACTGCGCCAACTTCACTGGGGTATTTTTTTTTTCCCGGCCGTGTCTCCTATTTTGGCCCACTGTACACCGTTTATTTAGGCCAGGGCCTTCGGCCACTTGCAGCCCGCTAACACAACCACAATTCCGGCCTTTTCCGGCCCCACTCACGATACAGTCGTTTTACCGCACGCAAACCGAATTTTTCCCACTGTTCTTGTTGACGCCGACGTCGACCGCGGCGCGCGCACTTTTCGAGAGTGTTTTTATGTATGCGCCCACTTGTGAGCGAGCTCGCGACGATCCGTTTTCGCTGCCTGCCGGGCGAGCGCACTGTACATTCACCGTTGTAACTGTTCTTTTATTGTCTCTTTGCCATGCACTGATTTTGGCACATGCGATGCGCGTTCTGTGCGTTTCAATTATGCACCAACCGAACGTGCAGGGTATTGAGTAGCAGATCTGGGAATGCTCGACTAGTGGCTGACTCGGGTATACCCGACTAGTGGCTACCCTGTATAACACATATATCAACTAGAACGATTTTTTGGGCACAATGACGGGTTTTTAAGCCGTGATTATGCCACGCCCCTTAGCGCCTCCAGCGTCCCTGCTCGGGCGCCACTTGTAAGGGAGTTTTCCAGCCGGGGTACAGATCTCAGCCTGTATGAGTCCAGCACTTACAAGAAAATTTGTAAGATGTGCTGGGACGCTGGGCGTAGGGAAAGGAAACGTTCTAGGGGAAATATATGTGTTAATACTACGGCCTCGTACAACTCTGCACGGGATAAGTGACCAGGAGCTGACCAGGATTCTACCGCTGGTGCTCTACTGGTCAGGTGGTCTACGAACGACTGCTCTACGAATGCCCGGGATTACTCACACGGGCAGTAGGATAACCCTCGCTTTGCACTACGGTTAGTGTTATCAATGCCGGGATTGCTCACACGGACGGCGGGATATACCTCGCTATACGTTAGTATTAGTTTTTCTTATAAATGCCGGGATTGCTCACACGGGCGGCGGGATATACCTCGCTCTACGTTAGTATTAGTTTCTATAAATGCCGGGATTGCTCACACGGACGGCGGGATATACCTCGCTCTACGGTTAGTGTTAGTTATTCAACGTTAAATGTGGAGATAAAGACAATCGTTTGGTTATTCTAGATTATGTTTATTCCAGTTTCTTACTGTTAATTTATCAAACTACGCGTGCCCTGCTGCACTGCCGCCTAACGGCTCTTTTACTCACGCTCTTTACCCTGCGTGCTTCCGACGCACGTCTACACACTTTTCATGTCGCTCGCTAAGTGATCTACTCTTCCCGGCTCTGCCACGCAAGAGCCTGAAAAGTTCAATCCCACCACGAGCTTTCGCTCTCCACCTCAGAGCTTTCGCTCTCCACCTCAGAGCTTTCGCTATTCACCTCACAGCTTTGCTTTGACTGAAGCCGCGCTCTGGTGGCAGGATTGAGAACTGCGTTTACAATACAAACTCGTATGCTTAACGGTAAGGTTTATTATTTAATGCTAAGACAAAAGAAATCTTGACTTCGTGCCCTAGGTACTATTATAATTACTATTAATAACTAAATTAGAGTTTCTCGGTCGCCCGCGCTCCATGCGCTGGGGTTGCTTAAAGCCTCCTTACACAACTTTATTTAATCATTGCTTCAATATTGGATACTTCCCGGCCGCTATAGGGCTATAGACCAATTTCCATCCTCTCTGCAGTAAGCCTCTTATTCGAAAAAATGTTGTGAGAGCAAATTAAAAAACACACCAGTTCGGCTTCAGAGTTTCGTACTCAATAAACCACTCATTAGCAGTAGCAAACAGTTTCATTTATAATAATCTCCATAGAAGGCGTGCCACAATTGCCTGCGCCCTTGACTTCGAAAAAGCTTTCGATACAGTCTGGATAAACGGACTCGTATACAAAATGAACAATCTCTTTTCGTTCAACCACAATACTACACGTATTATAAATAATTACTTAACATCACGCTCTTTCTATGTCGACAGCCCTAACGGCTCAGAACGATCCCTAATCCGTAATATAACAGCAGGCGTCCCCCAAGGGTCATTGTTAGCTCCAATTCTCTATAATATATACCTGGCTGATTTACCAAACTTCCAAAAAAATCCCAATTCTTCCTCAACAGCAGTCATCCAACCGCTTGTCTATGCCGACGACATATTACTCCTGTCTTCAGGTGCATGGATAGCGAGTGCAGAAATGGATCTAAATAGATATCTTAATCAACTTTGCAAATATTTCACCAAATGGCGACTTAAGCTTAACGCTAACAAATGCGAGGGATGCATAATCAGAGGGCCAAAACTCACAGATATCTATAAAAATGCCAGAAACTTCGAGCCCAAACTCTATGTATATGGTAACAGCCAAATCCAAACAAAGTCAGAAATTAGATACCTAGGTATCATACTCGATCAAAAACTCAAATTCGATCAACATATCCAATATACTCTTCAACGGGCAAAGGCTCAATTCCATCAAATACAACACATATTCAGGCCCCTTAATGCAACGTCGTCAAATCCAAGTCCACAATCACTAAAAATCTCAACTCTCGCTTATAAGAAGTTAGTTCAGCCAATTTTAATCCACGGCCACATCGGCTGGTTCAATATTAAATCTAATCAGATGGAAATTATACGCCTCTTTGAAAGGCGCATTCTGCGCCAGGCATTAGGGAGCAGAGCCCGCAAGCCCAACTCCTTCCATTATATTTCGAATAGTCAGCTCTATAGCATATCCAAAACAAAGCGAGTAGATACGCTAATGTTTAGCATAATCGAAAAGTTTATTGAGCGCAATCAGCGAAGCCAAAATCCAAAAATACTAGATAGCGTTAAACAGATCCCTATCCCAATTAGATATTCAGTAGATCATCTCACCTTAAACTACATTAGTCACCTCAGAGAGAAAGGCATAATATATGACATAAATAATAATTTAATATTTTACCACAGGAAAAGACAGTCTCTAGACCCAAATGATGGTCTAGTTTTTAACATAAACCAATAATAATATTGCTCATTTTTAATAACTTGGCGCAGCATACTTTCCTCCTTCAACCCTTGTAAATATATCCTCCTCTCCACTTTTCTATCTAGTTAACTAGTACGTAAGTAGCAATAATTATATAATTAGTATTATTAGTATTAAGTATTATTACCATTAGCTTAAGACAAAATTCAATCCAAATATTAAGTTATCCAGGTTTTTACTCGGCACGAGTCTTTCCTAGGAATATACATGGCATATAAAATACTCACTACCACATAATTAAACTATAAGAGGAACGCTCTAAATATTAATATATAATGGATCTAACGCCTAGATAAGCTAAAAGCGCAAGGCAACTCTATCACTAGTCTCATATAAGTAAGCTTGACTTAGTCACTCAAGACTGTACAATAGAATAGGTACCATCTGTATTACCATAATCAACAACACTGTGACCAATAAATCTAATCTAATCTAAAAAAAAAAGGTTTCGCTTACCCCAGTGTATGTATTGTGAAAATATAGTGCAAAATGTCTGATTCTGCAGTTGCAACATCCGCGTCTCCTGTGGCTGCCCCGCGAAAGTAAACAGACGTGAAAAATTCGCTAATACAATAATACACATAAACAGATACAAACAAATTTAAAATCGAATATACAAAAAAGGAAAGACTTATTGACTATTCCTTATAGTGAATGTGAGATGGACACGAGTGAGAGTGTACTGTGAAATGCCCACAAGTGAAAGAGTACACAAAAGCAAGTCGGGCTTGCACTTAAGAAATCGGCGAAGTGCTCAAAAATTTCCGTATAAGAAGCTAAACATGGATGGCGAAAGGGTATCGCAATGCAATTCACCACGCCAAGAAGACGAAAACAACTACATGATGCACAGCATCGACAACATTAACGATGACGCGGCGAGCGTGTCTAGCAAGCGCAGTCGCCCTTTAAGCTTTGACGAATATTCAAGTGAATCTGAATCCGCAGCCCAAAACGACGAGTTCGACTTCGAGGAGGAAACCACCAAAGGTGTCTGGGTACCTTATGAAGAGTACCATGCACAAATGGACGAACTCAACCGTCTCCGAACACAAGCAGCAGGATCTGTTAATGTATCGGAGAAAGATTTGTCAAGAATCAGCAAGTTCCAAAGCCAGCTGAATAAAATTGGAAAGAAACCAACCTTTAAGATATTAACAGGCAATAAATTTGAAACGTTATATATACCAGAAGACGGTGAAACCTGTGATAAGGAATTCCCTCCCCTGGCTGAAACAAAAAAAGCCACGGTAAGGAAAAAGGGAGTAGGCAAAGGCAATCAAAAATCTTCCATATCACCAGCAGTCGACGTTATGGAAGTCGACCAGGAACAAACCCAGAACATCCCGGAGATG
Source organism: Hirtodrosophila confusa (assembly GCA_035043065.1). Taxonomy (NCBI): domain Eukaryota; kingdom Metazoa; phylum Arthropoda; class Insecta; order Diptera; family Drosophilidae; genus Hirtodrosophila; species Hirtodrosophila confusa. The sequence continues at coordinate 9,766,583 of JAWNNI010000148.1, forward strand.
AATCAGCTGTCGTTGCAAGGCGGGCAACCAGCACCGCCAAGACCAGCCCAAAGTGCCCAGCGAACTTCAAGGAAAATCCCTATTATCGCAACATACAACGTCCATCCAAAGGAGTTGGCAGGTATGTTGCGCCAATTTATTAAAAACGAGCAATTTAGCCTAAATATAATCAATAATAATAGAACACATGTAAATGTCTTTACATTAGAGCATTTTATTGAAACAAAAAGACTGCTAGACGTAGGCAATAAAAACTATTACTCTTTTACGCCAAAAGAACTAAAGCCTCTATATATAGTTATCAAAAAACTACCTCAAGAAATATTTAGCCAGGAAGAAGTCAAAGAGGCACTAAAAGTAGCCATCCCCGACAATAATATATTAGCGGTAAAACCATTCAAGAAAAACTTCTGGTTGGTCCAAGTAGAAAAAACAACTAAAACGCATGCAATATTCAGCCTGAAAACACTCTTAAACTGCAAAATAAGGATTGAACCCCTTAAGCAAAGTAAACAAATTAGACAGTGTCACAACTGCCAAAGGTTTTGCCATGTGGCAAGCAACTGCAAAATGCAATACCGTTGTATAAAATGCATTGAAGACCATAAACCTGGAAAATGCAATATTCAAAAAACCGAAAATCCGTCGGAAAATAAAAATAAAGTGCAATGCGTAAATTGTAAGGGGCAGCACACTGCCAATGCAAAAATATGCCCTGTTAGAATATCGCTATCTGAAAAAATTGAGAACAAGCGCAATGCCAGTGTCTCCAAAGCAAATATGCTCACTCAACCCAAGGGCCAAATTCAAAATAAAATCAAAAGCAACACTTCGTTCGCTTCCCTATTCACCAAAAAACCACAGCCTAAGCCAGCAGCCTCTTCCGTAACACTTCCAAGTAATATTGTAATCAGTAACCCAGCCCTACGGACCCATATGGCAAAAAAACTTGCGACCAAACCCCAACCTACGCAACAACCTCTGTCACTAGATGACCTTAATAATGATAGCGTCCAAGTATTTGGAAAAGACCTCTTCGCTTGCATGGAAATCATGCAAAGCATAGTTAAAAAATACCCTAAGAGCACATCGCAAAGTGACACAGACAGCAGGATAATAAAACAATCCCTAATATTAGATTTCTTAATCCAAATAGCCCAACATTAAAAATGACCTCCTTGAAATGCATCTTCCAAAACGTAAATTCCATAGTCCAGCTCAATAAAAGACACGAACTAGATCACTATTTAAATATACATAGACCAGATATAATGCTTATTGCAGAGCACCGTCTAAGCCCTAAACATACAGTCGAACTTACCCATTATCAGCTCATTCGGCAAAACACGCCAGCCACAAATACTAGGTTTGCGCAACGCCAAGGTACGTCCGTCGCCATCTGCGTTAAGAACGGCATTACTTTCGATCGCATTAACATTGCCCCACTCCGCCTAATCGAAGCAGTAGCCATCAAACTTTCATATTTAGACTCGCATGGAAACACTAAAAGTTGCATAGCAGTCTCATTATACAAACGCCCAAAAGATCCGCTTCTGATCTCCGACCTTAATGACCTAATCAATTCACTGAGCCATTCCACGAATGGACGTCAGATAATTATAGGCTGTGATCTTAATGCCAAACACCCCAGTTGGCACATGCCTACCCATAATCCAGGCCACACAAACTCCGATGGCAAAACTCTTCATAGATGGCTTTTGGGTCAGCCTAGTCTTGTATTGTTCCCCACAAGAGAACCTAGTCGCCCAAATAATAATAACAATCCCTCCTCCATAGATTACTTCATCTGCTCAGCAGATCTACCAATCAATATAAACACCCGCTGTGACACCACTCACGAGTTTCCCTCAGACCACTTCGGTGTCAAACTCAATATCAGGATAGGACACTACCGCATGATATGCGCAGATCCCAAAATAATACACAACTTCAATAAAATAAACACAACAGTTTGGAACACAGTTCTACTTAGGAATCTCAGTCCGATAGCAAAGTCCGCAAACCAAAGTCCGTCCGAAATCGATGAGCACGTCGAGTCATTAAATATTGCTTTTAGCAGAGCACTAGAATCACCAGACGCAATACCAAAAATAACCATATCTTCATGCAAGCCTAATAACACAGTAAAGCTGAGCGCACATTGTATTGAGCTCATCCAATACAAGCGCAGAATCAGGCGATACTTTTTCAGGCGCCGGTTCACTATGTCCGCAACAGAAAGAGAAGAGCTACGTGCCCGAACTTCCTTTCTCACTAGCTTAATAAATAGACAAATTCAAATAAGTGGCCTAAACCAAATTGAATCACAATTGCGGCAAATAAATCCTTGCAGGATAAGCTTAAAATCGCTACAACGTAGCAACCCAAATCACTCAATTAATGATCCGATCAAGCACGATATACAGCTCTCAGTTTTAGAACAAAATGATATTGATTTTGACACCGAACCAATCTTGAAAACCAAATTCCAAAAGATAAACGCACTTGCCTGGTCGTTTGAGCGAATCCACAAACAAAATGACAACATGTCATGTGGTAGCTCCGAGCTTAGATTGCACGCCGACCATGTGAATAGAGAAGTTGCAAATACATTTCAATCGCCTCTCAGGGCGGTCACCTTCACGGTGAACTTTGATTCTAGGCGTACCGCAGATGGCAACTGGCAGGGCGCAAAAGATCTCGGCTTCACGAGCGCTAAACAATTATTAGAATGGCTTCAAACCAAAAACAATAAGAAAACTATGGGTCCAGATGGCACTAGCAACTATCTCCTTAGGCACTGTAACATGCTAGTTCTGAGACATCTAGCAACATTATTTAATCATTGCTTCAATATTGGATACTTCCCGGCCGCCTGGAAGCGCAGTAGGGTCATACCAATTCCCAAGCCAAGGGCAAACCACAAAAGTCTCCAGGGCTATAGACCAATTACCATCCTCTCTGCAGTAAGCCTCTTATTCGAAAAAATGTTGCTAGAGCAAATTAAAAAACACCTAAGCTCACATTCAATTCTTAAACCCTTCCAGTTCGGCTTCAGAGATTCGTACTCAATAAACCACTCATTAGCAGTAGCAAACAGTTTCATTTATAATAATCTCCATAGAAGGCGTGCCACAATTGCCTGCGCCCTTGACTTCGAAAAAGCTTTCGATACAGTCTGGATAAACGGACTCGTATACAAAATGAACAATCTCTTTTCGTTCAACCACAATACTACACGTATTATAAATAATTACTTAACATCACGCTCTTTCTATGTCGACAGCCCTAACGGCTCAGAACGATCCCTAATCCGTAATATAACAGCAGGCGTCCCCCAAGGGTCATTGTTAGCTCCAATTCTCTATAATATATACCTGGCTGATTTACCAAACTTCCAAAAAAATCCCAATTCTTCCTCAACAGCAGTCATCCAACCGCTTGTCTATGCCGACGACATATTACTCCTGTCTTCAGGTGCATGGATAGCGAGTGCAGAAATGGATCTAAATAGATATCTTAATCAACTTTGCAAATATTTCACCAAATGGCGACTTAAGCTTAACGCTAACAAATGCGAGGGATGCATAATCAGAGGGCCAAAACTCACAGATATCTATAAAAATGCCAGAAACTTCGAGCCCAAACTCTATGTATATGGTAACAGCCAAATCCAAACAAAGTCAGAAATTAGATACCTAGGTATCATACTCGATCAAAAACTCAAATTCGATCAACATATCCAATATACTCTTCAACGGGCAAAGGCTCAATTCCATCAAATACAACACATATTCAGGCCCCTTAATGCAACGTCGTCAAATCCAAGTCCACAATCACTAAAAATCTCAACTCTCGCTTATAAGAAGTTAGTTCAGCCAATTTTAATCCACGGCCACATCGGCTGGTTCAATATTAAATCTAATCAGATGGAAATTATACGCCTCTTTGAAAGGCGCATTCTGCGCCAGGCATTAGGGAGCAGAGCCCGCAAGCCCAACTCCTTCCACTATATTTCGAATAGTCAGCTCTATAGCATATCCAAAACAAAGCGAGTAGATACGTTAATGTTTAGCATAATCGAAAAGTTTATTGAGCGCAATCAGCGAAGCCAAAATCCAAAAATACTAGATAGCGTTAAACAGATCCCTATCCCAATTAGATATTCAGTAGATCATCTCACCTTAAACTACATTAGTCACCTCAGAGAGAAAGGCATAATATATGACATAAATAATAATTTAATATTTTACCACAGGAAAAGACAGTCTCTAGACCCAAATGATGGTCTAGTTTTTAACATAAACCAATAATAATATTGCTCATTTTTAATAACTTGGCGCAGCATACTTTCCTCCTTCAACCCTTGTAAATATATCCTCCTCTCCACTTTTCTATCTAGTTAACTAGTACGTAAGTAGCAATAATTATATAATTAGTATTATTAGTATTAAGTATTATTACCATTAGCTTAAGACAAAATTCAATCCAAATATTAAGTTATCCAGGTTTTTACTCGGCACGAGTCTTTCCTAGGAATATACATGGCATATAAAATACTCACTACCACATAATTAAACTATAAGAGGAACGCTCTAAATATTAATATATAATGGATCTAACGCCTAGATAAGCTAAAAGCGCAAGGCAACTCTATCACTAGTCTCATATAAGTAAGCTTGACTTAGTCACTCAAGACTGTACAATAGAATAGGTACCATCTGTATTACCATAATCAACAACACTGTGACCAATAAATCTAATCTAATCTAATCTAATGTTTCGCTTACCCCAGTGTATGTATTGTGAAAATATAGTGAAAAATGTCTGATTCTGCAGTTGCAACATCCGCGTCTCCTGTGGCTGCCCCACCAGCCTCAGCTGAGAAAAAGGTGGCCACCAAAAAGGCAGCATCAGCTGTAGCATCGAAGGCTAAGAAGACGACGGCTCCACCATCACACCCGCCCACTCAGCAAATGGTAGACGCTTCGATCAAGAACTTAAAGGAACGTGGTGGCTCATCGCTCTTGGCAATCAAGAAATATATCAGCGCCACATACAAGTGCGATGCCCAGAAACTAGCCCCGTTCATCAAGAAGTACCTTAAGTCTGCAGTTGCAAATGGTAAACTCATTCAAACAAAGGGCAAGGGAGCATCTGGTTCGTTTAAACTGTCTGCATCCGCCAAAAAGGAACCCAAGCCCAAGACTGCATCTGTGGAGAAGAAAACCAAGAAGGTGGCTCCATCGGCAGCAGCAGCTAACAAGAAGAAAAGTACGTCTAGCACCAAGAAAACAGCTGGTGCCGTTGAAAAGAAGACAACAAAAGCTGTAGCAACCAAAAAGACTGCTGAGAAAAAGAAATTGGAAAAGGCAAAGGCTAAGGATGCGAAGAAAACTGGTACCGTAAAGGCTAAGCCAACCACAGCAAAGGCCAAGTCGAGCGCAGCAAATCCAAAGGCACCAAAGCCCAAGACCACAGCTGCCAAGCCTAAAAAGGCAGCGTCGGCATCGACACCGAAAAAAGTTGCTCCCAAGAAGCCGAAGGCAAAGACTACAGCTAAGAAATAAGTAAAAATGCATACTCTCTTGCCAGAGCGTGCGCAAATTTCAGAGTTATGAAATTTGATTTTTAACAAAGCCCTTTTCAGGGCTACAATTGTTTTTCAAAAGAGAAAGAACATTTTCAATTACTTGCCATTTGCATGTGTGCAAGAAATATATACTGGAGTCGCTCAAGGCTAGGGCTGTTACAAGCAACAATTGAGACAGTGTATGTCTTACTTATATGCCGAAATTTATATTTTTGAGCTGTGCGTATTTGGTTATTTGATAATTCCAAAACATGACCATTTAAATTAACTATATTACTTGAAATAATATTAAGCCGGTCAGTGCACAAATCGATTAAAAAGTAACATCAAAATTGTATTTGTCATATATTCATTAGATGGAAACTATCTCTGTATTTACGCATTTTACAATACATGAGTTCATCGATTTGTGCTTTGAACGGTTCAATTAAGGAACGCCACTATAGTCCCTATTTCTTTTTTTAATAATCTATAGACTGCATTTTCACTTAGATATTGTAAATATTTGTAGTTCTTTGAGTAAGTTATTTGTGGCCCTGAAAAGGGCCTTTTGCTTTTGGGTGCTATTTGTACATCGAGCTGAAATTTACTTGGAGCTAGTGTACTTAGTGACTGCCTTGGTTCCCTCACTGACGGCGTGCTTGGCCAACTCTCCGGGCAGCAGAAGACGAACAGCGGTTTGGATTTCGCGACTGGTGATGGTGGACCGCTTGTTGTAGTGGGCCAAACGAGAGGCCTCGGCAGCAATGCGCTCGAAAATGTCGTTGACAAAGCTGTTCATGATGCTCATCGCCTTTGACGAAATGCCAGTGTCAGGATGAACCTGCTTCAGCACTTTGTAAATGTAGATGGCATAGCTTTCCTTCCTCTTGCGCTTCTTCTTCTTGTCATTCTTGGTGATATTTTTCTGGGCTTTGCCAGCCTTCTTGGCTGCCTTTCCACTAGTCTTCGGCGGCATTACGAGATTTATTCACTTCAAGTTCACTTCAGTTATCACTTCACAAATGTTTGACTAGCGCACAGAAATGGCTTCATATTTATACTTTCATTTGAGCAACGACTTCATGTTAACTACACGCTCAACGCACCCTGCCTTGCGAGCAGCTGTCCCTCCCTTAGCTGAACGAGTAGGTAGTTGAAAAAGTATAAATAAAATGGGCATGCGTCGAGCTGGCAACATTCGATTTTTCGATTTTCGTGTGTGAACAGTGAAACAGTGAACGAATAAGCAAAATGTCTGGTCGTGGTAAAGGTGGAAAAGTTAAGGGAAAGGCAAAGTCGCGTTCTAACCGAGCTGGCCTACAATTCCCCGTTGGCCGTATTCATCGTCTGCTCCGCAAGGGAAACTATGCCGAGCGTGTTGGTGCAGGCGCTCCTGTGTACTTGGCTGCCGTTATGGAATACTTGGCCGCTGAAGTTTTGGAGTTGGCTGGCAATGCTGCGCGCGATAACAAGAAAACAAGAATTATCCCTCGCCATCTGCAGTTGGCCATCCGCAACGATGAAGAGTTGAACAAACTGCTTTCAGGCGTCACCATTGCACAGGGCGGCGTTTTGCCCAACATCCAGGCAGTGCTTTTGCCCAAGAAGACCGAAAAGAAGGCATAAATCAATAACTTGCTCAAATATTTCGTGTACATATGTAAAAAAACAAAAACAGAACCACCCGTCCTTTTCAGGACGACCAAATATTCACAAAAGAGATTATGTTTTCAATAAATATCCTTAATTTTAATGTTTTACCAGCAATAAAGATGCAACTATAAGTACAGTCAACATAAGAGGCAGTCAAAACCCTTGTTTGTACCTAGCCGTAGATAGGTATATGGGGCAAGGATATTTTTGGGATGAGTCCACATGCACACATAGGTATAACCATAAAAAGTACAGTTGCGCATAGAGTCAATGCAAAGGCAGTTTACCTTGATGATTCATGCGTGCATATAAAAAGCTGTCTTTAAGCGCAGCATATTTGCCAACGACCATACCACGCTGAATACATCGGTTCTCGTCCGATCACCGAAATTAAGCAGCGTCGGGCGCGGTTAGTACTTAGATGGGGGACCGCTTGGGAACACCGCGTGTTGTTGGCATCGTTCAACACTTTTTTCCAACTTTTTTTTTAATTTATTTGCACAAATTCCTTATTTTTAAAATGTTATATTTGCATACAAATTAAAGATCTACTGAAAAATGCCATGATACGCAGATGAATATTATTATTTATTACAACAAAATTATGTGTTGGATTGTATTGAATAGTTTGTTCTCTTTGAAAGAATTATTTGGTGGTCCTGAAAAGGACCGATTGGTTTGTATATAATCTGTATTTTGTACACAAAATTTAATTGTACAAATATGTTTAACCGCCAAAGCCGTAGAGGGTACGACCTTGTCTCTTCAGCGCGTAAACAACATCCATGGCTGTGACTGTCTTCCTCTTGGCATGCTCGGTGTATGTGACGGCATCACGGATAACATTTTCCAGGAACACCTTCAGCACACCACGAGTTTCTTCATAAATGAGACCAGAGATGCGCTTCACGCCACCACGACGGGCTAGACGGCGAATAGCTGGCTTCGTTATGCCCTGGATGTTGTCACGCAAAACTTTGCGATGACGCCTGGCGCCACCTTTCCCAAGCCATTGGTACAGAGCGTTAATAAAATCGCAATGTAATTTTGTATAGTGTAGCGCGCCAATTATTTACCCGTGCTTATCAACACTACTAGGTTAGCGCATACCCAATTGCCAACAGTGCAGTGTTATTTAACAGACATATCAACACGCCAACACAATAGTACTCGTGTATTCTTAACAGTTTTTCTTTTGCAGGTTTATTAATTACTGCTGCAAAGAAGTCAACATCCGTTGCATTCTTGATTTTTTACGCTTGTTTTGAAATCAAAACCTTAAACTTCAAAAGTTTCTTTATGTAAAGAAGATGTAGCGACGATTTACCAATATTATTTATAACTAACTGTGATTGAGGTTACAAAATAGGGGTTTGAACCATTCGAATCTTACGATCGTATAGTATCGTAAATACGCAACAAAAATCTCGATATTCGGACATATTTAAATACTATTATATTTATCGATACATCTAAATATATTCAACAAATCTAATTGGAATTAGATCAAACTGAAAAATACTTAGAAAAATGAGCAAATGAGGAAATAAACTAATAGAATTATGCAATCAAATCATGCCCAATATTTGTCTCACAAACCCACAGAAAATAGCAAATTTGCGTTATTGGTAATAGCGTGCAAGAAACTCAAAATGGCACTGTTGCGTTTACTCAAATTGAGTAGTACCAATGAACTAGATTAGAACTGAACCACGCAACTCTAGAGAATACATAAAAGAAAAATTAGTAAACAACATTTATTGGAGGGAAATAATGTAAAACACCAATTATGCCAATATTTGCCCCATACAGACAAGAACAATAGCAAAATTACGTTAATATAAGTTAACATAACCTCTATTCTGTCCCTCCCACACAGATTCAAACCGAAGCGGCTGTCAAAATGAGCGTCGAGGACGAAGTTTTCCGCATACAGAAAAAGATTGGTAAAATATCGACGTCCAGCGATGGTGCAGTGAGTACAAATATAATTAGTAACAAATGGACAATTGTGAAACGTGTTGCTTTAGGGTCAGGAGCAGGCGCTGGATTTGCTTAAGGCGCTGCAAACTTTGAACATTAATTTGGAGATACTGACAAAGACGCGCATCGGCATGACGGTCAACGAGTTGCGCAAGAGCAGCAAGGATGACGAGGTGATTGCGCTGGCCAAAACGCTCATCAAGAATTGGAAACGTTTTCTAGCCACCCCCGCCCCGAGCACGCCCAAGGAAAGCACCACCAGCAAGGATAGCTCCAGCAACAGCGGCAGCACAACGAAATCCTCAAGTGCAAGCAAATCAAGCTCGGGCTCTGGTAAAGAAAAATCAAGCAGCAGCAGCTCCACAAAGGACAAGCGCGAGGATAAGAAGAGCTCAACAGCACATTCAACGTTCCCATCGAGCGGTGGCATGACGGATGCTGTGCGCCTCAAATGCCGCGAGATGCTGACCACTGCCTTGAAATCAGGCGAAGTGCCTGAGGGGTGTGCCGAGCCGGAGGAAATGGCCGCCGAACTGGAGGATGCGATTTATATGGAGTTTAAGAACACTGATATGAAGTACAAGAATCGCATAAGATCGCGTGTTGCCAACTTGAAAGATTTGAAGAATCCTGGATTGCGTGGCAATTTCATGTGCGGCGCCGTCTCTGCCAAGCAATTGGCCAAAATGACGCCCGAGGAGATGGCCAGCGATGAGATGAAGAAGCTGCGCGAAAAGTTTGTCAAGGAGGCCATCAATGATGCCCAACTAGCCACCGTTCAGGGCACCAAAACGGATTTGCTCAAGTGTGGCAAATGCAAAAAGCGCAACTGCACCTACAATCAGCTACAGACGCGCTCCGCTGATGAACCTATGACCACGTTCGTCATGTGTAACGAATGCGGCAACCGTTGGAAATTTTGCTAAGCATCGTCCTTCACTCCATTTACACCAAAATCCCCCCCTTAAAATTAATTCAAGCAATTGCATGTATACACAAACACACAACCAATACATTTTGTATTTGAGCGCATTCACTGACCACTTAATAACAAATTTCAATAAATAAAAGTCAAATATATATATAAATCATACATACTAGTCCATTCCCACTCCCTGTACCCATAAAATGGTTAAAAACGGGTATTATCTACTGCAAAAAGGCAACTCGATCGGATCATAAATATCGCTCATTCGAGTCAAATGAACCCCCAGTTCGTTCACAACAAAAACCAGTGACGTATGCCGAACCAGCCCGTGGTCTGCCTGAAAATGAAGTACCGAAAACTGTGAATTGAACTTAGTAAGTGAAATTGTTTAAAATCTTTTCTCTAAATCAGTTCGGTCCCTAAATGTCTGATATTGTTATTGTTCCCGGGTACAGTATGCACCAAGAGTAGTGTTGCCAACTACTCGTTAGGCACTACCTTTTAATGTGGTTGGCAATGGGTCCCTCAGCTGACCTCATGGGTGTATCTACAGTAAGCCAGGGGGACGTGGACTTCACTAATATAAATTATATAAATATGTTTTTGCAACATCTATAAATTCCTGTTGGCTTGCATTAGCACTCGCTCAAAAAGAAAAGTCTGTGTTAAATTTTTGATGTGCCGCAGAAGCTCTTATAATCGATTTCTAAACGATTGAAATCAGAAAAACATGATTGAATAGTTGTAAATCTTTATATTTTATTATCAAGAAATTTTGTTAAATAAATTTTAACAAATTTTCAAAATAAAGACAATGTAAGTACATTCAAATAATACTATATATCCTAGTAATCTACATCAAAATATATTAGCATTTAATTTGATTAATTTTGAAAATCTATGGTAACATTTTCACTAAATTTCGGCAGCCCAAACCAAATAAACGATGTAGATATAACCTTGTCTACGGTTCCAATACGGATTCCTCATTTTGACTGGTAGAACATTTGAAATACTTTTCCTTCATAACCTTAAAATAAATATGGTAATCAAACAATTAAATGAAGTATTATTTTAGTATTAAATCAATATTTTGAGTGCGTTTATCAAAGAGAACAATATAAATAATCACTACAAATACTTAACATTGTTTCAGTATGTTGCAACCGAACCCAAAAACTAAAGATGCCACTAAAACACTGAAAAACAGCATTATAAGCTATAGTTTTTGTTTTTAAACCTCACAAGCACAACAAAGCAAAAATAAACAATTATCAATTGTGAGTATTTTACTGTCAAGCAAGCTGGTCACACTGCAAGCGATTGGAAATGTTTTTAATCGCTAGTCAAGTTCGGTCACATTGCTACTAGTCCATAATTTTTGCTAGCAACGATCGGTTGTGTTCGGTTTTGCGCTCGGTTATTTTTGTTGTTGAGGTAACTACCGTTAAAAAAAACCACCTAAGATAATAACAAATTAGCTTAACTAAATGTGAATGCGTGTGTACTTAACGGGTTTTGAGTGTCGAAAGTGTAAATAATTGGAGTTAAAGCCCAAACTCCCCTTGTTAACCTGTTGCGCGCTGCACTCGATGGTGCATGACCTATTTATGTAACCTGTTTTAAAGAATATACCGCTTGAACTAAGCTCCCAAACTACAAGTTTTGACTGGGACTGGGACTTGGTCTGGAACTGGAACTTGAACTGGGACTGGCTAGAAGTGACCAAAGTGTTAATTACCATCCGTTTATTGTCGCTGGCTCAGCTGAGCACTTGGCAATTTATTTATTATCAAAAGCTCTCTACTTCTTTCTCTACAGTGATGAAAATGAGTGCATTCACCCTGCAAACGATGTGCCTGTTTATTTGCCTGTGTGTGTGTGTGTGTGTGAAACTTGAAAAGTGCGCTGAAAATCTAACAAGAGAATGATAGTTGGACAAGGGCGTAGTTGTGTGTGTTTTTTAAGGGTCACAAGTGAAACTGACACCCAACATGTTTGAGTGTGTGTGGCTTTGTGTGTGTGTAAACAGATGAGCTGAGACTGTGGCTCAGACGTGGCTGCATTATGGCCCCAGCCTCTGACCAAATTATGGTTAGCTACGCTTCAGGTTTCGTTGGCTAGAACGGTACTAATATGCACATACACACGTACACACACACAGAGAGAGACCGTCCAACAACACACATACTTGCGCACCTGCCAAAGAGCCCCTAAAAGAGAGAGAGAGAGAGCGTTGGTTAAAGAGCGGCTCGCATTGCAGCAGCCACACATTCAATCCCATGGGTGCCTCTCTCGCACACACACTCTCTCTCTCTAGCTGGTACATACTTAATTCATAGAAAAACAAGGTAACGCTCTCCCTCTCTCCTTCTGGCGAGCCTTGAGCTTGCGCTTGAGCCGGGGTTAGAATTCTATGCATGGAGACAACAAAAATAACAACACTTGTTTGGCCGGTTTGTTGCACAACGGGATATTTTGTCGCTTGCAGCGCTGCTTTGAGAAAGAGAACCCTTTTAAATAAAACGCTTAAAAGCTTCAGTTTGTGTTTTTTGTTGTTGTTGTTTTTGTTTTGCGTCAACATTTGGAACGGCTCAGCTAGCGTAGTTATTGTTGTTGTGCAGCTTTCGCGACTTTGCACCACGAGCCGTACACGCAGCTAGCGACTGCGACTTTCTGTTTGTTTGGTGAAACTTTTTTAAGGTCGGCATCGGCATAATAATAATAAAAAAAAACAAAAAGAAAAACTGAACACTAATACAACGCGCGTAGTATATTTAAGAAGATTTCAGCAGACCTGTCGTAAGTGCAATTTTATAGTTGTAACTACATGCATACACACATACATACATACATATGTATGTACAAATGTATAAATGCGCTGAAAATGTCAAAGTGAGGAAACGAAAAACAAACTGTTATAAAGTCTGAGATATGTTAATATGTAGATAGATATTATACTTAAAGCGTAATGTACGTGGCAGCGTCTCACGAACTTTCACTAATGACTCTGGTTGAACTCTCACACACGCACACACACTATTGCACGTGCGTTTCCCATATACGTGCTAAAATGCGTACTTAATTCCAATCAGAGAATTATCATTGATGAGAAGCTTTAACTAGAACTGCTTCTTTCCCTTTCCACCCAATGTCAAAATGAGTTGATGTCCAATCAGAAACATATATGCATAGATCAGAAGCTTTAGCTGCAACTGACTGACCCTTTCCGGCCTTCGCATCATTCCAATCAGAAATTTAGCTTTGATCTGAAGCTTGAACCATAACTGCTTCTCTCCCTTCGCCTCCACTGCCAAAATGACTTGTTTCTCTCCAAACAGAGATTTATCATTAATGAAAAACTTTAGCTCAACGGGTTATTCTTCTTATATGCCTGCTTAAATGCAAATCAACAACTGGAACGTGCCTAAAACCGCAAAATGTCCAAAAATGTTGCTCCAATGATAATGATAATTCATTGTTTGTTTATTTTTAGTCATGCTTAGTTTTTTTCTAAGTATACTACAGTAATTACAAGGTGTATGGGCAACGCTGCTTATCAGCGACGCGAGTGATAACAATATTAGGCAATACGTATTTTAAATATAGTTCTTGAACCCCACTCAACAAATCGGACTTACTTCATGTGTGCGTCTCCCTCTTTCTCTCGCTCTCTCTCCCTCACTCCCTCACTCACTCACCCTCTCTTCATATATCTCCGTCTGTGTGTTTTTTATGTGATGATGTGCAGTGCATTGTATTTTGATCGTCAGAGCGTAACCAGACTGGTATATGTACATACTTGCTACATATGTACGTACCGCCCGACTTTTGTGTGCCACAAAAAATGCTTCTTTAGTTTTCGTCTGTCTGCAATTACAAACACACTCATGTACATACATATGCATGAGCAAATAGAGACAGAGGCCCAGTATATCACTATATCACTATATCACAGCAGAGCCGCCTCCAAGTGATATACCAACTTTGCGATGATCTTATGACGCATGTACATACATATGCACTTAACTAAAAGCTTGGATCGGATGTTAATGAAACACTAGAATAAAATATTGTCGGAAGCTAACGTTCCATGGAATGGATACTTAATACTTTGTTCTTAAGTTATCCCAAGTTGGAAGTTACCTAACATTCAAAGACTACCTGTGCAGAATCAGAAATAAGCCCGACTATTGGAACAGATTCACGTCGGAAGTATTTATGATACGTCACCCGGAAACGGTTTAATATATGCCTGAACAGTTAAGCAGTGATTGAATCTTAAAACGCGTCCTCTATTGGTTTCCAAAATGTCGTGGAAAGCGGGAAGGGCTTAGATCAGTGGGAGATCTACCAGTTTGTTCAGGGGGTCTCATTTTTTTTTAAACGTATTTATATTGTGTTTATATAAATATATTCTGTAGGATTCTTACAAATTTATTATCATGCAGCAGTCCAGTCCAATGATTCAAGTCGCGAGATTTATTTTATAAAATTCTTTGAGAATTGTTCCGACGAAGATTTGTGAAAAAATGAGGCACAATGTCCAAAAAAGTTAAGGAATAATAATTAATATCAGATTGAGGAGTTTATATATTGGCCATTAGACAATATCCAGAAAACATGTATGCATTCAAATAAATGGTGTTCCATTTCCTTTTAAATTATGAATGAATTTGTTTACCGTCAAGTGTATATTTCTGTTTTTTTTTGTTTTTTTAATAAAAATATTTTTTTGAATTAAAATTTGCCTTTTTCCATCTTTAGATTTTGACAGCTTGATCAAATTGGTATATAAAGGAAAAAAGGTTATCTAATTTAAAAAATATAAAAAATTATAAGTATAAAAATAAACAAAAAAGAAAACAAATATAATAGGGAAATTATATTTACAAGTATTTATATTATTTAAAGTATTCTGCTGGGTAGATCACTTCGGAAGGACCTGATTGGACACCGCCAGGTGTCGGAAAACATATTATTATGCAGATAACATCTCAATCTCTATATAGCGAACTGGAACAGACTATCTTAGCTGAACGCCAAGAAAATCACAATAAATGTTTGTTTCGGTTTGAAAAAATTCGCGTACTAGTTAACAAAGCGAAGAGACACATTGCAAAGAAGTTGCTGGCATTTACCAAGTGTACACAAATTCTACAGAATGTCAAGAACTTTTAGTATTCGGTATGCGAATATTATCAACCGGCTTAAACTGAGCTGAAATCAATTTAAAAATACCTTTACATACTTCGAATTTTCCAAATGTAATGAATTACGAAATAATCTATGGAAATCGAAAAAAAGTTTCTATATTTTTAAAAATCTTTCCATTATTTGACAATTACTAGAGTAACAAAAAGCGATTAATATCGATCTTGATCTGTCATAATACAAGTAAAAAGGCCTCCAATGGTTCGAGTGCAAATATGCAACTCTTAACACCTTTCTTTTTGGCCAAAAGTTTCTATTGCCTAAACGAAGCGCTCAGTTTGCTGTAAAAGTAATGAAAGTAAATTTTTTTAATGAAAACAAATCGAAATTCGAAAAAAAAATATTAAAAATGTTAAATTTGCATAACAAACGGAACGCGACGCGTTCGCCGTTGATATTTTGGGTGGGACAAGGGGTCGCCTCTAGTAGTTCTGATTGTATTTAAATCGTACGCAACGGAAAGACACAATACTTTGTTATTAAAAGTGAAAATGTGCTATAGCCTTTTTAGCATGTCTATGGGCTAAGACTTTGTTGTATTTGGATTTTTGGATATGGCTTGTCGTAGTGTTGACAGTTTCGGTTTCCCTTTAAAAGCAACGAAAGTATCAAATCCGAATTTGTATGTTTTTCGATGACAATGACGAATTTGACGTTAGGGTATTCGTAAATGCGTCAACTGTTAAATTGTTGCCAAAACGAAATGAGTGAAGATATATTTTTTTTAAAGCTTGTGGTAAAAGAAGACAAACGAACGAAGACAGCGACAACTTGTAAATTCTTTCAATTTACCGTAAACTTCACCTTAATTTTTTTTGTAGTTTTCTACAGCCGGTTTTAAGCGCCTGTAGCAACTTGTTGTTGTTTGATTGTTGTGCGACTTTGTGACTTACAAAGAGCAACTTGTTCTTCTTCTCTTTAAACAGCAAACGGGCTTTGTATTGGATGCCAGAGCCAGGAACAGTAAATGAAGGACGACGAATATGGTGATTGTAACACGTGTAAGTTAAAGACCTGATCACACTATCTAATGTTTCTATCAACTATCAAAACCATCTATATGAGAAATGTCACGCACTTCGCTGACGTCAGAAATGTTTTCGTTGTCACACTTGGTGTCGCATAAGTAGGGCAATATTGCACGTAAATATCAGATACTGTGAACAGGCCTTAAGAGAAAAAACCAAACAGATAAAGAGAGAGTTATGTATCTAATACGATCTCTTGTCAGAGCCATGATAACTTTGTAGCGCACAGCAATCCAAACGGAAGTACACACACATACTATAATAATACAAATGTATGTTTGTATTTGTGCACAAACTCCCATGCCGCGTATATTTAACTTGTCTGTCCCTGGCTGGGCTTTTGTGTTACGCTCAAGTGATTCTTACAAACTGCGCAAAGTTTTATGGCCCTCGTCAAACGTCCATGGCAACCCCATGGCTCGTAAACTGGAATGTCAAATTTTAACCATTTGAATCGCATAACAGGGTGACTACATCTGGATAGAACCCGCATCGGGGCGGGAATTCGATGTGGCCATTGGAGCACGTGTCATCTCCGCGGAGGGTCGTCGCATCCAGGTTCGGGACGATGATGGCGACGAAGTTTGGCTCGCCCCAGAGCGTCGCATCAAGGCGATGCACGCTTCATCCGTACAGGGCGTCGAGGATATGATATCACTGGGCGATCTTCACGAAGCTGGCATTCTACGTAATCTGCTCATACGGTACAAAGAGAACCTAATATATGTAAGTACATTAATATCGAAGATAAGAAATTAAAACATTACAATATAGTAAGTCTTTTTGGAATCAATTAGTTGTGAATGAAAGTACATAACTACCCACAAAAAAACAATAATATTGACTATAGCCTGTTCAAGAACTTACCTTATACCTATGATAAGAAGTGCTTATCATGTCTCCAAGGTTTTTTAAATCATTTATTAGAATTTTTGAACGATAAAATAGTCTTTTTAATAACATAACTAAATGTTGTTATGTAGTATGTGCAGTATTTACTATATTCGTAGCTATAGCCGAATCTATCTTCAATAAAAGTTGTTGCTCATTTTGATATTTGATATTTTTTTGACATAAGTATCTGAAAACCCTGCCAAATAAAAATTGTATTCATATTTTGCAATTTAAATTCCTTTTTTATTATAATTTATTATGTATATTTTTTATGTTAGGTGGTGCTAAACCACTTTCACAATGTAAATGTAATGTTTCGAAGCAGGAGAGTGTTTTCATTTCAATGAAAAATGGTAATCTGATTAAATGGAACACAATTTAGAAATTAAGATCGCTTATATTTTATTCGACAATGAGAACACCAAATCGAGCACATTTTTAAATGACAATCGTCTTACATGTGTATTATTTTAGATTATAATAGAAATTGAAATACGAATTCAAAGTGGAATAAATTATGTGAAGAGAGTTTCAAAAACACATTAAAGGATATCTTAGAAAAATACATTATAGGCAAAGGATGATAATATTGCAGTAATTGTAGCTCGGAAGGCTTTTTGTTGAGCGTAATTCAAAAAACACACTAGAAAAAGATCAAGGATGAGAAGAGCATTGGAATCAAGTGCAGAATCCCAATTTGAGCCGCGATGCGTAAAAGTTAGAAACTGCTTCTGATCTCAATTTAATCTCATTGTGAGACTTTTGGTACTGAGACAACGGAGACAAAACACAAGACCCATATTTAAGAGTAGGTATGACTAAAAGAACGTACAGTTGTGTAGTGGGCAAAGGATCACTAAAATCCCATAGGGATACCATATGAAAGTACTATAATGAATTTTTAATTGTTTTGCTACAGACTTATACCGGTTCCATATTGGTTGCCGTTAATCCGTATCAGATACTGCCCATCTATACTGGTGATCAGATTAAGCTGTACAAGGAGCGCAAAATCGGGGAACTGCCGCCGCACATATTTGCAATTGGAGACAATGCGTATGCGCATATGAAACGCTATCGGCAGGATCAATGCATTGTTATATCAGGCGAATCGGGCGCTGGCAAAACGGAGAGCACAAAACTGATACTACAGTATCTGGCTGCAATAAGCGGCAAGCACTCGTGGATCGAGCAGCAAATACTGGAGGCGAACCCCATACTAGAGGCCTTTGGCAACGCCAAAACGATACGCAATGATAACTCATCGCGGTAAATGGATTGTGAAGCATCCTTGATGTGACTTCTTTTGATTAAATAGACTTTCATTTTGCTATTTAGGTTTGGCAAATACATTGACATACATTTTAGCGCAAATGGGGTGATCGAGGGCGCCAAGATCGAGCAATATCTGTTGGAGAAGTCGCGAATTGTATCCCAGAATCACAGCGAGCGCAATTACCATGTCTTTTACTGCATACTGGCGGGTCTCTCTGCCGATGAGAAGGGTCGTTTGGATCTGGGCGTAGCCGCGGACTACAAGTGAGCTTAAATCGATGACCAATTGTGCTTGCCTGCTAATTTGTAATCCATTACCTTGCAGATATTTGACGGGCGGCAACAGCATAACCTGTGAGGGACGAGATGATGCAGCTGAATTCTCAGATATACGCTCCGCAATGAAGGTGCTGCTCTTCTCGGATCAGGAGATTTGGGAGATAATAAAACTGTTGGCGGCCTTGCTGCACTGTGGCAACATCAAATACAAAGCCACCGTGGTGGACAATCTGGATGCAACGGAAATACCCGAGCACATCAATGTAGAGCGTGTTGCCGGTCTCCTTGGTCTGCCCATACAGCCGCTGATTGATGCACTGACGCGCCGCACACTGTTTGCACATGGCGAGACGGTCGTCTCGACGCTCTCACGGGAGCAGTCTGTCGATGTGCGTGATGCCTTCGTAAAGGGCATCTATGGGCGTTTGTTTGTGCACATTGTGCGGAAGATAAACACGGCCATATTCAAGCCGAGAGCCACATCGCGCAATGCCATCGGCGTCCTGGACATATTTGGTTTTGAAAACTTTGATCAGAATAGTTTTGAGCAGTTTTGCATAAACTATGCGAACGAGAATCTGCAGCAGTTCTTTGTGCAGCACATATTCAAACTGGAGCAGGAGGAGTACAATCACGAGGCCATAAATTGGCAGCACATTGAGTTTGTGGACAATCAAGATGCTCTCGATCTCATTGCCATCAAGCAGCTGAACATTATGGCCCTGATCGATGAGGAGGCTCGCTTTCCGAAGGGCACCGACCAGACCATGCTTGCCAAGCTCCATAAGACCCATGGCGCGCACAAGAACTATCTAAAGCCCAAGTCCGATATCAATACGAGCTTTGGCCTCAATCACTTTGCTGGCGTTGTGTTCTATGATACACGCGGCTTTCTGGACAAGAATCGTGATACGTTCAGTCCTGATCTGTTGCATTTAGTTAGCCAGAGCGGCAATAAGTTCTTAAGGCAAATCTTTGCCCAGGACATTGAGATGGGCGCCGAGACGCGTAAACGCACACCTACGCTCTCCACGCAGTTCCGAAAGAGTCTCGATGCGCTCATGAAAACGCTGAGCAGCTGCCAGCCGTTCTTCATACGCTGCATCAAGCCCAACGAGCTAAAGAAGCCCATGATGTTCGATCGGGGTCTCTGCTGTCGGCAGCTGCGCTACTCGGGCATGATGGAGACCATACGCATACGACGTGCCGGTTATCCCATTAGGCATGGCTTCAGGGAGTTTGTGGAGCGCTATCGCTTTCTCATACCAGGAGTGCCGCCGGCGCATCGCACGGACTGTCAGGCGGCTACATCGCGCATTTGCGCCATGGTCCTGGGCAAGTCGGACTATCAGTTGGGCCATACCAAGGTCTTTCTTAAGGACGCACATGATCTGTTCCTGGAACAGGAACGCGATCGTGTGCTGACACGCAAGATACTCATCTTGCAGCGCAGCATACGCGGTTGGGTCTACAGGCGACGCTATCTGCGGCTCCGTGCGGCAGCTATTAGCGTGCAGCGCGTCTGGAAGGGATATGCGCAGCGTAAGCGGTACAGGAACATGCGAGTGGGCTATATGCGTCTGCAGGCGCTGATACGCTCGCGTGTGCTCTCGCATCGATTCAGGCATCTGCGTGGCCACATTGTGGGATTGCAGGCGCATGCCAGAGGCTATCTGGTTCGACGTGAATACGGCCACAAGATGTGGGCGGTCATTAAGATACAGTCGCATGTGCGACGTATGATTGCCGTGCGCAGATACCGTAAACTTCGCCTGGAGCATAAACAGTTTGCTGAGGTGCTGCAGCTGCGCAAACTGGAGGAACAGGAGTTACTGCATCGTGGCAATAAGCATGCGCGAGAGATAGCCGAACAACATTATCGCGATCGCTTGCACGAGCTGGAGCGTCGCGAACTACAGGAACAGCTCGAGGATCGTCGTCGTGTTGAGGTTAAAATGAACATTATTAACGATGCGGCCCGCAAGCAGGAGGAGCCCGTCGATGATGGCAAGCTGGTGGAGGCCATGTTTGATTTTCTGCCCGATTCTAGCAGTGATGCACCTACACCACATGGCGGACGCGAGACTTCTGTTTTTAATGATCTGCCGCATGCTCAGGCTGTTAATCAGGAGGACATCATTGCGCCTATGCACATCTCGGAGGATGAGGAGGACTTGTCCGAGTATAAGTTTCAGAAATTTGCGGCTACCTACTTCCAGGGCAATGTAAATCATCAGTACGCAAAGAAGGCGCTTAAGCATCCACTGCTACCGCTGCATACGCAAGGTGACCAGCTGGCCGCCCAGGCGCTGTGGATCACCATACTCCGTTTCACGGGCGACATGCAGGAGCCAAAATATCATACGATGGATCGCATGGACACCACATCAGTCATGTCAAAGGTGACGGCAACATTGGGACGCAATTTTATCAGAAGCAAGGTGAGTGGGTGTTGTCAGCTGAAATTCAGCAATTTAAATATAATGTCGCCATTATGTTCACAGGAATTCCAGGAGGCTCAACTCATGGGCCTCGATCCCGAGGCATTTCTTAAGCAAAAGCCGCGTTCGATACGCCACAAGCTTGTCTCGCTGACACTGAAGCGCAAAAACAAATTGGGCGAGGATGTCCGTCGGCGACTGCAGGATGACGAGTATACGGCGGACAGCTATCAGTCATGGCTGCAGTCGCGCCCAACCTCGAATCTGGAGAAGCTGCACTTTATCATTGGCCATGGCATATTGCGTGCTGAGTTGCGCGATGAAATCTATTGTCAGATATGCAAGCAGCTGACAAACAATCCACTAAAGTCATCGCATGCACGTGGCTGGATATTGTTGTCATTGTGCGTGGGCTGCTTTGCGCCATCGGAGAAGTTTGTCAACTATCTGAGGGCGTTCATAAGGGAGGGCCCGCCTGGCTATGCACCCTACTGCGAGGAGCGTCTGAAGCGCACATTCAACAATGGTACACGCAATCAGCCGCCATCCTGGCTCGAACTGCAGGCGACCAAGTCGAAGAAGCCCATCATGCTACCCATAACGTTTATGGATGGTAATACGAAGACGCTGCTGGCAGATTCAGCGACAACGGCCCGAGAATTGTGCAACCAGCTGTCTGATAAGATAACGCTTAAGGATCAGTTTGGTTTCTCGCTATATATTGCACTGTTCGACAAGGTTAGCTCTCTGGGCAGTGGCGGGGATCATGTTATGGACGCGATATCGCAGTGCGAACAGTATGCTAAAGAACAAGGCGCTCAGGAGCGGAATGCGCCTTGGCGTCTATTCTTCCGCAAAGAGATCTTTGCACCATGGCATGAACCGACCCATGATCAGGTGGCCACAAATTTGATATATCAGCAGGTAGTCAGAGGTGTCAAATTCGGCGAATATCGCTGCGACAAGGAGGAGGACCTGGCCATGATAGCTGCCCAGCAGTATTTCATCGAATACGGCACGGACATGTCCATGGAGCGGCTGTTTACACTGTTGCCCAATTTTATACCCGATTTCTGTCTCAGCGGCGTAGACAAGGCCATTGAGCGTTGGGCGGCGCTTGTGCTACAGGCGTACAAGAAGTCTTACTACGTCAAGGATAAGATACCGCCGCTTAAGATCAAGGAGGACATTGTCAGCTATGCGAAGTACAAATGGCCGCTGCTCTTCTCGCGTTTCTACGAGGCTTATCGCAATTCGGGGCCCAATTTGCCCAAGAACGATGTCATCATAGCGGTCAACTGGACGGGTGTTTACGTGGTCGATGATCAGGAGCAGGTGCTGTTAGAACTCAGTTTTCCCGAGATCACAGCCGTATCCAGCCAGAAGACCAACAAGGTCTTCACTCAAACCTTTAGTCTGTCCACAGTACGTGGCGAGGAGTTCACATTTCAGAGTCCCAATGCGGAGGATATACGCGACTTAGTCGTCTACTTTTTGGACGGTCTAAAGAAACGGTAAGTGCTGGGCAAAGATAGGAGATGAGTAAATGCATGGTAAGGAGGCTCTGGGTGGATTGTCTACGAAGTGTCCTTGCAGCAAAAATTCTCTTCTTGGTTTTAGCCACTGTTCTTGATTCATTTCAACTCTTTGCAGCTCCAAATATGTGATTGCACTGCAGGACTACCGCGCACCCTCGGACGGCACTAGTTTTCTGTCGTTCTTTAAGGGTGACCTGATCATATTGGAGGACGAGTCCTGTGGTGAATCAGTGCTGAATAATGGCTGGTGTATAGGACGCTGCGATCGGTCACAGGAGCGCGGCGACTTTCCCGCCGAGACGGTCTACGTGTTGCCCACGCTGAGCAAGCCGCCACAGGACATACTGGCGCTATTTAACATCGAAGAGGCGCATCATGGCCGGCGCCTCAGCATGGCCTCCAATGGGGGCGTGGTAGAGCCGCGCGATCGGCCGCATACATTGATGGAGTACGCATTAGATCATTTCCGGCTGCCGCCAAAGCGTACCATGTCCAAGACGCTGACATTGAGCTCGAAGCGCAGCGAGGAGTTGTGGCGCTATGCACGGGATCCAATCAAGGCGCCACTGCTGCGCAAGCTGCAAAGCAAGGAGGAGCTGGTCGAGGAGGCGTGCTTTGCTTTTGCTGCCATACTTAAGTACATGGGCGATCTGCCCTCGAAGCGGCCGCGCATGGGGAACGAGATAACCGATCACATATTCGACGGTCCGCTGAAGCACGAGATACTGCGCGATGAGATCTACTGCCAGCTGATGAAGCAGCTGACGGACAATCGAAACCGCATGTCCGAGGAGCGCGGCTGGGAGCTGATGTGGCTGGCAACGGGTCTGTTTGCCTGCTCGCAGGGCCTACTCAAGGAGCTGCTACTGTTTCTGCGAACGCGCCGGCATCCCATCTCACAGGACTCGATGCATCGCCTGCAGAAGACCATACGCCATGGACAGCGCAAGTATCCGCCGCATCAGGTGGAGGTCGAGGCCATACAGCACAAGACGACGCAAATCTTTCACAAAGTCTACTTTCCGGACGACACCGACGAGGCTTTTGAAGTGGACTCTTCGACGCGCGCCAAGGATTTTTGCAACAACATCTCGCAGCGGCTTTCGCTACGCACCAGCGAGGGCTTCTCCTTGTTTGTCAAGATTGCCGACAAGGTAATTTCGGTGCCGGAGGGCGATTTCTTCTTTGACTTTGTGCGCCATCTGACAGACTGGATAAAGAAGGCGCGACCCATACGCGACGGCGCCAATCCACAGTTCACCTATCAGGTGTTCTTTATGAAGAAACTGTGGACGAACACTGTGCCAGGCAAGGATCGCAATGCCGATCTGATCTTCCATTATCACCAGGAGCTGCCCAAGCTCTTGCGCGGCTATCACAAGTGCTCACGCGAGGAGGCCGCCAAGCTGGCCGCCCTCGTCTTCCGTGTGCGTTTCGGCGAGAACAAACAGGAGCTGCAGGCCATACCGTAAGTACCTTAAGTTCTCATCCATCTGACAAAGATTGTCTCACTGAATTCGCTTACAGACAAATGCTGCGGGAACTGATACCGTCTGATATAATGAAGATGCAGAGCACAAGCGAATGGAAGCGCTCCATTGTGGCCTCCTATAATCAGGACGGCGGCATGAGCTCCGAGGATGCCAAAGTTGCATTTTTGAAGATTGTTTACAGGTGAGAACATGAGCTTAAAGAGTTGCTAAATATTTTATAAAAACTTTTGTATTTTTCTTTGTTGTACAGATGGCCCACCTTTGGCTCAGCATTCTTTGAAGTTAAACAAACCACTGAGCCAAACTATCCCGAAATGCTGCTCATTGCCATTAATAAGCATGGCGTGAGTCTGATACATCCAGTAACAAAGGTAAACTTCACTTTAGCCTTAAGCAATATTATTACTTTATAGCTAACTTAATTCGTTTTCAGGATATCCTGGTAACGCATCCATTTACGCGCATCTCGAACTGGTCCTCGGGCAACACGTACTTCCACATGACCATTGGAAATTTGGTGCGTGGTTCGAAGCTGCTTTGCGAGACATCGCTTGGCTATAAGATGGACGATCTTTTGACTTCATATATATCCTTGATGCTGACCAATATGAACAAGAACAGAACCATACGAGCCAACTAGTAAACTGATTACTTAATATACATAAATATGCGTATATTTATAATAATTATAAATGCAATTAATTATACGATTAGTTCTTCTAGTTGTTAAGCCATTGTGCACTCTCCTCAACCTTATTCTCCTTGGCTTGCTTAGCTTAAAGTAATAGCTAACTCTTTTTATATTTATATTATCCATGGTTTTGTATAAATTCGCAAACATTTTATAGTATTTTATGGCACATTCCAATTACTTAAAATATTGATTATATAAAGTAGAAGGTCTATGAGTATCTATAGATAAGCTTTTGTATCTATGCATTTGCACTCTGTATAACTTTCTGTATATCTCAACTGCATATCTGTACTGATGACGTTTTGTATCAAATACATAGAAATGTTCAATTATTTAATAAATTATATATTACAATAATAACACCGTGTACTCTCTCCTTATCTAATATGAAAAGATGATCAGTTTGCTTTCCCTTTTCCTTACCAAGAGCCGGGCCTGTGCTCTATATACAAGAAGAAAGAACGGCTATCTTCGGGGTGCCGAAGATATACCCTTGCAGAATGTTTTTTTTATGGAAAAAAATGAATTTTCGTCCAATTGTCCCTATCACAGCTATATTATAATGTGGTCCTACTGTGACTATATAAAGTTTAATAAAACTCGCAATTACTTTTTGATTAAAAATGTTTTCCAAACAAAAACTAAATTTTATCCGATCGTTTCCAAGGCTAGCTGCCATAGTAACATATAGTATTTCGATTTGTACGAAATTCGGTCAGTCTGTACAAAACATAATAAGACTTTGATATGGTGAGTTTGGTCAAAATATCTTTATAAACAAAGAAGTTTTTCACGCAACTTCATATGATCGTTCCTATGGCAGCCAATATGATTTAGTGATCTGATTTGTACGCAATTTGGTCAGATTGTTTGAAGCAGTAGTAAGTTCGATTTGGTGAATGAATATCTTCATAAACGATATAGGATCTGGAAATCTAAGAACGATTTCGAGTTTTGTTTTATTTTTCAGCATGAGTTTTGACTCATAAAACGTCCTATGAAAGAGTTTTTAAATATCGTTTTATACTAATTTTGATGTTCGCAATCAATTAAAGTGTGTTTTTAAAATTTTACTTTTTCAAAACTTTGTTCATTTTATGAGTCAAACTCATGCAGAAAATTAAAAAAAAACTCGAAATCGTCTATCGATTTCCAGCACTTTTATGAAGCTACCTATGATTATATCAAAATTGGACCGCGTTATAAATAATAGGAAAAATCTGACATTTAGGTTTTGTATAAAAAAAACATTGCTGCAAGAGTATATACCATCGGCACGCCGAAAATAAACTATCTTTTTTTTTTGTTGGATCAAATCTGCGCACTAGGGCGATGGTACGTACATATATAGAGTACGAAATGTATAAGAGCAAGATTTCCGCAAGGGAGTGTACTGGCACCGAGAACGATCGATTAGATGTTTCCTATGAAATAGCATACCATTTTTAATCACAGCATATGAAAGTGTTAGCGTTGTGGTTTTCACAACGAAATTTTCTGCCCATAGCTCGCGATTTTGAATGTATATTGGATACTTCAATACGCAGAGAATTAGGGTGTTGAAGAGGCCACAGTGTATAATTGGTCTCTTCGGAAGTTAAAACAAGTAAGAATGCTATAGTCGAGTAAACCCGAATACAAAACTCCTGTACCCAGGTCAAAAATTTCCGATAGCATCTTCGTAAACTTACACATACACACACACATACATAAGGACGCACACACACGAGCGACAGCGCAAGCGAGGCATTTTAAATGGTGGCTGTGCTTCTTCTTCCCCCTCGCTGCAGCACTAAATCTTATTTCGTGAATAACTTCCGTGTTTATTATCCGATCATCTTGAAATTTAGACAGAGTGACTGAAGTATTATACATGCCAAGTCTAAAAGCTATATCATGAAAATTGTTACTGTAAAACGGCTTTTATCGATTTGCGGGAGAACAGGGGGAAGATATCTAAAATATGAAACAAACTTGATCAGGAACCTACATTCCAAATTTGGTGTCTCTAGCTTTTGTAGTTGCTGAGCTCGTCGCGTTCATACAGACAGACGGACATGGCCAAATCGAAATCTCTTTTGATACTGATCAAGAATATATACACTTTATAGGTTCGGAGATGTCTCCTTCTGCCTGTTACAGATTTAGTACAGATTTAGTACCCCCTCAACCAACTGAGAGGGCGTCTACCTGTGTGTACTCTCGCTGCTCTTCACCATGTAAGTAATTTTCCAAAGAACCAAAATCCGAATAGTCCATGACAATATTCTCATTGACGGCATCATAGTTTTAACAGTATTTTCATGGTTCAGACGCCTTAATTCATTATTAGATACTTCGCTAATTTCTACTTAGTTATTTTGAAGAACGCAATCTCTCTGGTATTATCCTAACCTTTGTAGAGTGAGCCCTACGAACCACGTTTGACTATCTGAGAGATATTTAAAAAAAAATTTTTTTTTCGATGGCAAAACAGTCCTCCCCTAAAACAAAAAATTTAATTTATTACATAGATATATGGGAAAAATTTAAAAGCCTACACGAAATTACATAATAGCATAAAACTAAGAGAAGAATATGAATAGGAATGCAATCTCCAAGCCTGTGGGGTAAGTTTTAGTAGCCGGTCCGGCAAGCTGTGCCCCAACTCACAGCTAGGTTGGTTAGAGATTTCATTAAGAAAATAAGGATCTAGGAAAGGGAATAATACAGTTATAGAGTAGGAAATAGAGGGGAACATAGAGTGCTATTTCTAATTTATAGGAAATTTACCTCGTCAATTATCAGATTAAATAAATAATGCTCATTCATTTCTAATTAAAAATACATATACAGATATTGCAAATACTTGTACTGTCTCGAAAAGAAGTGTAGTGTAGAGTGGCCACATTCACCAGCATAACTGTTTCCTGATCAAGTGATCGATAAGTTGTAAACTTTCTGGTGACCCTATAATAGACTTTATTCCAACGCCGCCGGAAGAAACCCATATTGCTTACTTTTTATAGCTGCTATACATAAATAAAAACTCGGAAGCCACTTCTGAGTAATGATAATAAATCTGCCAAATTGTAATTATGTTAAAATATAAAATGTATTGCAGTTGATCACGAATGCAGCTACATTTAAAACAGAGGATTTTCGCAATCCATCAAGTAAAATGTGGCACAACGTCTTTGAACAAATCCATGTCAATAAACATGTTCTATGGAGAACTGTTGTTTGAATTTATTTTCCTTTGTCTACATACAAAATATCAATAGGTATATAAAGCATTTCGATAAAATAGAAGATCGTATTACAATCACTTTAAAGTAGCAAACTCAATATTTCTATGATACACGCTCATGTAATTTGATACGAGATATTTGGTATTGATTTACCGTATCTTCAGAGATATTATAGCAATCAAGAAAATTATCAGAAAGCTGGTTATGATACTTTGATTTAGTGAGTTTGGTCAGGATATCTTAAAAAACAATGAAGTTGTTCTTACGACAAATCCATTTCTGTCGGTTGTTTCTATGTCAGCTGTATGAAGCTATATCACTAAGATAGATGTTCTATCTTGTCTTACTTAATATTGATTAAATATATGTTTTACATTTTTAAAGACATTAAGAAATAAAGAACAGGATGATTTGATAAGAGTTTTTTCTTGGTTTATTAGTGAACAATATTTATTTCATATTTTCAGAGTTTAAAGTGAAAACACTACACAGCTCTTAATATTTTATTGAATAATACACTTTTTATTGATTCCTTTAAGGTTCTAATTGTGTCACCCATTTAATTGTTTGAAATGACCAAATTAAATAAGGTCTTGACCTACGAGCTATATGTAGACAGGTACGAGTATATGTACTATATATTAATATATATATTTCATTATGCATTTATAGCTGTACTGTGATTGCATGCAACCCCTTTTGGCTCCCACACAACCGGCCGGCAATTCCCACGCATTGTATGGCTAGAATTTTCACAGCGTGTGAAAAACGGCAGCAGGCTTAAAAGTCAAGACTCAGATTTTCAAGATAATTAGTGCAGTAGAAGCTCCTGAGAACTTTCAGAAAACATTCCCCCTGCAGTTTAACGACCACAATCACAAAGACACCCAACGCACTCACCTGTCCAACCAGACGGAGAGAGAGCGAGCGAGCGAGGGCAAAAATTATGCACTAGAAATGTGAATGTTCATTAAAAATTCAACTAATTTCATATTCAGCTTCTTATAAGATGTCGACCGGCCACGGCCTTAAGAAGTTGCAGTTCCAATTACAAAACTTGGTGGTGGTTTTTACTACTTTTACTGCTTCCCCCCTTACTCATCTCACACGCAACTCAGGCGACGACACAAGGTTCGTCGTTTGAATCTTTCGTTTGCCATCGAAAAATTCCCATCAGCTGGGGGTGAGTTGCACTTGTTGCTTGTCTGCTTCGCTGACTCTGATAAGATTTAAGTCTTAGTTGCATCAGCTCCAGTAGCTTCCCTACAACTAACAGCAACCTCGAAATTCTAATAAAAACAAGCAAGATTGCTCAATTCAGGAGTTCTTGACTGGGAGATACCACGTAGCCAGGAATAAATATGTACTTCTACATTTTGAAGCTGTCCCTATCGATATTAATAATATTTCAAATTTTTAACAAATATCGACAATTTTGCGTCTCAAATATTTTTAGAAACGTAGCGCGTAATAGCACAACTATTTGGGTGAAATTATATTGGTGCGCATAGTTATAAAAGAAAATTATTCATTTATTAGTTTACTTACCTAGTTTTGACTATATTTTG
This sequence comes from Hirtodrosophila confusa, assembly GCA_035043065.1. Taxonomy (NCBI): domain Eukaryota; kingdom Metazoa; phylum Arthropoda; class Insecta; order Diptera; family Drosophilidae; genus Hirtodrosophila; species Hirtodrosophila confusa. Next base: position 9,796,376 of record JAWNNI010000148.1, read on the forward strand.
TATCTTACAGGTCCATACAGATATCGATTGTTATTTTGCAGCACAGTGGCTTAAAAAAGGGTCGAATATCCATTGCACCATCCCAAGGATGTTGAACTTTTATAAATAAGTTTAAGCCCAGTGTCAACTTAATAAACCATTCGTTTGAGCAGTCCAAAAACCACGTCACTGTTTGTGAGTATAAGCCACAATTGGTGTCTCTTTTGGACTGTTTGCACAGACGAACCAGGCTAAGACTCGGCTGTTAATAAATTTTAAAATCGCAAATGTTTCTTTTTGCGTATTACATACACATAAAATGAACTTTCTGATTCCCACTATAGACATTTTCATTGGTACAGGGTATAAGAAAAAATCAAGTTTGACGCTGTGATTAGTTTGGCAACTCAAACGGAAGCGCGATAATTAATGCAAAACTGCGAATGTTAATTTGTAAATCTGTAAAGCAACAACAATAACAGCAACAAGGTAAACTGACAAATAATGCATAAATATTAAACAAAGATAGTTAAAAAGATTCTCAGAGCTGAGCCGTTTGTTGTCGCCACTTTTTGGGGCTGTGAGAAAATTCTGCTCCTTCAGCCGAAGCGGAAACAATGCCGCGTTATATATAGTATACTATTTCTTGACTTTGCGTTTTTCGTAATGGCAGTTAAAAATTCAAATCGACCAACCGAACTGTAATTAAAGTTGAAGAGGCAGCCCACCGTGGGAAGTGCTGCACTTGTTTTGTTTGTCTCAAAATGTTCACACGACACGGCAACTTTTCCCATGGCGATTTAAATCGACTACTTGCGACGGCATGGGGATTGTGGGGGGTAGGCAGGGAGGTCATTTAAAAGAAAGAAAAAGAAAATGTTAAATCATGTTAAATCAAAATGTATACTGACATAGTTTATGCATTTTGTTTGTTCTTGTATTTATTTAAGTTTAGGGTTTCTCTTAGGCTTAATTCTTTCATCATTCTGTTATGTTACAAAATTATATGCTTTGTCATATATATCATATATATGGTCTATAGCTGGGCTTATGTAGAGCTCACCTTGCGTGAGTTCAGCACAAATAATTCTAAAGTTGACACCATTTGAAATTAAGAACAATTTCACCAATTGCACCTTTAAAAAGTGGAATGTTGAACAAGTTTTTTTTAGTAGAAGATTGTTGTCAATTTAGCTTATTTCACTTAAGGAAAAGCAACACATAAACCCAACACACACTAAATGTTCTCTAAACTATGTAAATGTATATTTATCTAGAGTTACAGTTAATTATGCATGTCCGTGAGCTCTTTCGAGTTATGTATGTACAATTATGTCTCGCATTTATACATCTATTGGTACCAGCTAGCACTACGAAATGAAACTTGGTCAACTTGGAATTGGGGATTCGTTTTGTTCGCGTCACATTAAAGAGATTTAAAAGAGAGTTTAGTTAATGCGCGCCTTACAAACTAAGGATGTATATAAAAACTAAGTATGCGCTAGAAGAGCTTTAAATAACTTGGCATAAATAAATGTATGTGGAATTGCAAATTATAGCAATAATGCCGCACTCAAGACAAGCCGCTCCCATGACTATTCCATTGCACTTCCGAGATGGAGGGCAGAGTTTGATGTGACTGCTGTTGCTGTTGCTGCTGCTGCTGCTGCTGCATGCCCTGCTGCAAACTCGAACCGCTTGCCGGGGAGTTGCTGTTGTTATTATTGTTGCTGATGCTTGTGATGTTGTTGTTGTTGTGACGCGTACGCATAACATCCTCAGCCTGATTGCAATGCGATCGGGGTCCTGGTTCGGGTGTATAAGTGAATGTGAGGCCAGTGGCATAAATGATGCCATCATTACGCACCAACGAAATTGGCACCTGCGTGGGCTGTCGCACCTGCGCAGCATTAAAGAATAAAAACATATTTTAAGACTGAATTATGAAAATGGTAAATAAACTAAAACCTACCCAAAGCCATTCGCCGCGAAACTGTGAGATTTCGGGCACCACACACAACAGCGTTTCCGTGCAGCGATACATGGTCTCCGCCTCGACATCGCCAAACCAGACCTGCAAGTGTGGCGTAAAATTGTCACCACTTAGCTCCAGCATGGCCACATCGCCGCCGCCGTTAAGATTCAACGAGTTGACTATCGGCACTGGAGTAACCGGTGAGCTGAATACCAAAAACAAAAGTTATTTGATGTTGAAATTTGTAGTGTTTTGCAGCACTTACGCAACTGGACCCATGCCCTCGTAAAACTGATATTCGGCTTTGTCAGTGGATATGATTGTCCAGCAGGCGCCGTCGTTGATCATTTCCTTGTTGGGCTCCTTGGGACAGGGCGTTGCCTGAAACTGTATAATCTTCTCCTGTGACAGGCACAAATACATGCGATCTGTGTCCTTCATGTAGAAGGCGCACTTGTGCAGCTGTGAAACAGGATCATCGGCCTCCAGGAGCGCCATCTGTTTGTCCACCTTGCGTATAATCAAACGCGGCAGCGCCATGCCCGTCACAGAGCACACCAGCTTAACGGTGGCGCCATAGTGTATATAGCCATCGCGCACCTGAAACTCCTCCGACTCTGACTCGTTGTCATCGAGCAGATGTATCGTAAAGGCGCCCCATTGCGTCGACGAGGCATGAAAGTGTCCGTTCTCCACATGCAGATAGCGGGTCGAGACTGTCTGGGAGCGCAGGCGATTGAAGAGTGCCACATTGGTACCGCTGGCTATGCACAGATCGGCATTCTTTAGCGACTGCTTCTTTTTGGACGGCTTCGAGATGACCTTGATGCGCTTTGAGTTGAAGACACCAATGTCGTGGCCATTGCCATAGAACATTTTCACCGATAGCATGAAATGCTTGCGCTTGTCCGAGTCGGATATGAAAAGCGTCTTGGCGGCGCAGTACTGTTTGCCATTGAGATCCAGCTGCTGCATATCCTGATCGCTGCTGCCAATGCCAATGAATGCGCACAGCTGTGCGCCCGGTTCGCCCTCGCCCTGTTGCAGCATCTCCTCGTACCGTCGCCGCCAGCCGCTACCAAACAAGTAGATGCAGGGCGGCGGGCAAAAGAATCGCTTCTCATTGCCATAGGATTTCTGGGCCACCTGCGGGTGTATTAAAACTCAATTAGCCACCTAACTTAATAAAGGTAGCAAAAATATTGTAATAATCAGCGCTTTGATTATCGACAGAGATAAATCGTAACAAAATCGTAACCGCAGCAATGCAGCTGTTAAATTTTCGTATAATTAATTTCAATTATTTTATTGTGGCCGCCGTTTGCTTAATTTGCGTTCAGTCAAGTGTGAAGGATGCGATGCCTGGACGGCGGTCGCCGCTTGAAGATAGCCGCGACAACCGCAAAAATGCCACACTGGAGCAGCAATTGGATGTGGAATTAAAGGTGGAACCCACACCTAAGCCTAAGCCCACAACCCACAATTACCTGATCTATAGATGTTGCAAAAAAAAAAAAAAACAGTTCACAATCCCTCTAATTGCGTATGACGTCACAGTTTTAAATAAATTTTAATTAATATTGTATATATTAAATTGTTCACTCTACTTCTCCTGAATCTAGAAATCTGTGTAGCTGCAAATAAATTAACGTCTTTGCAAAACAGATTCTAGTCTTGGAGTATTTTATTGTTTTTTAGCCATGTGTAACGCATTGAAATAATGGCTTGTTCTATTTGTTTGTACTACACAAACGTCTTAATATATCAATCCTATGATGAATCGCTCGAATATTGAATGGTTTGGATTTAACATACTTTTGAAACAAACACAGCAACTGAAACTTATATTAAAAAATAATATAAATAACGAAATCAGTTAATCTTTTACATCAATAATTATATTATCTACTATATTATTAAAAAGAGCTGCCCCTTTTCATTTTTGATTCCCTAACCTTATTCGGTTTATATAGAAGCTACATATAGCTTTCCGCTGCCATAGAAACAATCGGTCGAAACTGAGTTTTTGAATTGAGAAGATTCTAGTTGCTCCAAATTACTATAACCTTTACCAAATAATTATTTCTGCAAGGTATAGACTCTTCTTTCTTTCTTGCTCCAAATTTGTGATAGAAAATAAAGGAAAATAATATATATTTTACAAAAGACAAGACAATTTAAAAAATATGGTTAAAATATCCAGGCAAGTAGGGAAAGTTATAATAAAATTCTAGATATGAAATATTTGGATTGAGGATAAGTTGGTTATAATCGCGTTCGTTTTAGAAAAGTTCAAGTATATCTTTATCATTTAAAATAAGTTTAAAGCCAGCATTTCCTTTGAAATGGGCAGATACAAGTTTGTCAAAGAAAACAAACCGAGGTAATCCTGCGTTGCGGTTGTTACGTTTAAGTTCATAGCTTTTAATCCTTTTGGAACTTTAAATTAAATATTTTTAACTAAAGTGAAAAAGATCGCTTTGAGAGTACCTGAATATGCCATCAAATAAATCCTTGTCATTCTTCAACAATAATAAAATTAAAGATAGAGGGAGATAGGAGGCCAATGTACATTTTCATTATTTTTATCTAGTTTTGCAGTATAACCAAAAAAAACACCTATTGTATATTTTAAGGTAATATTATTTTTAATATTCTAAAGTTGTTGTTGTTGTTAAAGCGTTGTGGATTTTACGGTTTCTACATAGTTTTTTTAAACTAAACAATGCCGTAACTGCGGAATTTTGAAGAAACAGAAGTTTTTAAAGAAACTGCACTGAAATTACGTTTTAAACGAACCGCTTCGAAAAACGCATATTTTAGAACATATCAAAGGTTTTTAATGTGGGAAGTTATTAGTCCTGAATCTCGCAATATGGATCACTGGAATAACATTTCCTATTGGTAATACAAATACATTGACATTGACCAAAATATAAAAAAAGTTTAAGCAATTGGTTTATTTTGCTCCCTGAAGCATTTCCCGGATAACCCCAAATAAAGTCTGCAGTTGTGACGTCACTTTTTGAACATTTAAGCCAAGATTTAAATCAAAACTTGAGCCCACCTTGGCGTGCAGTATCACGATGACCATGTCGTTGCGCTCCCGCATGTACTTCTCCATTGCATCACGCGTTAGCTTCTTTTCCTCGATGTGCGACCGGTATGGACCTGGAACGGTTACCGGCAGCATGGACAGTTGCATTTGTTGCTGTTGTTGTTGTTGCTGCTGCTGCTGTTGTTGTTGTTGCTGTTGATGATGAACTTGCAGCTGTTGCTGCTGCTGTGGCGGCGGCGCACTGCCCAGTCCAAAGTGCGGCATATCCTGACTGTGACTGTGACTGTGAGTGTGCAAGGAGTTGCTATTGCTGCTGGCTGCGACTGCTGCTGCTGCTGCGGCTGCTGCGGCTGCGTTCTCGTAGGCAATGGCGGGCGGTGCGGCGGCAACGGCGTTTAAATTAAATTGGCTGTAGCTCTTCATTTATGCACATGCTGTTTAAATGCATAAGCGCTAAATGCGTATGCGTCTCTTTTTGGCAAATTGTTAAATACTTTGGCACTGCTTCCACTTGTACTTTGTTTGTGTTTTTGTCTTCTATTCGTATCCTTGCACACAACACACGCAGCAGCAGCTGTCGTTTCTCACGGTTTCGCTTTCGATGTTGATGTTTTTCAGAGCACCCGGCGGGCTACAATTAACAAGTGTGGATTGAAGAGCGCGAGGGCGATTGCGACTGTAGCGCGTTGCGGCTGGCTGCTATTTAAACTTGGAACTAAACAGTGGAAACTGATTTATAATAAATAAAAAGAAACCGACCCTACTGGCAGCAGCTACCAAACAAACTAGGGTTGTTGTTATCGTATCGATATGCCCGGCTATCGGCCTATCGATTGTTGAAATGAACTCATGCGATGAGACTGCAGGAATAATAGGCAGAGAGGTTTTAGCATGACTTACGACAGAAGTCAGTGACGTCAAGACAGCTAAATCTGATGTACCCATTTCTGCTTACGATCAGTTTTTGCAGAGTACAAGCATATAATTAAAATTGATTGAATAATTTAAATTAATTTAGTTTCAATATATAAATAAATATTTATGCATTTAAGTACGCATTAAAATTATAATGTCACTATCGATGATAGTAGTCGGTGTTGTTTAAAAACATACAGACATATCACAACAGGTAATGGTTATAAAACCAACCCCCCATTATTTTCCAAACCTTTTTATACAGTGGCCATAACTGGGAACTTGTAATTTCAAAAGAGTTTACTGTATTGTATTAAATATGATTTGAAATCCGCGGTAAGGGGTGAGCATCTTCGTTATTATCGAGAGTGACGAACTTAACGAAACGTGTGCGATAACTCGATATATGTGTATTTCGACATCGTATGCAATGTTCGCAAGTTGGCAGCACTCAATCTGTCTACAACCGAGTTGCCAAATTTGCGATCATTGTGTGCGTTTTAAAAATTTATGAAAATTCTAGAATCAATTGCATCAATGGAGCAATTCAAAGGCCTGCAAAAATCCCTCTACATATGGACTGACAGCGCTGAGCTGGACAAGCGCGTGGAAACCCTAAAGGCCGCCACCGGCGGCGAAGTGGCTGTAGAAAATGTACATCGCCTGTCAATTTGTAAGTCCTAACAAGTGTGAGTCAGCGTGTTTGTTGCCAATAATTTACTAAATTGCGTACATTTTAGCCTCCTATGCCAACTCGAGTTTTGACCTAATTGTGATAGAATGTGCCCAATTGACCGACAATTACGTAAAGCTGCTGCACATGCTTAAGCCAAGCGGCAAACTTCATTTGTTTGCCTATATTGGACCGGCCGGCAGTCTATTGCAGGAGATCAAGTTATCTGGGTTCATCAACTGTCGCGACGATGCCGATGCCAAAACGTTGACTGCAGAGAAGCCGGGCTACGAGACGGGCTCCTCGGCCAGGCTGTCGTTTGCCAAGAAAAGCACCAACGTGAATGTGTGGAAGATAAGCGGCGACGATGAGGAGCTTATCGACGAGGAGGATCTGCTCGATGAGGTGGACAAACAAAAGCCGGATCCGGCAGGTCTCAAAGTGTGCAGCACCACCGGCAAGCGCAAGGCGTGCAAAAACTGCTCCTGTGGCCTGGCCGAGGAACTTGAAAGCGAAAAGACTAGCAATGTGGCTTCCGAGAATGCAAAGTCCAGCTGTGGCAATGTAAGCAATTTCTTTATTCATTGCTCTATCTCGTGGTTTAATATGCATGTCTCTTGTTTTATGTTTGCAGTGCTATCTGGGCGATGCCTTCAGGTGCTCTACGTGCCCCTATTTGGGCATGCCTGCCTTTAAGCCGGGCGAGAAGGTGCAATTGGCTGATAATTTGCTAAAATCGGACATTTAGGCTAGGATGCAATGCAGCACGTAGATTTAGAAACTTTATTAAGCAAAGAAGTAATGTCATATGTAAATACAAAATACATAAAATAAATCGCGCACAATCAACGCCTCACAGCTCACAGTTCGCATGGTGTGCCCTTTATTAGATCACGGTTCTTGCCCGTCAGTATGCGATAGTTGATGGCTGTGTGATCCAGCTCCTTGTACAAAAAGGTGGGCATTCTGTCGGACAGCACCCACAGCTCACCCTTGCTGTCCATCTTCAGGTCATTGGGAAATACTAAAGTGTGTGAATCGGAATCAATCAGACCCTGAGAGTCCGCTGTGTATGGACGCTTGATATTCCAGCAGGCGATGGCATCCTTGTTCACTTGCGAGTAGAAAATCACGCCAGTCTCCTTATCGTACACCTCCGCTGTGGACTGTCCGTTCATGCCGCGGTCACCGACGAGCTTGAAATCATAATAGGATTCACCGCCATTTACATGACTTTCGTTTTGCAGCACACGATTGGAGACTTTGAACTCCTTGGTGCTGGCCAGCGCATGGAAGTAAATATCCTTAGAATGGTCAGCATTCAAGGGACCCACGGCCATGCCAAAAACGCCATCGGTCCATTGGAACTTAACACCGGCCACATTGAAGTCACCCTGCAGTGGATCAAAGTGGAAGAAATTGTGCTTCACGCGATACGATTTGTTTTCGCGGAAGGAGTAGACAATCACGCCATAGGCGCCCAAATCTGGCACATAAGCAAACGCATCCTCGCACTGTTCACGATCCACATCCACCACCTAAAACATTGGAGATGCATTAGTAAGAAAACATATGACTTGGCTGGGTTGAATGTGCTCGTACGTACAATGTTGGCAAAGAATGTATCCTCCTTGCTCTGCTCGGCGGGTATGGCAAAGCGACGCAGCAGCTGATCACTTTTCAGATCGAACACCAAAATGGCATTTGGTGTAATCTGCTTGGGGTTGCCCAAAATGTCAGCCAAGCCCGTGTCCAAAACCCACAGGCGATCGCAGGCATCAACCTGAATTCGGAATGTGGAAATAATTGTGGCATTATCCTGCAACTGCACACTCGCATCCTGCGCCTTGTCCGCATCCAGGCGGCCACCTGAAGGCGTCTTCTGCTGCTGTGGCTCTACATCAATGGGCAGCTTGTTGGCCTCCCAGCTGGGATAAGGACGAAGCTTTGGCGACTTCTCGGTGGTCGCAAGATCAATGTAGTTAAGTGTAGCCGCTACACCTGCCTTCCATCTAACCAGGAAAATATAAAAAGCATATTATTTTATAATTACTGACATTTATAAAATTTTAAGCGCTTTTGCTGTATGTTACCAAAACCTGGGCTTAATTATCTCAAAACCAGGTTCACATACCAAACTCAAAGGTGTGGCAATGGTTCGAAACGTGATCTGAAACACTCGCAATATATTTTTGGCTTACACACTGTGTATTTACTTGACCTTACTTTATGCCCTTCTTTATACAAGAATTAATTATTTGGACACTGTCACAATAAACTTGAAATGTTATTCGAAAACAATTGTAGAAAGACTTAAATGTATAGTTCTGTTCTAATTTTTATACCCTAGCAGGGTATTATAATTTTGTCTCCAAATGTGTAATGGACTAAAGGACCAACAAAGTATATATATTCTGAATCAGCATGAATAGAAGAGTCGATATAGCGATGTCCGTCTGTCCGTCTGTTTCTATGCGAACTAGTCTCTCAGTTTTAAAGCTATCATAATGAAACTTGGCACAGACCCTTCTTTTTGCTGCAGGCAGTACATATGTTTGAACCGGCCGGATCGGGCCACTATAACATATAATGTCATAGGAATGATCGATCGACAAATATGTTTTTGTACGAAAAATTTTTTGTTTATAAAGGTATCCTAACCAAACTTTCCCAAGCCCAGTCTCTAGAGGGCTTATACAATCTGGTCAAAATCAGACCACTATATCACTATATAAAACTTTTTGTTTATACAAATATTTCATCCAAACTGAGTGAGAGTTTTATAATACTTCAAATAGTTTGCTATAATTTGATCAAAATCGGAACACATGGCTCCCATAGGTGCAATCAGATAAAAGATCACCCGAAGATAGCCGTTCTTTCTTGTTTTAGTATAATTATAGCGACTAGTAGTCTCCTTATAACTTATAAGCTTTAGCTTGTAGTACTAGGAAATATCAAATAAATACAAAAACAAAAATGCAGTTGCAATTTTAATGTTTGTTTTGGCTATTAAACAAGTAAGTAATACTTATTACTTCAGTTTATAACGATTCATTGTAATTCATTTTCTTTTGTAATGTATTAATATTTAAAATTCAATAAAAAAAAAACAAAACCATAGTTGGAAATTCAATAACCTTTCAGTTGCTATAATAATCTTTGAAATCAATTGTCTAGAGCTGAAGATACTTTCTACTTCAGTTAAAAAACTTCCTGTATTAACAAAAAACCGAAACAGATTAATTGAGAATATTTTAAAAAATTGTATCGTAAGTTTTGTCAGTATTTTCGAATTAAGACTGCCATAGGAGGAAAAAAGATTAAAGATACTCGTATATCTTGAAAATTTCTACTCGTAAGTTTTGGCTGCATTTTCGGATTTAGACTGCCAATTTGAATTAAATAATTTAATAATTCAATTATTTATATTAATTAATTAAGCTAATATATGTCGGATATTAACTAATAGTGGTGGGGTATTCTAGCATATATAAATGTATTTTTTTTGAGATAAATTAAATGAAGTCTGCTGATTTAAATGAAATACGATAAATATTCAATTATTTTGAATAAAGTATCTTAAGTTAATATAGATATGTATATCGTATATCAACTATTCCTGGTGCTATGTTCTATATATACTATAAATATATATCTTTTGAGCTAAACTTTGAAGCTTATTTCAGCGACACCTGCTCCACTGCCCGAGTTTTGTGTTTAGAGTTAGCTGAAAGGTGAGTAACACTGTTTAGCATATTTTTGTTTTGGTCAATTTCTATCAACGGGTAAGCCCCCGCACAGCGCTGACGTCATATATGTATATGTATCTACATATATCTACTATTTGAAATAGTTAATCGTCTATAGATTGCATCTGAGATACACATACTAGGCAGTGGCTTGTGCTTGCCAGCTGTTCAATCACGAGTTAGCTTTCCATGTAACCGTTTTGTCTAACCATTAATCAATTTGTTGTCATATTTGCATAACAGTGATTTCAAATGCAAATAGGTGCACACCAAGAGAAACAACCAAATGGCCAATAATAATATATGGGCAAACAACAAGCAACTGTCGCTTAACCGGTTTTCCAAGTCAAGCGGTTTTCGCAAGCCCCACTTGACATCCAGTTACAAAAGTCGTGGTTAAGATAAAAGAAGTAACCATTGGTAATCGCAATTTTGGGCTGACTCTTACCTTGGCACAGTGACAAAGATTTTGTTTTCCCAGCGCTCCAAGCCGAGTGGCAGATTGTTCTCGGCAATGTAGTGGCCGCTGCGTTTGGCCTCCGCCTCTGCCTCTGCGCTGGGCCAGTCAAAGGTCAACTGCTTCCACGAGAACCGTTCCTCCAGCTTGGCATCAATGCCCAAACAACAGCAACAGCTGATAAGGCACAGGGCCAGCAATTTAATAGAATACATTGTTGTATTTTGTTTTTCTTTGTTTTGGAAACTTTTGCCTTTGAATTGGGCTTAACCTCCGCTGCGTTCGAGCTGAGTGCGGCTACTGGTTGACTTGAGCTGAGCTCGGAGCTTAATATGCTGCTGAGAGGTAAAAAGCTTTGCAAAGCTTTTGTGCGGCAAGCCGTTAAAGCTTTACAGCAGCCTGTGCCTGTGAGTGGGCCGGCAAAATTAGCATAGCCGGAAGGGATCAGGTAAAAATAAAACGGAATGTCGTAAATCTGTAAATGGACTGGTATTTATTGAACTGCAACTGGTTGGAATTGATTGCAATATTTCGGGTCAGAGGCCAATAGGGACTAAGTTGGTACTATCAGAAAACTGAGTTCAGTCACATCGAAAACTAGTTTCAGCCTAAACGAGTTTCAATCTGATTGACAATCAAGCTGAGAACATGGAAAACTACGAGTAAAAGTACACGAAAAGCCGGTTCCGTTCAACACAGAAAGAAAGAAATAAAACGAAAAAATTGGTTGCAATCATCACAATGGGAATTGGGGAAATACGTCTAAAATTCATAATAATAAACATTATAATAAAAATTATATGCATTATTCTTGTTGCATAAACTATTGTTTGCTGTATACAATTAAAGTGGTTAATTTATGCAAGCCGTCAAATAATAAAATTGTTCGTTTTAATTTAAAATTAGAAAAAAACGTTTTTCTTAAGTTGTATTTTGCAATCTCAATTGCCAGCAAAGTATATTTGAGTATCATAAACAGTATTTGATATTCAAGGGATAAGTAATACAAAAAAGGAAATCAGTTTTCATACAGTATTTTTAGTTTTAAGGGATAAAAACATAGAACTCAAAAAAGGCTATATATTTTTAAGGAAAAAAGTGAACTCTTATTTGATTTAATTAATAAATACTTAAATTAAATTTATATCTGTTACGGTCTCTCGAAAAAATACAATTTAAAATCACCTAAACTGTACTTGTATTAAGTAAAAAAAAAAGGTAAGTATTTCTTACTGTGCAGCAATAAATTGGGTACTGAACTGAATCAGGGCTTAACCATTCTAGGTTGCTTGAAGCCGACCATAACAGAGATTAATTTTGACAAATCGCTCATGCATACGAAATGTCATTCAAATATTGTAATTATTTGAAAATGATATGAAAATAAACATAAACTAAATTATCATATTTGATTACCGGCAAATAATACATATGGTTTAAATTGAACAAAGTAAGTTCATTTAACACTTCGGGGGAGTTAAAAACTGCATAAATCAATATCAATACACAAAAGATTTATGCAAATATCCAATTTGTATATAATATGGATTTTGTTTTAATATGGATGAGTTTGACTGGCGGGTTGAAAGGTAGGTCGTTAAATAAAAACGAGACTTGTTTGCACATCTTGTATAGTACACAATTTGTTTGCCAATTTTTGTTGTTGTGTTTATTCAGTAAAATTGTCATATTCCGTTAATTAGACTTTAAATTAATTCGTTAATGTTACTTTCATAAGAACATACCGAGTTTTGTTTGCTTCAATATTGCTACAATTGTTTGATGTCATTGTTTGAATCTTCACTAACAATAAGTTTTGGAAATAAATTTGAATCTGGTTTATTTACTCGTATTTATACAACAATTAGCTTTGCTAAAGTTTTACTTAATTTACTTTTTAACTTTTCGGTTGTGGCTGTGGCATCGTTTTAGTGAGTGGATCTGACGGGAAAGCAAACATTTGAGATTGAGTAAAAGTTGCAACTGTCGCTTAGGTCAACTCTCCCAACATTGGGAGTGATTAAGTTTTAGCTTAATATGCTATATACAATATACATGGTTCAAGTTACATCTACCCTAACAGCGTTCCCTATATGAATTACAATCCAATTAAACTACAAATTCCAACGATCCTTAACAATATCAATGTAATAGAGATGTCATTTTTGCAATGTGTAAATTTTCTTATGCTCATCAATTCTATTTAAATACTCGTATGCTTGTATATATATATATATATTTATATGAATGTGTGTGTGTGTGTAAGTAAGTATTCATATTCATTGTGTGTGTGTGTATAGTTTTATTTTATTTCATTTAACGGCTTAGATTTTAAAGTCTTTCATTTCGTAGGAATTTGATGTTGTCTATGTGTTTTTTATTTTATTTTATAGCACTTTTCGTGATGGATTAGAGTGATTGAATTAAAAAAGGTTCCAATTCGATTTATTACACATTCATGAATTCTTTTCAATAGGTTTCAATTTTCGTTAGTTTATTTTGCTTTTTTGTTTTCTTGGGTTTTTTTTTTTAAATAATATCAATTCCTATTTAAATAACGACGCATCTCACATTATGCACTATTTTCTTCCTTTCTTTTTGCTTTGTGTATATGTATATATATAATTTTATAAATGCAATTTTAGAACTTACAGTATGTTCAAAAATTTTCCTTTGCTTTCAATTTCTTCTTCAGTTTCTATGTATAACAGTACATAAAAATTAAAATGTTGCTTGAGCACATAAACCCCCCAAATATAATAATATTAACTTTGATACTACACTAGACTATGCTATGTCTTTCATTATCTAAGATTTGCTATGCTTTCCTTACGGCTTGTGCTACTTACGACTCACAGAAATTTAAACTATTAAAATATTATTTCGAGTGCATAATAAGTATAAGTACGAGAATTCTTTTGGACAGGCCCCAAATTTATACACACGTACACATGATCTATAAAAAAACTAATTCTAACTTAGGCTAAGCTACGAGTTAAGGGCCAAACTTTGAAGAAGTCTGGTTCTGGAGTCTAGGAGCTCGTATTGCAGCGGCGTTGACCAGGACCAGTGTCCTGGGCTTAACATAAATATGAAATGGGAAAGGCCGCCTTGGGAAAAATGTGTGTGTGTGTGTGTGTGTGTGTGTCAGTGTGTGTGTGTGTGGGTGTTTGTGGGTGTATGTATGCGTGTTTCTAGCTCTAGGAGACAGCTCTGAGCAAAGGAGGTTTATGGAAAATACTCGTTACACAAGAAAATATGTTCTAACACAACAATCGGTTTGCATTTGCATTTAAAAATTACTAACTTTAACATGATTTCATTCATAATATTATGTATGTATAATGACTTGACTATGTTTGGTTTGTGTTCACCTTTAAAGCCTAACAATTTTTGTAGTTCACATTCTAATGTCGTTATTATATTTAGTAAGTTAAAAGTATTTCGTTTTAATTTAAGTACTTGCTAAACACGTTTAAGGTACAATACATATTTCAGTTAATCTACAAAATTGCTGCTACCAATTCATAGCTCATTAGCTCAGCTTAAAGTTGATACAAAGTTTATTAAGTACATACATATTTATTAATATTTCATTTAGCATCTTCGTTTTTGTATAATTCACCTATCACGCAAAGGAAATTGACAAGTTTTTTCATGTACGGTGCTCATGAGTATCTGAAAGAGAAACAAATTCGAAATTTTAAAAGAGTTAAGGTTACATTTAAATTTGAATTTAAAACAGTTGCAAGCGTAACGACTTTGGAGCGAGTTGACAGCGCCGACCGATAGGCTTACGAGTATATCGATAAGGCGCGCAGTGACTATCGAGTTGGCAGTAGCAATCGTTAATCGTGAGCTTAAATCATCGTCTAAATGCGGACGAATAACAGAATTAGGTGCATAAAATTCAGTAATTGGTGAACTAATTTTGCGAAATTAAATAATCGATGTCAAAGAACAGCAGTTATTTGTTATTGATTTGTTATGGCTCGGTTGTCAATTTATTTAGACAGTAAGAAGTCGTTAAATTCGAATTCAAGTCGCAGCGACGAACTTTGGAAAACATTAGCGCAAAATAAAATATAGCATTAAAAAGTTGATGAAAACAAGTGCTATGTTGCAACAATGTGCAGCTTGGGTGAGTTAGTGTTTGATAAAACGTAAATGGGATAACCTTTTAGCTCCAATTAATTTCAATCAATTTTGTCAATGCCCGCAAAAATGGCCAAAATCTCTGGTTAAAAAATGAAATTGTTAGGTTATGTAATGTACTATATAATGCGTATTCAAATAACTAATGACTGCTAAACATGCTGCCTTAAAGGCTACACTGACACTCACCTTGTGTGATTGCGAGCGTGGCTGCGGGCGTGGGATGTGCGATTGTGTTAATGATAGAAGCAGGCTGTGGGTTCAATCCAAGCGAGGTTGTTGCTGTACCGGCGATACCGGCGCCGGCGCTTGATGCACCATTCAGTTCTGTGCTTTTCGTATTGACGTCCCGCTCGACAAGCCGTTGCCGTAGAACTCGTATTTTTTCCTCCTTCTGCAAGCGCACACAATTAGCAAATATTACGAACTCAATTTGTTGTCTACCATACTTGTGTTATCAATCGTTGTAGTTCCTCGTTTTCGGTTACCAGTTTTTGATAGCGTTCCTCATCCTCCTTCGATATGGCCGAGTCCGGATTATACTTTGATTCGGCTTTATCTTTGGGATGTCGTATAACCTCAATGACCTAAAAACAATAAGGGTTTGTTAATTTTCTCTGTTTTACTAGCAGGAACTGTAACGGTTATAAATAATATTGTTAATAAGATATACAGCCAGAAACAAATATAATTATATAAAATATATTTTTATACATAATAACCAATCAATCTATATATATAAAAGTGAATGTCTGTCTGTATGTTCGCGATAAACTTGAAAACCGTTTAAAGGATCTTGATGAAATCTTTTATAATATATTCCTTGAAGTCCAGGGAATGTTTATAGCTATAGTTTGCTGTGTCATCACCACCCCCACACAACCACCCACTCATAAACGAAAAATGATAATATTCATGAGTATAATTTTACATTAAATAAAAACTATAATATCCACGAGTGTTATGTGTAAGTGTGTAAGTGTGTAAGTGTGTGTGGGGAAGGAAGTTTCATAGCAATTTTTTTACCGTGCCCTCGCAGCGAAGCGCGCCGGGTCCGCTAGTTTATTATAAAAACTTGCTGGCATAACTCCAGATTCATCTGGGATTTTAGTAAAATTTAATTATGTTGAAGTTGTTTACTAGCGTTAATCAGAAATACGCTAAACTAGTATACCACAATATTCCTGCACGCGGAGGTTTATTTTACTAAGTAGTTCAACATATGCCTAATGTTTTTTTGTGAAGTGCTTTGAAAATGATCTAACAAAAAATATAATCCCACACATATGCCCTTGACACCCATTTCCCTACTGTGGCCACGGTTGTAGCTAGATTTTCCAACATCGGTTAGCACTCTATTAAATTATTTCTTGTATAGAGTTTTGAAAACGAGTTTCGAGCCAATCGCAAGAAAAGTTTGGAATTTCAACGCAAAAGTGTTCCACTTATTCTCATCTCGTGAGAACTCGATGAGCAAGAAAATTGAATTCAGAGATTTTTACCAATTGGCTATATTGGATTTTGAGTTCAGGGGGTTTATTTTCAGAAATAGGAGAAACATGTGTAAAATGATTTGAAATCTTTGAAAATTATCTTTAACCAGATTGGATGGTAAGCAAAGAAGTTTCGTACAATACTTTTCCACGCTTGTAGGTGGAATTAAACAATTTCTAATTATTATTTGGGATTCGATTTTATGAATACGAGTATGTATTTCGCATCATTGTTTATGACTATATCGACCCAATAACTATTCTCTGGCTCGCTAATGAGTAGTACTTACCTTTGGCACAAATATCAGCAGCATGCTTAGGAAACAACAGAATATCACAGCTAGTGAAACAAAGGCGAATGAAGCATCCTGCTGCGATGCAATGACCATGCCTACCGGTGCTGTAATCAGGCAGAGCACAACCACATTGTAGATGCTCATGCCAACATAGCGCGAGTCATTGATCTGTTTGACTTTGATGGAACGCGTCTCGTAGGCCAAGAACAGACCAAAAACGAGTATCAGGCCCTTAAAGCCATAGACGAGAGCTGCAATATCAATGAATTATTATTAGATATCATGCAAGTAACGAAAGTAAATATATTTTATATAAATAAGACTTTTGATCATACCTAACCACATGGAATTGCGTTCACTTTCGCAATGCTCAAGCTCTGGACGTATTTTAATATCATCATTTGTAGTTACTGGATCTTCGAGTGGGAATGTTTCGAGTATACGCTGCAGCGGATCAAAGATCTGCCAAGATAGCAATATAACTAAATCTATTGATAAGAGTCCCGAAACCATGGTGTATAGCTTCCAAGGTTCCACTTTTTTCTGCAAAACATAAATCAAATAGTTCAATAATCAACAACTGGTTGAGTTTGATGGCATTATTTATGTAAATACCTTCGGGTCAGATTTTGCTTTAGTTGTAAATCGATGCACACGCCAGACTTTGCTGAACATAGCACCATATGCTAGTGTAAAACCGGTGGATAATAACCAAGCTCGAGCTTGACAAATCTGCGAATACATATTTGAGATTAATTAAATAATGTGGAAATCTCTAAGATACTGATCATACCTTTGGATATTCGTGCGGACTGACAAAGCGGCCGTCTATGCCCAGTAATATGACTGATACAAGACAGATGATGACGCCAAATAGCATTATCGTATTACATACAGGATGTGAGGATTGTATTACTCTGAAAAGGAACATAGTTAGTTAAAATTAACTAATTTTGAGTAGTTAGGTACTTACCTTCTATGCTTATTCCATATGTTGAAGATGATCAGAGCAAAGGCCACAAAGATGCCACAGCTTGAGATGGTGCACATGCAGACGAATAACGGTAATGATACCGTTCGTAGGACATGGGTAACAATTGTTCGATCTTGAGGAACCTTTTGGTTTGAAATGTGTGTGCGTGCCAAAAATGAAAATGAAAATATTTTGATTAGGATTTAATAAATGAATAACAAGCGATGTTTATAAATCTTCATGATGATGAAGTCCCAGAGAGCACGTAGTGCAATTTTCCTCCTCTGAAGCCATCATATAAAAGTAAAGCTGCCCAAAGTCCTTGCGTGCGTGATTTATGTTGTAGGCCCACATTTTGCAGTTAATGAGATTTATCTCATTGGCGCGCAGATTCTTAAATTGTATTGCAACAAGGCGATTCAAGTTATTTTTGCCATGAAATGAAATCATTTCATTTTTCAGTTCTATATCATTGTGCTCCTCACGGTCAACAAACTTCGTTTTAAAGGCTGGCTGTGGAAAGAACGTTATTTCCACATTCTCATTTGGTGTTAAAGTGCAAGTTAACCAAATGCGGTTCCGTCGCTTTTCTGCATTTGTGATATTGGATATCAATGGCTTCAAAGCCTCATAGTCTACTTTTTGGAAGAGCGCCCTCGTCAAATTGTCAGTATGATCATAGGGTATAGTCCGAAAGCCAATAAGGCGATTGATTTTTAGAAATACACATGGGGTCCAGGTGCCATATCCGAAGCAATTAGCCTCCTGACAGGGTCCAAAACGTTTGATGTGACCTTTTATCCTACCGTGTTTATTTAGAAAATCGCGCGTCCTCTTACAGAAGCGCTTTCTGTCCATGGAACTTCCTGGATGGTAGTGGATGAGCTTGTGGTATTCCCTGTTGCCAACGGGTGCGAAAATTAAAGATGGCTGTGACATCTTGATCATTGGAATTGTCATGTGTAGCTCATCAGACAGATGGCGATACAATGCCAGGTTGAAGATGAGTAGAAACATCGCGACGCCCAGAAGGTACATGACTGTATAACGCCAACGTCTGGCGGATTGTGTATGCTTTTGTATTCTATCAAACAGTAGTGTTTTCCAGCCTCTAGCTCCTGGAAAATGATATTCGCAGCCATCATAATAGTTTCTTTTTCGACTATCCAGCTCGTAGTACTCGATTTCCGGTAAGGGTTTTACAATCAGCTCGTTCTCACGTTTCCGACTTCTTCCCAAAGCTATCATATCTGGGTTGAGAGATGCTGGTATCTGATCCGTAGCGGCTATTTCAAATAATACTGGTCGTTGCTCAGTATCTACGACATCATTGTTTTCGGGAACTCCTTCGGGTTCATCATTATTGAAAGTTCCTTCTATTGGCGAGGTGTGATTTTGCGTTGCTTCATCATTTGCTACTTCATAGTCTGAATGACTGACCGTAGCCCGCTTTCCTGCATCCGTATTAGTACTAGCATCCTTTTTTTGCTTATCCATTCTACATTTATAGTTCTATTTATTTGTACTCTGAATTTCCTGTAAAGTCAATTTACATAGTCTGTGGAAGTGCCTATTATGATTACCTTGCCACCATTCCATTGCTCCGTATTAAGCCAGGTTAGATTATCAAGTTGTGTGTCGTAATATCCCAGCTTTTCGTACTTGCCATTTACCATCTGTTCGATTTGAGTGAGCGCAATACGATCACCCTGTGAGCTGAACGCAACCACGCCCTGGAATCAAATGTATATAATAATATTTAAGAAATTTATATGTATTCCACTCGCTTAATCGCCTTACCGATACGCCCAAGAACTGCGTTGAGTTCATGGCTGCATAGATATCATCGGCAATTTCCTTGTCCGTGTAGGTGAAGTCCCTTAGCGATTTCTTTCTTGATGTTGAGCGTTCCATTGTCTTGTTGAATGCTAATGCCACACTCCAGACAGCATCGTAGGCCAGTGGCGCCTCCTGATAGCCCTCCGGATAGCGATCGTGATTAATGTCATAGCCCTCCTCAATTAGCGCATGATTTAGTCTATGTCTGTGCATTTACAACAAATACTAAATTAGCTAGAAGAATCTACAAATTAAAGTTAGTAATAACCTACCGAAACTCCTCAGCAGTCATGCCGGAAATTGTTGTCTGATTGTTTTGGTTCCACATGAGCGCTTCAGTAGTGAGATGTCCTTCGGCTGCCTTTCGCATTTGCTCTACGGTGCAAGTAATGCCCTCGGCCTCCAAATTTACCTCATACCAGTTGTCCTCATACCAGCCTATCGATTAAGTTCATAAGAAATTGTTGTCAACTTTATTTTTAGAATTATATAAGTTAAATCTCTGAAGAAAAGCTATCTTTGAAGTGCTGAAGTCTAAATACCCTTACACAACCAAGTTGCCGCGTTCGTATGATAGCTATATGATATAGTCTATCGATTCTTATACTCGCAATTGCTGCCTTTGGTTGAAATTGCCTTAAATAGAAAGTTTTTTCCTGTGACAGCCATAAGACAAACTAGTCCGATTTCTATGACAGCTATAAGATATACTATTCCGATATCTAAGATTTTAAGAACTGTTTAGACGGCTTTAAAAAGCTAATTTCGAATCAGCTATTGAATCTTATCAAGAATATACTCATATTCTTTATGGAGTCCGAAAGGCGTTACACATTTCCTTGCAAAATTACAATACTCTTTGAAAGAGTTTAAATTTTTGTCTGCAATCGATGGTAAAGCTGCTTGAATAAGTTATCAGCCCCTAATCAATAAGTTGGCATAGCAAGTCGTATTCAAATTTACCACAAGATGAAATGGACGCCAAAGTTATTGTAGATAAGTGGAGAACGACCCAAATACACATGCTCGAACTGTTGCCAACATTCAGTAGAATATCGTAATGAAACATAGATGACTAATTGCCTTACCTATGAAGAACCATACGTGTGCACGTCCATATAGCTGCTGTTTGTACATCTCACAGAGAACACGTCTCGCTGCCACTACATAGAAGAGGCCCACAATGATGCGGGCATCCTGGCGTCTAAGGTTACGTACGGCGTCAGTTGGATCGGATAGAAATGATTGTCTAGTTACGATTTCAACGCCAGCTTCCATGCAGCGATTCTCGAGATCCTCCACGGTCTACAAATTCAAAAATATATGATATGTGAAATGTTTGTTCATAAATACGAGTGTAATATGAATGAAATCAACTTACCGATATAAAAACTTCCTCGGCCTGTTGTAAGATGGCCACACGAGACCAGCCAAACTTTTTCATCAACTTGATGCGCGTTGGATTATGCACCGTTGCCGAGGGATGGGTGCGAAAAAGTGTTGGAAAACGCTTACGGTCGGATAGCGCAGGACTTGAAGCACCATAACACAGCTAGAGTGTTCCCAGATGTAATTATATTTATATTTATGTGCATATACGTAATACATGATTTGCATTTGGCTTACCACAATTAGATTCCACATTTTGGCTGCCTCTGCCACAGTTGTGCACACAGTACTGCATCCCGCCAGCAGCATCAGTTTTTGTGGCTTGTTGTAAAGTAGATTGTACATCACACTGGCGCCCAAACCGGGTTCGCACTGTAGTATTGGAAGGCGTAAGAAACAAGAAAGTGAATCACACATGTATACAAGCCATTTGGCAAGGGGCATGACCCAGTTTGTTTGCTGCCAACAAGACAAGTCCTCAATGTAAGTTTACATTAAAAGGAAACTAAAATCACATTAAAATTCAGTCCACCCACATATATCCATTAATATACTACTTAAGTATTCCTTAAATGTACTGTTATTGCACAAAAGCACAAAGCTCCAACCAATTAATTGATTCGTTTGGGTGATTTTATTTTAAATGATTTTCTTAATCATACTCGTACCTAGAAATAGCCTTGATAGCAAGGACAACGAGTAAGACTTTGTAGTCTATATTTCCGAAATTTGATAGTATTCCATTTCTCATTCCATGTATGTACATAAGTGTAAGTGTGTATTAAAACCAAACTAAAATCCGCCAATAAAGTGATTTTAAATGTCTTTGATAACTTTGTATTTATTGTTCCTATTTACTAAACACCAGAAACCTAATATTCCACAATTACAATCTTATGACACATCATCCCCTGACTTGGATGCATTTCATAAAATGGTTGATTTTCCTTAAAAATGTAACATTTATCACCTAGTCTAAGCAACCAAGCATTAACATAACAAATACCACAATAAAACACCTACCTAAACACCTAAACATTCATAAATTTGATTTTATTATACCCTAGCAGAGGGTGTTATAATTTTGTATCGAAATGTGTAATGGACCGACCCAACAAAGTATATATATTCTGAATCAGCATGAATAGCCGAGTCGATATAGCGATGTCCGTCTGTTTCTATGCAAACTAGTCTCTCAGTTTTAAAGCTATCATAATGAAACTTGGCACAGACCCTTCTTTTTGCTGCAGGCAGTACATATGTCAGAACCGGCCGGATCGGATCACTATAGCCATAGGAATGATCGGTCGACAAATATGTTTTTGTATGAAAAACTTTTTTGTTTTTTAATGTATCCTTACCAAACTACGTTTATACAATCTGACCAAATTTGGTCAAAATCGGACCACTATATATCAACCTTTTTGTTTATACAAATATTTTATCCAAACTATGTGAGAGTTTTATTATACTTCAAATAGTTTCCAATTATTTTATCAAAATCGAATCACATGGCTCCCATAGGAGCAATCAGACAAAAATTAAGTTTTGTATAAAAATTAATTCCTGCTAGGGTATATAGCTTCGGCACTCCGAAGATAGCCATACTTTCTTGTTTAATTTTAAGTTTTGTAAGCTGAAGGCCTCGATGCTATTGCTTAGTTAGTTTCCCATTACCTTATAATTTTAATTTTAAGGTAAAATGGAATAAATAAACTCTGCATTTAATCATACCTAAAACTTTCAGGATTGTTCCCTTATAGGAATATGCCTTCCTGCATTTAAACCACTTCCTGCCCAAATAATCGACTCTGTGTCCATTCAGAAATTAATACTATCTTCGGCGTGCCGAATAAAGCATATACCTTTGCAGAAATGTTTTTCATACAAAAACATATTTTCGACTAATAAATGTCGATCAATTTTGATCAACATATAAAATGTATAATAAAATTCGCAATTGCTGAGTTTGGTTGATATTTTGAACTGAAAGTTCTTGTAGCAACGGTTATAAATAAGTCAATTTTTCTATAATTTTGGCCTTCATATAAAAAGCAAAAGAAAACTTACAATTGGATAGTTTGAGATATTTTTGAAAACAATAAAGGTTTTCCTACTTCTTAAAAGAAAACTTACAATTGGAGAGTTTGTTTGAGATATTTTTGACAACAAAAAAGGTTTTCCTACTTATCAATTTTCTTGGATTAATGTTTTCTATGGCAGCTATATGATATATTAATTCCATCTGATATATGTACTAACTGCCGCAAAAAGAAGCATCTGTTCCGAACCTCCTTTGAAATGACTGAAAGATAAGTTTACCTAAGTACGCACAGTTGGGCGGACAGACAAACATGGCCAGATCGACTCGTCTGTTCATATCGATCAAGAATACGTTTACTTTATGGGATCTTTCATGCGTTACACACTTTTTGATTAAATTATAATACTCTCTGCAAGGATATAAAAAGTTTTCTGATGACTTTTTAAATCAAATCACGCTTGGAAAGCAAGAAGAGCGGGTAAAACTATTTAATAAGTATTAAAAGAATAAAATGTATGTATAATTGTTGCCGAAATCCGATAGTATTTTATTTTTGATAAGCACAGTTTCTTTAAACTTTGAACATTTGAGTCAAATGTGTCTGCATCTTTCATGCTTCTGTTCTTCTGTTATAGAAATGTAAGAAATTGAGAAAATTAATTTTTTCATTCATATACATATTTAAGAATCTCAACTTGCAATAAGTACAAAGTCGCTGGACTCTTGCATTTCTTATTTTAGAAAAGAGTTAATGTTATGATGTTGCTATTTTCTATATATATTCTTAGATTCTATAGATATTCTTAGTTAAATAGGTACAATGAATAATTGATGCGGTTAGTTGAATCGCCAGTCAGTTATGTGGACATTACTGCCGATGAGTGAATCAACTGGCACTCATAAAATATACAGTCATTTGCATTCGTTGCATGATGATTCATTAATTCATGACTTAAATGAAAAACTCATTTTCGCTTTGTTTTACTATATTTAACTTTACTTTGCGTGTAAACAACCTTTGTAATTGTTTTACTTCGTGTCCAGTCGCATTGTGCGAGTATTCAGTTCTTGTTTTCTTTTTTTTTCTTTCTCGTTTTTCCCATTATCCTGTACATACAAGTACAAGTACAAGAGTATATTCCACTACATAAATCCGGGGCTTGCCGCATTATGAGCGCTCTTGTTTAATAGTTTCGGTGTGTGCGCGCGTTTCTTGGGACATTTCACACATCAAAGTAGGTCAAGCAAAGGCAAACCCAGAGCCAGAGGCGGACATTGCGTGCGACCTTTGCCGCTTGTCGCCTTTTGGCATGTGATGGGCATGGCGATGATGCTAGTGGCACAGGGGAAAGGAGGTGCAAAGATGCGGAGATGCGAACTAATTATGCAGCATTTAACGGAAGCTGTTTGCCTAAGCCAGAACAGTAGCTAGAACAGTACCCAGTGTACAGACCAATGCCCAGCGAAGCGAACCGAACCGAACTGAACTGAACTGAAATCAACCCAACCATCTCTTAGCACATTACTATACTATATGAGTATGTGGTATGTGGTATGTGTGTGTTTGGGTGTGTGTATGTGTATGGTCAGGTTTGTCTGTCAGCCTTGGGTAAAAATAACTCAAATGATGAGCTGAGCGCGACAAAGTGACCTCATTCAAAACTCAAAACAAGTTGTGAAGCTTTCGCTCACTTAAAACTAATGAGGTACGCCTATAAATAGGCACTCTTTTAGTACAACCCACTACCCACAACCCACAAGCGACTACCAACTGTAACTGTAACTGTACTCTATTCATAAGCATAACCGGTCGGTCGCCCGGGGCATTGATAACATTTCGTGCGAGCCTGCGACAGCGACTACCCATTAATTATGACATATGACATTTATGCGAGCAAATACATAGACACACACACATAGATACATTAAGTCGTCATGGTTTCCGAAATCTATTTCTACCTAAATATGATCAATTTTGAGAAAGTTGACATCAACAAACTGCTTCGAAAGTTTGTGGAAAGAAGAGAGTCACATTATTATTAATTCTTTATGTTTCAAATTTGTTAAATTAAAATTTAGCTTACGATACTTTCGGTTTATAGTTTACAGAAGCGTATTTTGATGGAAACAAGTTAATTTAATAAGATATTCACTCAAACAATCAAATAGTTTATACTTCTGCTCTGAATTTCAGTTTCAAATCAATTCCACATCATACACCTTACTTTTGGGATTATCATCTTAAAATTGAATGGCATTACAACATGCATGAGATTTTTCATTGTTTTCTGTTTAAAAAAAGTAGTTCAGAATGCGTTTTTGTGGAATAACATAATACGAAAGTGGATTCTAAAATATTTGTGTCTTGTCTTACATTTATTATCGCATAAACAAGCTTAAAAATAAGATTTCAACGTTGGGTTTTGGTCTTGGCAAAGTTTTATAGATGGTTATGTCAAATTTGCTGTATTACTAAGTTAAAGAAAAAACTTAAGGAATTCGATGTACTAAGTAGTACATGTATGTTCTGAATCTCAGATTCATTACCAGAGAAAAACGATCAGTATTCTTTAAGGTTTCTCGTTAATTCAAATCAAAGTACACCACAGCTAAGGTCCTTAATTCTATCCAATTATAAATAGTTTATTGTTGCACGTTTTTCGTTGGAATTGATACGAAAGTGAATTTCGGAACATATTCACTGTCAGCCAATGCTGGGATAAAATTTACTTATATCACATATAGACTTGGCTTAGAAACTGTTTTGATTGATTAGAAAACCAAGTGAAACGAAACGGAGGTGAAATTGATTTGAAGAACTCCTTACGTCTAATACCCTTTATGCGCAATATAACAAAAGCATAATAAAACGCTACTCTGTGTGTCCCCCCTAGAGAAATATGCTAATGAATGCCAAGTTGCCCCTACTACCAGCACCACAACGCCCCTTGTCCGTTCCACCCAAACAACGACAAAACGAAAACGGTCGCAAAAACAAAACGCAAAAACGAAACAAAATAAGTGGCACCCAAGGGGTCGAAACTAGTCGCACTTACATCTACATCTACATACGTATCTGGGTATCTATTGTGGAGCTGAGTTGAATTGGGTGGGGCTGTCTGGGGCAGCTTATCATAGTTGTATATGAAATGTATGTATGAGAATATATATATAGAGAGTGGACTCACCTCGCTGTCATTGCTGTGCAGGATGAGCTTGAAGCCTGGCAGCAGATTTGGCTCCTTGTTGACATCATCCAATGCCAGTCTTGCGGCTGGCATGCACGCCTGCCCACCCTGCCATCCTCCTTTGCCGGCAATGGGAAAGATGCCGCCTATGTGCAGCTCATCCGGCCTGCCCGCCTCGCTGCCCTCCAGCTGCGGTGAGCCGATCAAACAAAGCAAAAATATCCAAAACGTAACAGCACCATCACTTGTCATATCCTGTAGAAATGTCCAAATGTGATTACCGCATCCGAATTCCAAATAGAAATAGAATATCAAGCACACACACACAGCAAAAAAATGCCAAACGAGAAACCAAAGCGAGCTTCAAGCGTCCTTTTATGTGTCCAGCGAATTTTTATGACCGTTTCGTTATGTTTACAGCTAACGCAAGCAATTTGTACACACAATTTAAGGTGGGGCAAAATTTGCTATAAAACGATTTCTGACTCTTCATATTTGCCGTCTTTTCTCCTATCTTTCTGTATGAATTGTAGGTATTCACTCAAAATGTACATTCCTTTTAAATATACAGTGCACAAAATCTACAATTATTTATTCAAAAATGTAAAAACTTTTTAAGTTGTTGCCTAATTATTTCATAACTTATGCGCACAATATTTGCCTTGATTTCTCTGTAAATATTAGCAAACCCTTTTGCATAGACAATTTAAAGTTAAACTTTCTCTTTATAACATCTAACTGCATAAATTTACCTCAACTTATCAACTTTTCAGTTAAGTTCTATTGTTTTAAGAATGAAAACAAGCCACATTTCGTTACTTTGTGGCTTAGTTTCTTTGTCCCCTCTTACATTTTCCCTCCTTTTATTAACGTTGCGTGCTATTTCATAATTTTCATAGCTCGTGCATCCATATCATGATATTATTAATTCCTAATTATCATCTATCTTAGAGCATCATTGTCCTTATATTAAGTTCTTTCAACTTTCACATAATTTCATCCTTATCAAACTCATACTTAATAATTATTTACACACACAGCCCCTATGGAATAGGGGCTGTACAATGCTATCATCTTGTTTAAATTAACTCAATCCCATATCTCTATCTTGATGTTTATGGAAGGATGTTCAAGGAGGATTGATTCTTATCCAAGAATGTGCATTCAAGTAAAGTATACCTTTAAAGTTATAGCCTTTTTATAAATTAGCGTACGTGATTTCAAGCAAACTCTTTTTAATGCCTATTGACCCAAATCAAATTGAGTTTTGTACGAAATTGATAGCCATTCTATGCAAATATAAAACAAAATACAACTGTTAGAAGCTGAAATTCATTTCGATTGAAATCAACAGCAAGCTTTCTAGTTATTTAACTCTCAATTTGTTCAAAGTATTTTACTTTATTATAAAACACTATCAGGCTTGTTCCGAATTCCAACGTCGAACCATTTACTATGCTTTGTAAATGTAGATTTCGAATTAAAAATTGATTGATTTTTTGATTAAATATTGTTATTCGTAACAGGTGTGCCTTATAAACTTCCCTATAGCTTGCAACTACTATATATGTATACTATAACTTTAAATTGAATTCGAGTACACTTTACTTGAAATATTTTCTTTTTTTGTACTGTGACGAAATTCTATTCCATGCTAAGGTCAACGAAAGTTGAACCCAATTCGATTTGCCCTGAAAATAGTTTTGATTTGATTGGCAGTTTTCTATTTTAGTGTTGATTTAAAAAGCTTTCAGGCTTTACTTCATTTGACATTTGTGGATACAAATAAATAAATAATTAGATTCTATTTTTTGTGCTTATTTTTTTTTGTCATCGTGCAAGGTCAATTTGCTTCTTTCTGCGGTGCTTTTGGCGTATCGTTTTATAGCTTTAACCTCAACCCACCGCCCACCCCGCAAACGTCTTGTTCTAAACTTCAGTAAGCGATTGCTGTTTTATACGACAAAAAAAGAAGAAAATAACGAAAATATTCGCTGGCTCATAAGGCGGCTGCTGTCGAATCTGTTTCGAGGCTGTCTTTCTCGTCGCTACGTTCAATGCGCACTCGTGTGTGTGCGTGTGTGTGTGTGTCGGGTTGTGTATAATGTGTATGTGTGTGCGTGCGAGGTAGATACAGATAGGCATACACATACACACACACACAAACACACGCACATGCAGCACGCGCGTGTAAGGAATATGAGCGTTGTGGTTATTGAATGACAGTGCCCTCAAAGGTAGGCAACATTATTTTGCACACTGAAGCTCGCCGCGTGCCCTCAAAGATAGGCAACATTATTTTGCACATTGAAGCGATTATCGACGCTGCGACTGCGACTGCGAGTGAGGCGTTAATCAGCGGCAGGCAGCGTCAATTGGTGGTGCGGCACCTTTGCCAAAGTGCGAGTAGAGCTTGTTGTTGTTCGTTCGTTGGCTCTTGTTGTTGTTGGCTGCTGGTGGGCAACTTCCGCTGACCTAGTTTCAAGCGCAAGCACACACACGCGTTGAATAATTACGCGAGAGCTGCGAATGTGACTGAAACCGCTTTTTTGCCACTTAGCCACTTTAACCCCGCCGCAGCACACCACACCTCACCTCACTTCACTTCACATCGCACTCAGCTTGATTTAATTTCACTTACTTTGCGTATGCCGTTCAAAAATGTGATGCGATTTTGTTGTTAGCTGCTGCTTCTGCTGCTGCTGCTGCTGCTGCTGGCTGTGGCTGCCTTGGCCGGCGCTTCAATTGTTTCATAAGACACACAAAACTGTTTTGGGCCAAAACTCAATGTTTGTTGCTGTTGCAGCGGCTTTGTTGCTGTTGCTGTTGTTGTTCTTTGATTGTTTGATGACTGCGCATTACAATCGATAATCCCTTGCACAAATGCAGCTCAGCGCAACGGCATTGGCGCAAATCCATTTTAATGAAATGCCGTAAGCCGCACAGATTATCCTTAAATGATGATTATTAGTTACTCTAGCACAATTTGTTGCCGCTGCTGCTGCTGCCGCTGCTGCTGCTGCACTTTCAACAACAACAACAACAGCCAACGGGGCGTGGAGCTTTACAAAAGCTTCAAATTGAATTTTAAATTTTTTATCAGCTTCGTTTTTTCTTCTTATTTCGTTTTTTTTGTTGTTTCTTTTGTTTGCAGTTATTTGCTTAGGAATTGCTGTTGGAATTATTTTGTAATTGAATGCTGCAAACTTTTGTCTCAATTTGAAACCCTTTGCGCACTTGCACGTGTTTGGCAAACATTATCAATTTGTAGCAATTAACTCTGCACACACATTGGGTGTAGTTACTTGGCTTGTTTTATACACAATTTTTGTAAAAAACTTTTTCGCATTGTATTTTTGGGCGAGGCGCGCTATCTTGTGTTCGTTGCGTTCCACATGTATCCGACGACTGGAACTCCATGACTGACATTCACGCTGCCGACTTTGGCCAGTGCTAAGCAGGCAGCAAGCGTTGAAAGCTTTCACCGAGGCAAAGCTTTTATTCCTTTGGTTTGGTTTGCTGAGCGCATGGAAGGCGTCGCTGCTTTTCTTCCAGTCGGGCAAATGTGTGAGTGTTGGTAAAGTTTGATTTTAGTGGGCGCGAAGTTGATAACTGTCAATTGTGTGCACCGTAATTATGACTAGAGGCCACTTGGCCAGGCACTGTGCTCTGTGGACTTTGTGCTTTAATCTTTGGCCGGCTTTTTGCTTAGCCTTGCTTAGAGTTGTCAAATGGCCGCTAAAATTGAAGTAACGCCACGCGAATGGCCAAGGACAATTGGCTTCAACTTATGGCCAATGTCAGCGTTTGTTTTGAAAGCGAAAGCCATTATTATTGGCCTGGCCCTAGCCTGGCGGTGCTGCTGGCATTGCATGCTAAAGTTTTGGGGTCGCAACACAGCCAAACATGCAAACACGCACAGGCAACAACATTGACGCTGCCAGGCACGCGGACATACACAATACCTATACAAGTACATACATACATACATACATACATACATACATACATATACACACGGACATGGGCAAGGTGAGGTCCTTGTCATTTAACTCACTTGCCGAGTTGACCTTTTGTCGTGTGTGTGCACTTCACATCAAGGCAGCCCAAACAACAACACGGCAACAAAATAATACAAGAAATACATGAAAACAACTTTATGGCTGCCAGCTAATGCCCAAATGCCACGCCTTGAGCGAAAGGACCTCAAAATCTTACCCAGTCACAGTCCATGTCCCTGTCCCTGTCGCTGTCCATGCTCGTGCATGTTTGATGAGCTTATCAAGGCTCAGGCTTATTGAATTTTAAATCGATACATTTCCGGTTTAGCCAATTAGTTTGCTAATTGCAATGAATAAATCATTGCCAAGTACGCAATTACAAAGTACACACACGTATGCAGAGGAAACATTACGAATCCAATAAAATACAGTCTGACAGGGTATGGGGATATGAATTACATATTTACATAGTCAACGAAGAGTTGAGCAGCAAGGAGAATGAATGCCACTCAAGTTATGAATTATTTATTTGAGGCTATTCTAAGGAAATGCATCTGAGAGACTTATGTATGTATTTGCATCCGATTTCCTGGAGGATACACACTAGTGTGAATATGAGAAGTTTAAGATCCTTTTCCTTCACTACAGAATTTTATTAATTCTAAGCATTTCTGCCATCCCCATTTAAAACTGGACTTATACCCTTGCAGTGAGTATTAATTATGGGATGAAATGTGTAATGCACTAAGGGAGACCCCATAGGTTATCGGAACACTATATTTACTAGTTGCCATAGAAACAATTGGATAAATAATGAGTAATAAACATCCCCTTTTTTACTCCCTGTACCCATAAAATGGGTAAAAAGGGGTACTAAATCTGTGCAAATGTATGTAACAGGCAGAAGGAGACATCTCCGACCCTATAAAGTATATATATTCTTGATCAGTATCAAAAGAGATTTCGATTTGGCCATGTCCGTCTGTCCGTCTGTATGAACGCGTCGATCTCAGCAACTATAAGAGCTAGAGACACCAAATTTGAAATGTAGGTACGTGTATAGCATACGCAGATCAAGTTTGTTTCATATTTCAGATATGTCCTCCCGTTCCCCCGCAAATCGATAAAAACCGTTTTACAGGAAGAATTTTCAAGATATAGCTTTAAGATTTGGCATGTACAATACATTAGTCCCTCTTAATCTACTGTCCAAATTCAAGTGTGCAGCGAGAGGGTGGAAGAAGAAGCACAGCCACCAATTAAAATGCCTCGCTCGCGCTGTCGCTTTTGCCGCCTGTGTGCGTGCGTCTTTGTGTATGTGTAAGTGGACGTAGATGTGATTGAATGTTTTAGACCTGGGTACAGGGAGTTTCGTAGTCGGGTATACTCGACTATAGCATTCTTACTTGTTTATATATCGAAAAAGCGAGTTATCTTATACTTTATAATGTTTGTTCAAATTTCATTAAAATCAGATCACTATATATAATACTAGCTAGTAAAACCCCAGCGTTGCCCGGCGAAATATATAGATTTAAATGCATTATATTGAATCTGACTACTTTCGTCAATCGTAAGAAATACACACAATTGAATACCACAAATTTCCCGCCCGTGGGAGTAGACTCTCCTAAATAGTTGAGCCTAATGATTTATTGTGTAGGGCTATGAAAATGTCTTCAAGCCGATCTAAAAAAAAACAAATAATCTCACTCATTTGACATTTACTCCCATTTCCCGCCCGTGGCGACGGGCTGGGTACATCATTCTATCATCGGTTGGCACACTCTTAAATTATTTTTGGTATAGTTTTGAAAAATTTGATTCCTATTGTAAGAATTATACCTATTTCACATCCACATAGATCATAGATGGAACCTACCGTGAAAATTTCAGCATCCTAGCTCTTACGGTTTGGGCTGTGCGATGATTGCCAATCAGTCAGTCAGCACGAACTCTTTTATATATATAGATAGTTTCCATAGGAATAATTCGTCAAAAATTGAGTTTTTGTATGAAAACCTTTCTGCAAGGCAATATCTAAATATAAATTAGCTAGCCCTAACTGACTGATTGGGAATTATCGCACAGCATAAGCTGTAAATCCTCGAGCGCTAAAATCTTTTATGTAGTTTTAAGTACACGGGATCTTAAAATAATTTCACCCACAATTGTGGAAAATTCACTGAAACCTGTTGTATGCAACTCTTTTGTTAACCATCAATCTTTACTTTCAAAGGTCTATACAAAAATCATTTAATACGTTTTTCCCCACTTTCGGGAAATCGAATCCAATCTGAAGGCTGTATGTTGTGTAAGACTTTGGTCCGATCAGCTTCGAACTCATTTCCAAAATAGTTTGGAAAATTTACCCCCACCGGCTTGAAATTCGCGAAAACTGTTGTATGAAACTACACATTAAATAAATCGATACGTGTCTCAGCAATCTTTGAATGTTTACCCCCACGGTCGGAAAATTGGTTGAAAACTTTTACCATTCGACATTTTTAATCCCATAAAATGGGTAAAAATGGGGTATTGGATTTGTGCAAAAGTATGTAACAGGCAGAAGGCGACATCCCCGACCCTATAAAGTGTATATATTCTTGATCACTATCAAAAGAGATTTTGATTTGGCCATGTCCGTCTGTCTGTACGTATGTATGAACGCAAGGATCTCAGCAACTAGAAGAGCTAGAGACACAAATTTGGAATGTAGGTTCGCGTATAGCGGAGTAGGTCAAGTTTATTTTAGATTCCCCGAAATTCGATAAAAACGTTTTTTTCCAACAACTTTAAAGATATAGCTTTGGAATTTGGCATGTATAATACTTTGGTCACTCTTAATCTACTGTCCAAATTTCAAGTCGATCGGATAATAAACACGGCAGTTATTCAGTGCTTCAGCGCGGGGGAAAGAAGTAGCACAGCCACAACTTAAAATGCCTCGTTTGCGCTGCGCTTGAGCTGTGTTCGGTGAGTGCGTCTTTTGTGTATGTGTGTGTGTATGTGTAAGTGTACGTAGATGCGATCGGAAATTTTTGACCTGGGTACAGGGAGTTTAGTAGTCGGGTGTACTCGTCTATAGCCTTCTTACTTGTTATTTTCATGCGATTGGCTTCAAACTCATTTTCAACCCCCACGGGCTGGAAAATCGTTGTGCGCTATTTTTGTGTATTTCTTACGATTGACAAAAGTAGAAAGTAGTAGTAGTAGTAGCAGAAATATTGTACCAGGCAACGCTGAGGTTTTACCAGCTCGTATAAAGTAATTCAATACATGCCTGAATCATTGTGGAAAATTGATAGCAAAGGTTGCTCTATAAGATGATCAAACTGATGTAAGAATTTTATTGCAATTATTATACTCTGCTTCCAAAAACATATTTTTTGAAAAAAGAGTCTATTGGGTCTGTGCAATGTCCGTCTGTTCGTATAAACGCAATTTTTTCCACACCCTTGAAGCTAGAGCAACCAAACTGTTGGTGCATATCCTCAGTTTATAAAGTGTCAAAAAAATGTTGCTACCTTAACCCCTTACACGCAAATGAGCAAAATCTATAACTCCCACACCAAATTTAAAATAAGCTTTCAAGTTTTTTTCAAGTCTCTTTCGCATCCTTCAAATAACTAATTATACCGACTTTAAACAGAGTATTCCGCCGTCGGGTACATCAGCCTGCAATGTTCTTATTGTTCTTTTTATTGAGTTTCTTGACACCTTTTAGTGAAATAAAACAGTAGACTATTAGAAGTAGTCATTTACTTCATTTGAGGCTTGTTTCAAGTTTCCATATTAAATATTTCAGCTTTAGTCAGTATTAACATCAGTTTTCCTAGAGCGGTGAGATTTTGTAGACTATAAATACAATTTATTTTGGCTTAATAAGCCTTTCAACGTTTATCCTATGCACACGTATAAATAATCTCCCTGTTTCCGGCTTTATCTCTTTCTCAAACAGGAACTACTTTATCCAACTTTACCCAAAGAAGGGGACAAGGCTCGTAAAAGGAATTGTCTGCCATTTAACCTTTTAATAAAGGGAGTTAGTTTAATAATAGCCAAAACTCATTAAACGCTGCTGATGGGCCACAAATCAATTTTCGACTTCTTCTACTTACACTCCCTCTGGCTTAGATCTCTGGGTGTGCTTATAATCTTAAAACAAAATATATAGAAGCATTAAGTTTGCACTATGACGTCACAGCTTTAATTTAACTGATTGTTTTTCTTCGACTTGGAAAGTTCTTAGAAACTTTTGGCACAACTGTCTCTGCTATTATTCATATCAATCATGAATAGAACGAATCACTCATGCATTGACGGCAAAGTTCAAGTTTTCTTTGGATAAGGACCACAAAAGATTAACATGGGCTGAGCTCGGCTTGGCTTATTCTTCTAGCCCTTGTACACACACAGAAACACACACACACACACACACACACACACACACGCACACTCGCATTCTCGCATATCTTTTAAATTGTTGCACGCCTTGTGCCTACTCTAGCACTCCCCCTCAGCTCACCCTAAGGGCAATCCTTGTAAAAAGTTTAGCATAGCGCTCAGCGGACACAGCGGGTGTGGGTGTATAGGTGGGGGTGGGAAGGGGGTACAACAAAGGCAAATGCCTGGCATGCGTTTTTCACATTGTTCCATGCGGTTGAATAAACACAAGCCGTTACACACATACACACACACACATATACTTATGCATTTTATGAGCTGCACACACACACACACACACACACACACTGACACATAGACACTTATTCGCTCGCTTGCGTCGACAGGCTTACAAAATAAACATTGCGGTATGTATTTTGTTTGTACACACTGCGTATACGTAATGTAAGGCCACTCAGTTTCCTACCTGGCTAACTGTCAGTGGCCAACGATACACAAAAGATACACACACACACATACAACATGTATAACATACGCTGCACGTCGCGTAGTATATGCAGCAAAACTCAGCAGCCCGGCAAGCCATTGTATAAAAAGTCTTAACCCGTATCCTAGAGCCTGTTTGGTGTGGATTCTGCATGTTTTATGGCATATTAACTGAAGAAAATTTAAACTCACCTGTCAAAACAAGTTGAAATCAACAGTTTTTTTTTCAATCCGTCTATTATTTGCACTCAGCATCTGTAAGCATCATAATTGACAGTGTAATATATTTATAAATTAAATGTCATGTCTGGGACTCGAACCCGGATCCTGGCTCTGTCAGCAGCCGGCACTCTATCACTTAGGCTGACACAAATCAACCGTGTAAATGCCAGCAAATATTTGATGAACAAACGCATTACTTTAAAAATAATCTCAAAGCTTTAACCGATGAACTTTTTTATTAAATTGCAATAAGATTATCTGTTTTCAAATCTGCTATCTATTATTGTTTCTTTATATATAAGCTAGGTGTACCCGGCCATACTTCGCCGTGACACATTATTGAGAACGTAGGAAATAAACAAACATAACTAACTACTATTTTCCATCCCGTGTCTTTTGATTCTTTGCATAGGATCCGAAGAACTTTGAAACCGATCTTACAAAAGCCTTCTCTCACCTATTTGACCTTAAGCCCATCTACCGTCCGTGGTGACGGATGGGAGTAGATTTTTCAAGTTTCATACAACAGTTTTCCGCCCGTGGAGGTAGATTTCACAAAATACCGGGCCCAGGAATGCCTACTCTTGCTGTTTCCTCACCGAAAGCAATCCTTGAAGCGAACTGTATATTGTGCCAAAACTTGAGCTCAATCGATGCAGAACTTTTCATGTTATTGACTTTTGCTGATACCACCATAACATTTTTCTTATGCTATATATAGATTACAATCTAAATACGGATCTTCGCTCTTTTATTAGAATTCATATTTCTTTTAAACTGACATGTTTAAATTATTATTATTGCTCTTATCTTATTTAGGCCATTTGGCTTGTTTGAAGTTCCCCCTTGAAATCAATGCTGTGTCAGGCAAAAAAATAGGTCTTACATCTTGCTCCTAGCGCTATAAACGAATTTTTATGATTAAAACATTTACATTGATAGATGTTTTCATCAAAAATGGCATTTATGCCGCCATTGGGCAGGCAAACGCTTAAAGTAAATGCGCCAAAAATATACATAAATAAATAACAAATGAAAAGAGTTTTTAAGAGAGTTCTTGAGCGAGAATTCAGATATAAATATTTAAAACTTTTTGATTTATTCAACAAAGTTTTATACTATTTCTCATCTTGAATTGCTGACAGAGCTCCCACCCACTTGCGGAATTTGAGAAACCTCTTATTATAAACAGCTTTAACGCTCAGTTTTTGGTACCTTGAGCTGAAAATGGTTGTGTGAAACCTCAACCTGTGTCAGCATTTGGGTTAAAAGTGAACTAATTTGCATAGACCGCATGGAACAATGCGCAGGCGGCTGCATGAGGAGGTAACAAAAAGATTCATTAGGGCCAATCAGTGCAAAGCGAGTCCTGACGAGGGGGTACCTGCTGGCAGGTGGCAAGGGGGCAAGGGGGCAGAAGACAAGGGACGTCGCTGCGCCACGAGTCGAGTCGAGTCGAGGCGAGGCAAGGCGAGGCGAGTCGTGTGTGTAAACAGTTTTGTTGTTTGCCTTCTAAATACGCACGTTCTACTTTAAACAAAGCGTACCATACACACAGGCGAAACACACACAAGCACACGTGCTGGTCTGTTGTAAACAACTTGTATGTGTGTGTGCGTGTGTGCAAAACAAATTTAAACTTTACGCCCAAAGTTTATTTTTATGAGCAAAACTTTAAATAATGAAATTATCTGACAAGAACTTGAAGATGGGCAAAAGGCATTGTGGGGACATAAACGGAGAGAGGGAACAAAAGGAAGACAGATGGAGAAAGAGAGAAAAAGAAAAGAAGACAGACAGCTAGAGAGAGAGCGAGAGAGAGAGATAGAGAGAGAGAGAGAGAGAGAGAGAGTGAGGGAGCGAGTAGTTGCGTGTGTTTGGGAGGGATACCGAGAAAATGATTATCTGCTGCCTTCGCCATCCAATCAATGGCGTAATTTATGCCTTTATTTCCCATACTCGCCCGTACCTTTGCTCCGTTATCAAATATTTATTTACACTTGAGCTATAATAATTCATTGATGCATTGAATGCCAGGCACAGGCTCGCACTTGGTAATCGGTCTCGGGCACGGGCACGACCCGGCAACGTAAACGTCAGGACTAACCTTTGCCCGATGTCCTTCAAAGGCGCCGTCGCTGTGAAAGCAACAGCTGTGCGCGCGCTCTCCGTCCATGCCCGTAACCGTGTCCATGTCCGTGTCCTTCCATTGAGCTTTCGACAACGGCGTCCACTCTTCGTTGCCAAAGAGCTTCCATTTTCGAATTTGTTCGCAGAAAGCTTCGTTATCAAAGCTGCACAAACGTTGAGAGAACAGCGCAGGTATTGTCAGCGTAGCGAGGGTTGATCAATCACAATCCTCAGTAAATAAACAGTGTACAGTAAATTTATTTATATTTTTTTCAGTTCTTTATTGTAACCAATTCGTTGTTATTTTAATAATTTTAATGAATTGATTATATATTAATCTTAAATAGAAAGAACGACTTCTTTGGCATGAAAAAGATGCTATATATCCTTGCAGATAATTCTTTTTTAAACAAATACTCAATTTCCATCCGATTGTTTCTATGGCAGCTAAATAATAGTGTGGTCGGATTTTTATCAAATTAAAGAAAGCTAATTTATTTAGTACAATAAAACTCGCAATTGGTGAGTTTGAATGAAATATCCTCATAAACAACTAAGTTTTCCATACGAAAACTCATTTTTCATCCGATTGTTCCTATAAGATATAGTAGTTTGATTTGATCGAAATTTGGTTAGACTGTACAAAACATGTTAAATCTTCAATTTGGGGAGTTTAATAAAAATATCTTTATAAACAAAGAAGTCTTTCATACAACTCAATTTTCAGCTGATCGTAGCTATATAATATAGTAGTGCCATTTTGACAAAATATGGTCAGCTTGTTTGAAACAGTACGTTAGTTCGATTTTGTGAGTTTGGTTAGTAGATCTTCATAAAGAAAACAAGTAAGAATGCTATAGTCGAGTATACCCGACTACGAAACTCCCTGTACCCAGGTCAAAAATTTCCAATCGTATCTTCGTAAGCTTACACATACACACACATACAAACACAAGGGCGCACACACACGAGCCACAGCGCAAGCGAAGTATTTTAAATGGTGGATGTGCTTCTTCTTCCCCTTGCTGCGGCACTGAATCTTCTTTCGTGAATAACTTCCGTGTTTATTATCCGATCGACTTGGACAGTAGATTAAGAGGGACTAAAGTATTAGACATGCCAAATCTTAAAGCTATATCTTGAAAATTGTTACTGTAAAACGGTTTTAATCGATTTGCGGGGGAACGGGGGAGATATCTGAAATATGAAACAAACTTGATCTGCGTATGGTATACAGGAACCTACATTTCAAATTTGGTGTCTCTAGCTCTTGTAGTTGCTGAGATCGACGCGTTCATACGGACAGACGGACAGACGGACAGACAGACGGACATGGCCAAATCGAAATCTCTTTTGATACTGATCAAGAATATATATACTTTATAGGGTCGGAGATGTCTCCTTCTGTCTGTTACATACATTTGCACAGATGTAATACCCCCTTTTTACCCATTTTATGGGTACAGGGAGTAAAAATAGGTTTTCATGCAACTCAAGATTTGACGAATCTATTCTATCTGTCTATTTCTATGGCTGCTATATAATACAGTAGTGCCATTTTGATCAAATTTGGCAAGCTTTTATAAACTATGCCGATACATAGTTTTTTGGGCTGTCAGATTGTATGATTTTAAGCTAATTTAGCTGAAATCAGGACGCTGAGTTCCCATACATTAAGGGGGAATGACAATCGAGGTTAGTAGCAACCGTTAACACCACCCTAATTTATTTAGATTGTATTTGAATTTAGCAGACCAAAAAGGACGTTTCCCAATAGCTTAAAAACAAATTTAGATTTTTTTTAAAAAATATTTCACTATATAAAATGGATGAGAATATTTTGATAAATATTAAATTATTAGAAATAAGTGCAAAAATATTTTATGGTTTTGGATTAGAAATCTTTACAAGTTATATAGTTTTCATATTTTTGAAATTTTTTAACCGTGACTGTTTAATAACGGTAATTGAGTCTTGAGAAAACACAAGTAAGCTATAATTTCGTTAAGGAACACACATCTTATCCCATTCAAGCTGAGGTGCCCGAAATATTTCTTCTACCAATATGGCAATAAGGGTTTCTAAGCAATAATAATTGACTAATTGAAAAATGTACTCATTTCAATAGAATTTTTTTGGTATGCATTTTATTTGAATTTAAAAGTGTACATTTCTTAAAAAACACGCTATATATATTTTTCCAATATTTCAAGATACAGCTACCAAAATCACCAATTGTAACTTATATTGCTTTGTTCGAGTATATTTCAAATTAATTAGATAAAAACGGAAAAATCAAAAACGGTCATCATAGAAGCAGTTTTCTTAACACGACTCCAAGGGATTTAAATAGACCCAATGATAACAGTAATTTATTGTTTCATGCAAAAATTGAATTCATTTTCATTTGCACAACTTAACATAGTTTAGAAAAATGAATATAATTTTAGTTTTGAAAAAAGTGTGAATATGGAATATGAGGAAGAGATTTTACTTAATTTGAACTTTAACACTAAAACAAGGACATTTTTATAATGGCTTCGAGTACAAAAAATCTATAATTTACAATTTCAATATGCTTCAATAATTTATATGATTAGAATTCTCGCATCTCAACGATTAAGGCTTCATAAAAACTGTGTTGAACTTAAATAAATACGCTCTGATCATGCTGAGTATGTTGTAAAGAACAAAACAAATATTTTAACAAATTTTAAGCGGTTACAGATATAGTATTAAGATATAGGGCGCATCAGTCGTCGAACTCGAACAGCGGCTTTCCATTGGCATCCCAACTGTTCTTGCATTTCTTAAAGGCACAAACCAGATATAATGCTGCAATAAACCAGAAGAAAAGTTAGCAGAGAGTATTAATAGTGTGGATTGTAGGGACCCACTTGTTGCTTCCCATTCGGACTTGGAGAGCGTGC
Source organism: Hirtodrosophila confusa (assembly GCA_035043065.1). Lineage (NCBI taxonomy): Eukaryota > Metazoa > Arthropoda > Insecta > Diptera > Drosophilidae > Hirtodrosophila > Hirtodrosophila confusa. The sequence goes on from JAWNNI010000148.1 coordinate 9,836,738, forward strand.
CCACAGGTCTTCCACGTTGCGATCCAAAGGCTTTGGTCACATGGGCGAACTGCTCATCGTTGCCACAACGATGGGTCTGCACGGACTCCAGGCCGGACATGCGCTGCAACAGATGGCGTCCCTGGGGCAGCGCATCCTTGTAGTAATCGGCAAATGAGTTACGCCTAACCAACTGCAGGCCGTGCTTGCGACCAAGCTTAATCAGCGTGGGAAAATGCACCAGAAACTCTGGACAGTCCACAACGCCCTCCAGATGGAACTGGTACTTGGCGCCAAAAAGCGGCAGCGCATCCGTGTCACACTCAAACTCAATGTTGTAGACATCGTTGCCGAAGCTGCGCGCATCGGGGCCAGCGGCCTTTAATCTCCTAATGATTTCATAAGCATCCGGTATGGTGGCTATGAAGTAGCCGCCCGGCTGCAGGCACTCGGCTGCGTTGCGCATCATGCAGTCCGCCTGCATGAGCGTCTCGAAGCAATAATGAAAGGCAAACTGGCATGATACCAGATTCAGCTGTAGCGAGGCATCCTTATAACGCTCCCGCAGTCGCACCAAAGTTGAGTCGCAGGCAAAAAACTCGGCTGTAAATTTGTGAGCAAACTTTGATTTCTCGGCGCGCTGCAGTATGTCCTGGTAGCGTCGCTGGCACTGCTCGACAGAAACCTCCGCAATGTCCGTGCATATCAAGTGCGATATGGTGGCCTTGTCCCACTTAAGCAGATCACCTCCCTTGCCACAGCACATGTCCAGTACGCGCAGTGCGTCGCCCACACGCTTCTGCTGCTTAATAAGCGCCATATACTCGTTGATTAGCTGGCTCTTGATCCAATTGTTAAAGTTACGCATAAAGTAGATTTTGGACTTGTGGCGCTCCTTGCGGCCGGCTTCCTTCAGCTCGTTGTAGTGATGGGCCACCACATGGGTGTTGGCGGCACCACTTGCTTCTGCATCGTTATCTTCATCATCTCTGTCCGAGTTGCCTTGAGCAGCAGCTGCCTGCTGAGATGTTCCCGCCGCTTCGGGTTTGCCGCTGCCGTTGCCTTCGCTTTCCTCGTCGTCCGACAGGCTGACTCTTTGATGCGATTGCGCAAATTCTTCATCCGCTGTATTTTGTTCATAATTTACACTCATTTTATTTCAACACAAAGCAAAAATTAATACAGCCGCCGCTTAATAATGGAAAGTCTGGCCGCGACACTCTCCAACAGCTGCTTTTAAAATTGAGGCTGCCTATCGATAGTTATTTGCAATTATGCTAATGCGATGAACAAAATTTATAAGGTTGTTCTATGAAATGAAAATGTAAGAGAGCGTGACGTCAAACACTTATCTGCAAAGGGCTAGATCAAATTAAGAGATATTGGTACAATCGAACTATATTATATAGCTACCACACAACCCATATGTTGGAAATATAGTTTTTACGCAGACTATATTCCGTTTATTATCATATATTTACCAGAATTGACATGCTCTAGTTCTGGGCTGTTCCAACACATATGCTTAAATTTAATCAATATACAAAAATTCGTTAAGATTAATGGCTAACATGTATTTACAGCGATTTCTTAATATTTTTAAAATTAATTCGCTTGGTACAAACACCTTTGCCCACAATAGAGTCTGCCAATGTGACGTCATTGATATGTGGCCTATTCTTGGACAACACCTCGTGATTTTCGTGCCCTGCCACAACCAAACACCTGTTTTACATGTGGTAAATAATATACTACTTAATGCATTTTCGCGCATTTAGCGGTGCTGTTCTTAAGCATTTGTTAAATAAAACAAACGCAAAGCGGCTCAGTAGACGCAACATGGCCTGCAGCAGATACGAATACGTCAAATCCTACGAGCAGGACGACAGGATATTGCCAAACGTATGGATTGTGATACGCATTGATGGCAAGAAGTTTCACAAGTTTGCCAACGCGCACAAATTTGAAAAGCCCAACGATGAAAATGGTGAGTAAAAGTAACTTTGACTGATTAACTAAAGAACAGTTATTACTTTTTGAACAGCGCTTGATGTAATGAATGCCGCTGGCGTTGCTGTGATGCAGGAATTCCGTGACATTGTAATAGCCTACGGTCAGAGCGACGAATATTCCTTTGTATTCCGCAAGGATACGACGGCATTTAAACGTCGAGCCGCCAAACTGCTTACCTATGTAACGAGCCTCTTTTCCACCAGCTACGTTTTGAATTGGCCCAAGTGGATGCGGGAGAACTTGGCCTATGCGCCGTGCTTCGATGGCCGAGTTGTGCTCTATCCTTCGGATGAAAATCTGCGCGACTATCTTAGCTGGCGGCAGGCAGATGTGCATGTAAATAATCTCTATAACACGGCATTTTGGAAGCTTGTCTTAGAATCGGGCCTAAGCAATCAACAAGCCGAGGAGAAGCTGCGTGGCACGCTTTCAGCGGACAAAAATGAGCTGCTCTTTCAGCAGTTTGGTATTAACTACAACAATTTGCCAGCCATGTACCGCAAGGGCACCATACTGCTGCGCAAGCGCGTGATACAGTCTGAGGATGACCAGGATAAGGGCACGGAGGCAATAGTGCCCATTCATGAGGATCTAATTGGCGCACAATTCTGGAAGACGCACACAGAAATTCTGGGCAAACATGTGCCAGGAAAGTATGTGCTAAGTCAGCCCAGTGCACATAGGCTGCTAGTGGGACAGCTGTCAAAAAGAATAGAAGGGCTGAAGCTGCAGGACAAGACCAATAGTATATAGGTTCCTTATGACAATAGTTTAATTACATTATTACAATTACATTAGACGCAAAGAAATAAACTCGTTTAACTATAGGATTAGTAGTCATCATCGTCTTCATCTTCGTCATCTTCACTGGGTTTGCTGGCAAAGCCAGCGCTGCTGCTGCTGCCCTCCGGCTGCTGTTGTCGCTGCATTAAGGCATTGCTCTGCTGCACGGCGGCTGCCTGCATGCTCATCCACTGCTGTTGCTCCTCGCGTGCCTGCTCCTCACGTGCCTTGGCGAACAGCTCCTGTTGCTGGCGCAGCAGTTCCTCTTCAGGTATGCCGAGATTCTCCAAACGAGTGCTTTGACGACGTCGCTTGGCGGCCACCTCTTTGCAATCGTGTAGCACAGCCTCGGCTTCCTGTTTGTAGTCGCGAAAGCCCAGGCGATCGAGTGCCTCCAGCACGTGCTCGGCATTAATCGTCTTCTTGCTGCGTTGATTGCACACCTCGTTCGCCTCGGAGCTAATCAGGTGTATGAATTCGGAGCAACAATTGAGGATCAGTTCGCGACTCTCGTTGGCCACACGCACTGTGGGCACCAGCTCTTTGATTATTTTGTTGATGCTGGCGCGCGGGAGTGTCAGCTCATCGTCTTCGGCACTGGGAGGCAATAGCTCCTCCTGAGGATTCGACATAGCGCGTACGAAAATGTAAACAAAATTTGAGAAACGAAAAAAAAACAACGATGCTGCTGCTTCTTGCTGCTAGCATTCGAAGTGCTGGAAAAGCTGGATAGACAATTTATCGATAACTTTGTGAATTGGCAGAGCCAAATTGATAACAAGGCATATGTTTCAAAGCAAGTGTTGGCTGGATTAGTTTAGTCGTTCAAATTTGACTCGTGAACTTGTCAGTTTATGCAGTCGTACACGAATGCTGATTGTTCAGTTCATTTTGAACGATATAGTTCAGTTTTTCATTTGTTCTATTTTCCAAATATGACATTTTGTTCTGATGATTATAATTAACAACGGAGCGCATGCTTAAATGTCGTGGCAAAATAAACATTTGCTTTTTTACAAAACGATTTTAAGCAAAGCTTAATTTTCTTTTGGTCATTACGCCATAAATGTAAAAAAAAATACCTTATGTCGGTCCGAAAGAACATATTTTTCTTTTCATAATAAACTGAACGACTGATGAACAGATTTGTTCACGAATCGCTAAATGAACTTCGTCGTTGGGTACAATAAACCGTTCAATAGAACTTCTTCTGAACGAAACAATTCAACTCTGTTCAAAACAAATCTTTTTATATTGCTAAGCATACGCCGCAAACCTTTTATTAAATTTATCGGAATAATGGGCGAATACGATTCGGATGATGAAAAATCACAACTGGAGAAATTGCGCTATGCCAAGGTGCCTCGCAGCATGTTTGTTAGCGGCTGGGATGATGACGCAGATGAGCTCATCGAAGAGGACAAAAATCCACAAGGTAACTTTATAAGAACAAGACAGAACAAGAAAGAACGGATATCTTCGGAGTGCCGAAGCTACATACATATATACTAGCAGCAATGTTTTTATACAAAACTCTATTTTCGTCTGATGGTTCCTATGTTGTCCAATTTTTATAAAACTATAGGAAACTCTCACTTAGTCTGGATGTAACACAAATAGTTTTTCATACAAAAACTCACTTTCACCCGATCCTATGGTAACTATATGATAGTAGTCCGATTTTGACCAAATTTAGTTAGATTGTATAAACTCTCCAGAGTCAGGGTTCGGGTGAGTTTAGTGAGCATATCTTCATAAACAAAAAAGATTTTCATACGAAAACATAGTTGTCGACCGATCATTCCTATAGCAGCTATATGTTATAGCGGTCCGATACGGCCGGTTCCGACATTGGTACTGCCTGCAGCAAAAAGAAGGGTCTGTGCCAAGTTTCATAACGATAGCTTGAAAACTGAGAGACTAGTTTGCATAGAAACAGACGGACATCGCTATATCGAGTCGGCTATTCCTGCTGATTCAGAATATATATACTTTGTGGGGTCGAAAACGTCTCCTTCAGTCCATTGCATATTTCGAGACAAAATTATAATATCCTCTGCTGGGTATAAAAACTTTTTTGGGGTGCTAAAGAATTATTAACTTCTTTCGTGTTTTGTCACGAACTTATAACAAAGCATCAATTTTATGAACAAAAGTAACACACTTGACATTATTTGCAGCCAGCATTGAGCGCATGATCCTGTGGGCCGTCAATGAGAATCGCATCAGCGAAGTGCGCGAAATCCTTCAACTGGATGCAGACGCTGTCAACGCGCGCGACAACGACGGCTACTCGCCGTTGCATCGTGCTTGCTACAACAACTTTATGGACATTGCCAAGCTGCTGCTGCAGTACCAGGCTAATCCCAATGCACGCACAGAGCTGGGTTGGACGCCACTGCATTCGGCCTGTAAGTGGAATAACGCCGACTGCGCCCAGCTGTTGCTGCAGTTTGGCGCCGATGTGAACGCAGAGTCAGATGGTCATCAAACGCCGCTGCACATTGCAGCCACCGTTTCCAACTGTCGCAACACGGCTACTGTGCTGCTGCTGGATCGTAATATGAAGGCGTGCAAGGAGAATAACTCTGAGGAGACGGCCGCTGTGATTGCACGTCGCACTGGCCTGACCTATGTCATCTTTGAGATTGGCCATGAGGCATACGAATGCGATACGGGACTGCTAGACTAAAAGTCGTGTGTATAATAAATATAATACTTATTGTTAGTTTAATTCATGTGTGTTGTGTGCTATTTTACAATTCATGTTTCTCAGCTTGCCGGCGCTGGTGTGCGCACAAAATGCTCATAGAATGATTTTGTATAGTTGACCATCTCATCCTGCATAGCAGCCGGCACAAAATACGGATTGCCCTGACCGCCCTCAATGGTGCCCTTGGCCGTATAGCGCATATAGCTGGAAACTGTTGTCTCTGGCGGCAGGACAGCGCCGTCTTCGATAACACAGCAATCCTTGAGCGTGCAGCGGCGTCCCTGTAAACAATAATCAGATATTATTATATGTTTCATATATTACGAAGGAACTATACATCTCCTGGATATCTATATATGCAGTTTATTCGTTTTCGTTGTTTAAAGTTTATTCTCCTTCGTTTTGTTTATTAGAGTGCCATTGTCCCCAATAAATATTAGGTAATATAACAAAAGGGGGAAGGCGTTTTGAATCTTGTAGAGAACATGAAAAACGCTGTAATTACACATTCGTGTTACTTGTAATTCTACATTTGCTTACAATTTTCAATTAAATATATAATTTTCTAAAGGACATTCTTAATGTCTCGAATTGGGATCTACTGGGTCAGTATGTGTCTGAGCTATGAACTATAGATTCGATATAATATCTAATATTTTTAATGTTAAATATTGTTTTAAAAAAAACCCTGTTTAGCTTAAAATATAATATATGTTAAATGTAACAATATAATGTAGATCACACTGTTCATAAATGTTTTGTGCAGGCTGACTGCTAAGATAAAGCCAAGCCAATAATAAACATAATACTACTACAGTAGAAGCTCACAAATTATAATTCTCTGAAATTCGAATCTTCCAGAAATTAGATTTGAAGTTTGTAAAACTTTGAACAACTTAGAACATTATCGCAATTATTTTTAGTTTTTTCAATACATTCCATTTTTATTTAAAAAAATATAATATGTACATGCAGTGTAATTGGAATGAATCTTTATGTTTTGTTGCATTTAGTTCAAAAATACAAGTAGTTGTATTGCACTGGATTGTTTAGTTTAAATAATATAAAGTAAAAAAAGAAATCTATTGTATTTTTTTTAAGTTTTCTCCATTTGGTGTTTAGCGACGTATATTTTATAAATTAAATATTTTTTAAAATATATATTGACGTCAACAATTCAGGGCGAATATAGAAACATTGATATGAAAAGAATTGGCTTTCGTATTCTCCATTTTTTATTTATATTCAAATATAAGAAATTGTCCAGAAATTTTAATATTTCACAATTTAGAATTGCCTTAAAAACAAAGTGGTTCTAATTTGCGAGCGTCTATTATAATATATTATTATAATTTGTCCAAATAACACCTTTCTAGGAAAGATTTCCTCAAAAAATTCTATTAGATATTATCTTTATGTGTCATTGTTTTATCAAGTTCTTCCTTATGACTCAATACATTGGAATAATAATTATATTCGGCACCGTCCCTAAAGTGATACTGAACTGTTTTGCCTTTCCTTATTTAAAGTTAATTTAAAAATAATCTTAAAGGCCATCATTGCGCCCACTCTAAATTGGGGCATTAACCTTTGGGTCACGGCCTGTAATAGAAGCAGAAGACTTATCGAATTTCATCCTTCGGATAACTGGATTTATGGCGGGACGCCTGCAGGAAGGCTTTTAAACCTTTACCCACTGATAAAGGCTTGCCTATTACACTGATACTTTCCTTTACTCTACTGTCTACTGTTAGTTTCTATCTTCCTCTGCTGTAATATATTATGAAAGTGGTTTAAGTACCACGTAACATAATATATAGAATAAAAGAAGTCGTTCTCTCAGTTTAACTATTCGTACTATGTATAAAACTAATAATTACAATGTAGGCTGGGGTGAAAACAACTTTTACTTACAATGATGGCATTCTTGCCGATATAAACAAAGGAGCCAATTATTGCCGCGGAGACGACAGCGCCCTCGCCAACGAAGACATGATCACCAATGTGCATGGGAAAGAAGGCGATGCCTTTGCTGAATTGCTTATAGGGCGGTCGTATTACCGAGTTTTTACTTATCACACAATAGCGTCCAGTGCGAACGTTAGCCAGGTCGCCACGTATGATGGCGCCGCTCTGTACAATCACCTTGCCATTGAGCACAATGTTCTGGGAGCCACAGAGTACCGTGTGACGGCTCACTTTGTTGCCGGAGGCCTGTAAACAAAAAGTGGGCAGTGGCAGTGGTTGATGAGGTCATCGCATCAAACTGGCCTGTTAGGACCAGCATTGCGAAAAGTATGTTAGTACTACGCACCGTTTCAACGTATTCATCCTTGCTGTAATAAGTGTCCGCTATTTCCATTATAATTATAAGAACGTTTCCCTTTTTTTGCAATTTCGTTCGCGTTTTCAGTTTTAGCAGCTCAGCTGTTTCGATAACTATAATTGTTATTAGCATCGATATTTTTAGCACGACATCGATACTTTCAGCTGTTTGCATGCGGCGTTGCCAGACAAGTGGCTGACGCGTTGCCAACTCCTTGTAGCAAGCTGTTCATTAGCAGCTGTTAATAAAAACGTCTGCTATTGCTTTGAGGCAATGAGTTTCTTTTGTTTTGAAGCTTTTGCACAATGCTTTTGAGGTTCCCTGTTTTCTTCTGCTTTACGGAAAACAGAGAAAAAAAGCACAATACACAATTCATAGCTGAGCTGATCAAGAAACTTTAAAAATACTCCTAGAAGCCTTTAAAAACAATCGTGTTAATATAAATTGGCTAGATATTACAAGCGGCTGCTAAATTCATATTTGGGCCTTGATTGCTGTCTTACTTTCCAAGCATCCGGAAATTTACGATTTTATTAAAATTTTTACAATTTAACTTGCAGCTTACCGGAAATCATCTGTTTAATTAGAGTATTAAAAACATGAGAAAGAATTTTGAAAGTGGCCGTTAACCGACTAACAGTAACTTGCTATGCAAATATTAGTGTGTGCTGTTAATAACTTTCAGCAAATGTTAAGTTTTTTTTTTGTTTCATGAACAATGAATAAACAAGCCCCGCAAAACTTAATATACGAATTTATATTTAAATTCTAAATTGTTTTGTTAATTAAGCGCACGCTATAGCTAACTAAATTGTAATTACTTATTAGATGCGGGTGCATAGAAAATGCAGGTGCTTGTTTGGCCCATGTTAACCCTGAACTTTCCATGCAGTTGGCAACTGCAGCGCCAGTTTCAATTAACCAACAATTTGACTTTTGTTGTTGTTGTCGGCCGCAGCTGCCGCACATTGATTAGATCGACTGCTAATAATATGAATAGATAATAAAGAATATAAATACGCACATACTTATGTAGGTATGTATGAGCTGGAAAAACATTGGCTGCTGTCGAAAGCATCGGGAATTAGAGTAGGAGCTATCGATACTATCGATATAATTGATCGATATTAAAAACAAAATAGAAATTCTAATGTTCTATCGATACTATCGATATAATTGATCGATATTAAGAACAAGATAGAGGTACTGGCATAAAAGACATACTATATTTATATACTTATATAAAGCAAAAATAATAGACTATAGTCTTTGCTTACAGACTTATCCTTGCCGCTTCGATAGTATCGAAAGTGGCTCGAAACCAATCCGCTCTAGTATGTATACGTACTTGTATATACTCATAGATAAGTATATTAATAAATAATTGCACATAGCTCGCAGCTGGAACTGACCTCACGGGTCTTAAGCCGTCCACATCCAAAGTTTCAGCTAACTCTGAACGCGCCTCAATGATGTTCCAATTAAATGCTCTTTTATAATCGGGGCTGCCCGGCCCCGTTGACCTTCAGTTTGGACTGCACGCTCGAATGCCCAATGCCCTCAGCAGGCGGCTGGCTCTCTTGGCCACATTCGCTAATTGGCAAGCAGCCTTTAATGTTTGGTTCTGCATGCTAAGAATATTCATATTAATATTTATGGTAATCCATTATGATATGCCCCCCTCTAATTATATTACGTATTGTTGTGTATGCTGGCAGCATGTAAATGAATTTGTTTTACCATTTGTGTTTCGATTTGAGTTTCGATTTCTAACCATTAGATATTCAGCTGTGTTGGCTTCGCCGACCTTACCAATAATTCATTTGACCAAATGGCCAGTTGACCATTTGAACTTTTGGTCAATTTTGATTTTTTCTTCGAATTTGGCTTTTTTTGTAGAAAATATCAATTGCCAGCTCATTTGGCAACTGAAATTAAATCTGACTCTTGGCTGCTTTGTAGAAAAGCCGCCAGTTGAAGGTTTTGAGGCTTGCTTGCACCTTTGGCCTAAGGTTAATAAACTTCAACTTGAAAAGTGCTAAAGGTTAGGAGCTGCTCATGTTCAGATATTAATTGAAATGTGTGCGCAAATGCAAACAAACAAACAATCAAACAAATTATCAAACAAACAAACAATGATTCGAATTTGTTTGGTACTTGAAATTGTGTTTATTGTATTTAAGATGATGTGGAACAATTCATTTAAGGGTAAATAAACTATGAAATGAATGGGTAGATAGATTTTGTATGAAAAGAAGGCCCTGCGGAAAGAAATCAACTTGAATGAATGGAATCGTAAAATTAGAATGTAATGAGATTTTTATTAAGTGATAGAATCTTTGTTTTTAACAGATTTCATTTAATCCCATGTCCAAATGGTGATATTCTTCAATGGAACAATTCATTAATTACCCTTTGGAAAGAAATCATCTTGAATGGAAACCTAAGAATGTAATGATATTTTTTATTAAATTAGAGAATCTTTGTTTTTAACTTAATTTAATCCTATGTCTAAGGTAGATGACCTACAAATAATTTGATATAACAGGTTTAGTGTATGTATATATACAGATGAGCACGTTTTCTTTTAATAATATTCAGCTTTTGGATAACTAACAATAATTAAATAAACTCTGCAGATTATTAGCTCTGTTTCAATATTAATAATTATATTTTTTGAGGAGATTTTATGAAAATTTTATTATTAATAGTTTCATCCATTATAATCTTTTTTATCCTCATGTGATTTTTTTCTTATCCATTTAATCCTTCTGTTACTTTATAAACAAGAAATCAATAATCAAAAAAATAAAAATAAATTAAGTCTGGTTCTCATATGAAGATCACACATGATTACAATAATATAATCAATCAGATACAATATTAAGCACATTTTATTAGTTGTCTAACGAATGGTTATTTTTTATGATCGGACCAATTAAATGTTATCAAATATGTTATAAAATTGGAAAAGTAATTGATATCGAATTGGAATTCAGAACAGGTCTGTCTATAAATGAGTATATTTAAATTCGAGTACTTAGTTTATAAATTCTTATATCTTAAATAGGCACATAATAAGTACAACTGAAAATTCCGGAATATTAAAGTGAATAAAATAAAATTAAAATTCAGAACAGGTCCGTCTATTTGTGAGTATATTTAAATATTTACCTTATAACATGCATAGCTTCTATATTTTATAATAGTCAAGTGCACACATCTTTTGGGTCTCTTCAATTGATTTTTGTGTGCAGAGCCCTTAACTGATGGTTAGTGTTTTGTTTGTTTGTTCTTGTAGCAATCTGAAAATACCAACAATACTGATGTATTGTTAGCATTTGTGATTGCTACTGTCAATTACAACGACGATTTATTGATTTTGGTTGCTGCTTTGAAACAAAAGACTTGAGCAAAAACGAAACTTGTTTAGTTGCATGCAAAAAGGTGAAAATATTTTGCAATTGTTGTCTGCCTCTCCGACTCCGTTGCCGTCTATCCTAACCTTGTGCGCAATAAAATTCAATGAAACAATTTTCTTAATTTTTAATTGCAATTACGAGTAAAATCGTTTTTTTATTTTTATTTTTATTGCATTGTTCTTGGCGACATCGACTAAAGTCGATATATATATAAAAATATGTATAAATCTGTATCTGTATGGCATTGTTTCAGCTTTTATTTCATATGTAGTATGTATTTTTGTATATTTTTTCGCCCCAGGGTGCACTTCACATTTCGCCTCGTAGCATTTTACAGGCAACTCAAAAACGATTAAAACGCTTCAAATCAACAACAAAAACAATAAAAACAACAAACTGAAGCTGCGCACACGCTCGCTACAACAACAACAACAGCACTAATAATAATAACAATCAACTTTAATGGCAAATAGATCGTGAGATTGGAAGAATTGGATGGCTCAGCATTTCGACGTCTGCCCAGGCGGATGTGCAGTGCGTGTGCCTCGATCTTGATTAGCTTGGGCATTTAATAATATGGATAGCAACAGCAACAACAATAGCAACAACATGCCCTATCATCAAGGTCATCAATGAGGTAGCTTTGTAAACATTTACATAGATGCCACCAGAGAGATTGCCGTCTCTCAATGAATTCTACATGGCATGGTCAATGTCATCTTGTGGCAGCTTTTCGGTAGTTTTCTTGGCCTTAAGGCTAAAACACTTGACCAAACGTTAATACTTCATACAAAATTATAATTAGCTTTATATTTTGTAACACTTAATATATTACATAGTAGCATTGTTAATGGCTATATCTTTACTACAACTTTTCAAATGTTATATCACCAGACGATATGCATACAAAGCCTGTTTCCATTTCCCAGCACTTTTCCTTCCGAATCGTTTTCGATCTACTTTAACGAAGTAAATAGCAATCGAAGCTGCGTGCGAATAGGTTTCATTTGACTAGCTCAAATGTTAACCTTTTTAATATGGAATATTCAACCGTTTTTCGGAATTCAGAACAGCAAACCATTTTGAATCCGAATGATTTGATTGGAGTCGGTATTGCGAACAAGCTAATTGTGTTTTCTCTCTCAGTCTCTCTTTCTCTCTTTCTCTCTCTCTCTCTCTCTTTATAATATAATTTTCCTCGCTTATTATTCTCTGCAAAAACAATGCACCTTTCCATTCTTCTTTGAGCATTATCCTTAAACTTTATTTCCGCAGGTTAAGTTTATAAACTCTCTCACTCTCTCTTTCTCTTTCTCTCTCCTTCTCTTTCTCTCTCTCTCTCTCTCATTTGTACAACAAATATAGTCTCCTTCGCATTACTCAATAAGAAATAAAGTTTCTTCAGTTCTTCTTTATGCATTTTCCTTAAACGTGACGCTGGCTTGCTACTACTAAGTATGTATAAAGGCGTTACAGAAATAAGTTTTCTATATAATTTTGCTAGCAACATTTATATACAAATTTCATTGAACTCCTGAAGCAAAAATATTCAAATTATAATTATCAAAATTATTATAATAGGGAATTTTCTATATAAAAAGTGTTGCAACATATTTTGGACAACATTTAACTTATATGTATTATATTTTATGTGTATCAGTTTTTAATCTTTTAACGACAGTTAGAGGTACTTAAATTGTTTAAAATATGTAATAATAAGTAAAAGTGTATACATTTATTGTTAAATTTAGATCCTTTACAGGTGTTTCAATCATATTTAATTATGCAAGAATCATTTAAAGTTTAAATTTTAAACATTTAAAATTCTTAGATAGAAGACTGTAAGTGAGTAAATAAATAAATAAAATATCTACGAGTACATGCTTTCTAGCCTTACTATTCTGTATTTAACTCAATGCTTTACACGTGACTCCTAAGTCAAGTGTTTTTCAGTCACTTTTATTTCGACCGGCCTACAAACGCTGTGTAACTAATGTAATATAGAAAACTTCAAACTGATCGAAGCGTGCGTCACTCGGGGCCACCAAATAAGGAAGTAATCAATGCGAATGTCAATTACACGCAACGTGCAACGTCATAAATAAAAAAGAGATTGCGTATACGCCATGTAAGCGGCGTCTCAGTTCGCCTTGGGTTGAGTTCGTAAATATCGTCGAGCGAATGCTACGCACAAATTAAATTCATGAAGTTCAAATACCGACAGTAAATGAAACCCAGCTCGAAATCAAAATCAGAAATCAAAATCAACTGTAGCCGACAAAATTACTCGGCATGCATGCGACGAGGACAGGCCCCTTTCAGGGGCTACCCCTCGAGACTGACCGCCCCTAAGAGCATGTTGTATATGCTTTCAATCAACTTTTATAAAGTACAACAACTATGTTGTAAGCTTGAAGTAGCTTGAAATTCTGTACAAGTATTTTGAAACCTTTAACAGAATCTTAAATAATATATATTTGATTTCAGAGATTAACTATAAATCTTTTAGAGGTATTTAACTAAAGTTTAATTATTCGTATATATAGAATTTAAGTAGAAATCAACCCTATACATACGAAAACGCGAAATTGGAAACATTAAACAGAAACTTATAAAAATTATGCAAGTGTGGAAATTTCAAAGATTATTTTCCAAAAGATTTCGTTGACATGTTTAGGAAAAAATTGATTAGAAATTAATAGGTAGAAATCTTTAAAACTTTGAGAGTATGTATTAAATGTTGAAATTTATTCAAATGTTGAGATTTGAAAGATTAACTGCAAGATTATCTTTTAAATATATTTTACTTAAATTGTAGATATAATTAATTGAGATTTCAAAGATCATTTCACAAAAGATTTCTTCGACTTGTTTAGCCAAAAACTATATCAGGAATTGTTAAATCAATTTATTTTAAACCTTTCAATAACAGCTTAAGGAGTATATATTTATTGATTTTAAGGATAAGCTTCCAAAAGATATTCTAGACATTTAATTTAAATTATAAATATATGTTTACGTATACACTTTTAGTGGGAAAAACTATATAATTGATTCAGAAATTAATAAATGTCTTTATACCAGAATTTTTAAACATTAACAAAAACTTAAAAAACATGTATTTATAAAATAAAATGATTTGATACATGAATTTTGCTAAAAATTGTTCAATACATTAAATTCTATTAGAAAAATCCTTATAGTTAATTCAGAAATTAATAGATGTCCTTATAACAGAATTATTATACATAAGCAAACATTTAAAATATATTTATTTATAAAAAATAATGATTAATTCTCCTAAAAATTTTTCAAGATATTTATTTCTAGCTTTAAATAAAATTATATGTAATTTAAGTGTGAAAAATTCTTTACACAATGCTTTATCTGAAAAAAAAACAGAAATCATTATTCACTCTGTCTATTTCCTCATTTAATTCGGAGATTCTAAGAATACAATTTCAAACTTTGGTTTCAAAACCAGTGGGAAAGTGTATTTACGCTTCGTTGTACCGCTGCTGACTTTCCCTTAACGTTTTGGTTTTGTTTTCGCTTGTTTTGGTTAGCAGCTCAACGTAACGCGCCCGGTGAAGGTCAAGTGCACGCTAAATGTGTTTTATATAGTTTCTTACATTAGTAGCGACTTTTTGTTTAATTAATTTTTAATATATTTGCCGTGCAAGTCACTCGCTCAATTTGCTATTTGCCTTTGGTTTTGATGATGTGACAAGCGGCACGCAACTTGGGCGGTTCTTGGATAATTGCTTGGCTCAGCTGCTGCTGCTCAGGTGGCACTTGAGAGGTGTCAGATAGGTGGCCATGATGGAGTTATGGCTTTTTAACTTGGAAGTCTAGTTTATTGAGGGTTTTCATTACTCTGGCGTAAAGATGAGCGTTGTTTTCGAAACAAAACAAGCAAAGGCTCAATAAACTAACTCATTTGTTGGACATGAACTGAAAATGTTTTTAGATTGTTTAATTTCCAAGTGTTAAACCTAGAGCTTGTTTTGAATTATGATGTTGTTCTATAGTTCATGATTGCGATAACTTGTTGCTTGAAATGGTATGATGAGAGCTCCGCAGCGCTTAATTAAATCAACTATTTCTTCAAATAGTGTACTAGTTATAATGTACTTCCTCAATCAAGAAATATTTCTATTATAACACTTAATTATTCAGTTTATGCTCTATGGACAGAACAAGTTTCCTAAATTTCCAGCAATAAATATATAGTTTTTTCCTAATCTAAGAAATCATTGGGAATATTATATTAAATCTAAAGTAATATATATAAAATTCTCCGGTTTTCAAAACTTTTCTTTTCTCTGATTGACCTTCATCTAAACATATTTATAACTATAATTTGATGCCCTTGCTCAGAATGCAGAATACGCAGAAAATCCCGCGAATACAATATTTTTAATGATCATACTGCTAGCCTTATCCGAGTATCAAACAACGCGCTATATTGCAAAATTATTTTCCAATTAGGCACCCACTAACTAAACACTTCCTAACCAAAAGCGGCGCACACGTTTGGCCAACCTTCGGGTTGTTGGCCATAATAAGCTGGGCCAATGCTCCACATAAATGGTAGCTATTTTATGTGCTACTGCATACCATTATGACTACCAGCTGAAACATGTGTGTATGCTATAAGACTGACACATTTGGATCTTAATTGACAATCATTGTCAATCAGGCATTGGGCCACCCAGGCAACTAAGCAATATTTTGACAATGACACTGAGTGTGCCAAAGAAACCTTTAAAGTTCACTCAACTTCACAGCTTTAGAGATTTAATTGGTGCTATGGATAGTTAGGTTGTATGGGGTATCTATAAAGCCACCCTGTACCCAAATAAAATTGTATATTAATGGGTATGAGTGTATGTAATACAGACTCTATTAAAATTTTCAACTCGCCCGTCCATCTATCTTAATGAAGATGTTTAATTTCAGATAGTATTTGAGCTGGAAACATAAATATTGATATTGATAGACAGATCAAGTTTGTTTTGAATTTTGAATTTTTCTCCTGCTACAACGACAATTATATACATATATTATTTATTTTAAGCACTAATATTTTAGATTAAAATATGACTAAAATTCTTAACTTTTTTTCTATAGAATTATTTTGTTTTCAAATCTTGCGAAACAGGCAGTCGAAATTCATTAAATTTGAAACATAATCTGCGACTGTTAATTTCGATATTGAACTGTTAATGTAAATACCAATGTTAACAGCTGTAAACATCAAGACTTTGACTGTTAATGTAAGGACTGTAAATGCTATCAGGACTCTGATAGTTAACATTAGAACTGTGACTGTTATTATGACTGTGACTACGGACTTGTTACTCTCATAAATCAGTCACACTGACGACAGGATATTTGTCAACACAATGACTCATGTGAAATGTGCTAGGATAGTTTTCAATCTGGGCATAGGGTATTTCCTAGCAGAGCACCCTCGACTGGAGCATTCATATTGGCTATTTAACGCTTATCAAAGCCGTTGAAATGGCCAAGGCAAGGAAGTCAAAACTTTGGCAGATTAAATCTTATAATTTGGCAAAATATCTAATTGACGCATGCCAAAATAGAGACCCTGCCCAAAAATCAGTCTTCGCCTTAGTCTCGAGGCTGTTCAGCCTTGCCCCTGGCACACAAAGCCATAAATCGTGGTTGAAAAAATAGTTTCAGGTTCAAAACTATTAGCACCCGCATGCAAAGGCGATAAACCGATCAAAATTGGAACAATCTGCATGCACGTTAAACAAATAAAATAATCATAAACAATTGAGTAGCTTGTTGTATTTGTTGTCGTGCGTCGACAGTGGTTTTTTTTTATTATTGGTTTTTTATATATTTAAAAATATATATATATAAATTTTTTGACAGCTGACAACTGTTGCCTACCGTTTTATATTTTTTGGGGCCACTCGGCTGTCGATTTTGGCTTCTTTGGATTCATCGATTCGCATTTGCCCAATGCAAAGTCAGCCCCGGGGCATAGTTAGTGGCAATAATGTTTTAATTAGCAGTGCGAACACTGAATGGAGCTGAGGTCGACTTGGAGTCGGTTCTATAAGGCGGCCACACCCGGCCAAGCATGCTAGAAATACTCATTATGATATGTAATTTGTTATTATTATTATAATTTTTTATTATTACTGCCACATGGAGGCGCATTCACTTTCAAGTTTCACACAATAACTCTGTCCATTTATTATTATTATTTTTGTTTTTAATTTGTATTTGTGCGACGCTAAGCGCACACATTAACAACATTCAGACGAAAGGAAAATCTTGACTCGTTGCCATCACGAGGCAGCCTAATGAACGCTTCAGTGAGCAGTCATCGAATACTAGAGATGGACTCGTGACACGCGATTCTATCAAGCAAATCGGGGGAATGTGGGAAATGCTTAATAAGTAAAATATGTAAGTAACAATTTTATCAATGGCCTCCGATCAGCAGAACTAGTCGTATTATTATTACATTCTACAGTGTCGATACAACCTTCCCAAAAAGTAAAGTACTGAACTGTTCTGCCTTCGTCTATTTGTGTTTTGATTATTGTTAGGGGGTCCTGTGTACTTGGATCTATAATATCTGTTGTACATCTATCTAAATTAAGCCAATGTTTGGAAGATCTTCTTTCCCAGAAGCGTATTTCAGGGCGGTGAATTCTATGAGGATATGGAGGAGGATTCATTCTCGAGATCGTAGAATCTGCATGACCCGCTGCTGACAATTCCTAGTCTGCGTTTACAGCTCTAGCAGGATGGGGAGGTGGATTCATTCTCAAGATAGCAGAAACAGGAAGTCATGTTGCTGACAATTTCCAGTTTTCGGAGGAAAGTTCTTGCGTTTAGAGACCAGTTAGTTCAGCAGAACTTGTTGTTGATTGTTTTTGGCTGTTTACTTTGCAGCACAATATTTCATTTACTTCCTGTACCCATAAAATGGTTTAATGTTTGATTTTTGGTCAGTGTAATCACTAAATTTTAAGTTCGTTTTCAATGTTCGCTTCTTCAATAGACAAAAAGCAGCAGATATAAGCAAGAAATATTATAGTATCTGTTTAATCACCTAAGCGGTTGGCTGTTATATTTATATTAGGTTTACTATCGACTAAACCCTAAGCATGATAGTAATATTTATTCTCTATGGATTTACTATATGTACATTACCAAGTACTAAACCATCACGCGTTCATCGCTAGTTTTAATTACAGATGTGCTGTCTATTGTCATTCTATGGTGCTGTAGTGTTCCCCCATTCATAATGCCAAAATCGTTAGTCAGTTCTTGAACCAGGGGTCTCTACCTCACCGCACTGTCATAACTAATCTGTTACTCGATTCGAGTTACTTAGAATCTTGACATAAGGAAGCCATTTGGGTCTCTTTTGTGTAATGGCAGTAATTACGGGGATAATTAAAGCCATTAGTGTGAGTGAGATAGAGTTTGTGATCATTAAATGTTCAAACTAGAATTGTTTATGAAAAACTAGATTCTTAGCTCTGCATGTGTCCTGAGAACTGTACACAACTAAATGAAACCTTAAATAAACAATTATATTCTCTAACCCCTTGCAGCTTCGATTAGAAACAATATATTAATATTATTTGCGATCGTTTTTCGTAGTATTCAGATAAATGAAATCTGAGCTATCAGACTTATTGAAATATTTCAATAATTCATAAATTCATGAGTCAATACTTGTTTGGTTCAAATTACAGATCCATTTTTGATAATAAGACTTTATACATATTATTATAGACCTACACAACGTTTACAAGACACTTATGTCATGATATTTAGATATAATAATCATTCCCATTTAATATCATCAAAATTACATGTTACCCTGCCCCATTGTTCCACTGACCAGAGTCCGTAGAGTTTTACCTTGAACTTGAGCAAAGTACATTCATCACTTTAATTATAAATAAATTCCTCGATTCACAGCTGTCGGCGTCCTTTCGCTTTATTTTTGATTGTGAGTGCTCTATTTTTTCAACTCACAGACAGGTTGACTTAATGTATGAACGCATTCAGTTTGTTTCTGGATAAAAGTAATCTGAGTCAGTCGAACAGTCGTACTGTTGGCATTTTAAGCGCGTGTATGGAATTCTGAGTGTGTGCACGTATCTTGATATGTACGAGTATAAGCTGTTATATACACTTGTATTTCGTATTTTTGGGCTATTAGCTGGGGTCTCAAGTCTGGCACGGACCAACGACCGTCCTCGGCAAGTTTTGTGCGCATTCCAAGCCACAAAACAGTGGCGACACATCCGTATGGCATTTGTATATTTTAGTTTGATGTTTCTTTGCTGATTTGTGGCGAATATACGAATATACTTGTACAACAAAAACGGTAGCCGCTTTTGCGTAGCTCAGAAGTATTAAATGCTTGTTGTTGTTACTCGGATGATTAATTTTATTTTGCACAAATCAGCGACAAACAACAGCATTTTTTTTTTAAAAGGGCATTCTGCGGTTAAGTTGCTCTCAGCTCGCAACTGGTCCAGTCCCGTCCAGTTCGTCCAGTCTGAAACATCGTCTCCATTTGCTCTTCTCGTGGATTGGATCAGTCACTGACCGTAACGACCTTGCGCACCAATTTAGTTAAATAATTTTGTGGCAGCAGCTGAAATTTTGGACATGGGATGCTATCGTCTTATATTATTGAACTTCAATAAGTTTTATGCTACTCAAGGTGATAATTTAACATATAAATGGTGTTAGAACAAAAGACTTAGGCAACGAACTTGACGCCAGCTATCGACATATTTATTATGGGAAGTTTCTGTTCTTGATGATCAGTTTTAAAGATTGTTGGTGACACTAAATGTCTGAAGCGGCAGTAAATATCAGTATAAGAGAAATATTGTTCAAAACATGGTCATAAATTTAGTCAGCATGGAGTAGTATATCATGTTTATCATCTTATAAATGCTACATTAAAATTGTATTTCGAGATAGAAACCAGTTCTAAAGAAATCCGTCTAAGTTTATATAAAATATTTAAAACAAAACTCAATTTATTTCGGCACGCCACCTAAAATACTCTATTTACTTATAATATGTATTGATTTCTAAAATGCATAGAAAAAACTATATTTTGAATACAGCAAAAGATATTTTTTAAAGCAAATTTATAGAATTTATGTATCTTGGATATATGGTTTTGATATACTTTAGAAATAAAAATGGTTGGCTTTAGAATTTTTGAATATCTTACTGAAAACTACATGAAACTATATACTCCTGATTGTAAAATGTGTATTTGTTTACTGTTCACAAACTATTAATGCTAATAAATTATGTAGTATTTGATGTACTTATTTGTAGAACTTAGGTGTATGTTTTATGGCTAATTTGCCACATCATAAAGTTGCATTATATGCTTCTGTTCAGTGGTTCTGCCTGGTTTCATGTTTGCCTGCCAAATTTGCGACTGTCAAGATCTTTAACGACATACATACATTCATAGTATGTGTGTATTCGAGAACAGATTGACGAGAGATCAAAGAGGCTAATACTATGATTGCCGCTGTCGGCGTTGCACAGTAGTCGGCACTAAAAATTTCAATTAACAAATTAAATATTAATTACATGCAATGCAAAAGCAACGGTCATTTCGATGCTAATTCAATTAACAGATGTTTCAAAGTTGTCAGCGATTATTATCGTTACTAAATTCGGAATTTCCATACACTAACAGAGGGTATGAGTTATTTGTCACGATATGTGTTGCCTCTTAAAAAAACAAGTAAAAAGTATAAACTATTTTATTCAGTATATATATATTTAATCAGGACGACGAGCTGTGTGTTAGTGCAAATTAGACTCTTAAGTCTTTCAAAATGAAACTTGGCAAAATTCAATTGTACGAGTATGAATAACTTTTCGGTTTCTCAAGTTTTCTTGACCAACCTCTCCAATTCCAAGTTTTACCAAAATTGTTATTAAATCTAGCTACTCGTACTATCTATGCACGAGTATATAAAAGAGGTTGTCCAGCCCAAACCGTAAACTTAGCGCTGAAATTTTCAAACAGTTTCCAATTACTCAGAAAGTGTGCACTAAGACGCGATTTTAGAAAATTCCACCCAAAAGTGTGAAAAATTCGCGGAAAACTGTTGTATGAAACTTTTTTGGTTACTGTCCAATCTGTAAACTCATTCTCGAAGATCTATTCAATCCTTTGACACGTATCACCGGTTTCCGAAATTCTAGTCTCCTGAACGGAAATTGGGGGTCTAATTGCAGTCCGATCAGCTTGTGACTCGTCTTCAAAGCTTTACAGACTAAATTATTCGACACTTATCTCACCGATTTAGCTAAATTCAGCCCTACAGTCGAAAAATTGGTGGAGATCTTTGGAATTCGATTTTCTTGGCTATCCAACTTTTATACAACCAAACATTTTGTAGCTAAATTGAATCAAAATCAGCTTTCCATATCAAAAAGCTACCATAAAAATGATCTGACGAAAATTAAGCTTTTGTATGCATAACTTTTCGTTTTTATATAGCTTATCATTAGAGCAATTTTCTAAACATTTCTGCAAGGGTATTAAATCTTCGGCACCCCAAAGATAGCCTTTCTTGATTTTCATTGCGACAGCTGATGGGATTTTTGATTATATTTAATTAATTGCGAATTCTTGAATTGCTTATTAATTTTGAATTGTGTGTGAGGTCACCTCAAAGTGAGCCAGTTTTTTTTTTTAGCACTCAGTAGATACATTTGTAGCTAAATAGGCTGACAAGGTCCCACCAGGAGCAGCCCTCGTGCTATGCTGTGTCTGTCCAGATTTTATTGGAGTAAGGCTATATCATAAATTCACACTCACTTTAGGCGGCAGCGTTAAAAGCTCCCAAAGCGTCAAGTGACAAAGCTTTTGGCGCTCACCTCAAAGTTGGATCTCTCGTGCGCTCACTGCGTATGTTTTGTCTTGCGCTCAACGCTCAATCGCGCTCAGTTTGCCAACGACAGGCGTTTGAATCGGACGCGACGAAGCAAAGTCAAAAGCAAGAAACGCTAACGTTGCGCGCAGACGCAGCCAACAATAACGTATATCCATAAAGTGTGCTTTTTTGGTTCGATTGCTTTTGTTTTCTGTGTTGTGTTTTGTGCCATGCGCCGGGCGCTAACTTAAATTTTAAACAGCAAAACACAAAAACCAAAACTGATGAAAAGTTTGCCAAAAAAAAATCAGTAAACAAAACCGCAAGCTGACGCCGCTGCTCGCAAATTGTAATAATTTAAAAATAAAAATCAATATAACGGTACTACATATGCTCCTCTTTCTAGTCATTTGTATTTTGTGTCTTGTGTTCGTCTTTCTCTCTTCAAAATAAATTAAATAAATGTGCGTGAAAAAAAATGGGCACAAAAATTGTGTACAAAGGCAATTAACGGCAATAAAATAAAATATACATAATTAGAGCTAATAAAAAATTGAGCAAATCTTTTGTACAAAACCGAATAAAAATAAACATATAATATGCATTGAAGCGCGTTTGTTTTTGTTGTTGTTGCTGTTACGGTGTTGTAATGTTGTTTGCAAAAGCTTTGCGAATAATAAACAAAATAAAAATGATTTTTGTCAGTAAAAAAACAGTGAGACTAAAAAATAATGCCAAGCAACAAATAAAAATCTTTAAAATCTCAACTTAAAAGCTCCCATTAAAATAATATTAAAAGGATTGTTTCACTAAGAAACTGACTATAAGAAATACAACAATTAAAAAGTCTTTAAACACATTAATTTAAAATTGTAAAAAATTAAAGCTTGTTTAAATAATAATAATAAAATATACAAAATTTTGTTTAAAAAAATGATTGTACAAATATCACATTAGAAACATTTTACAATAAAGCTGCCGAAAAGCCTATCATTAATAATTTCATAATTTATTAATTTATTCTTAAACCATGTCCCAAACACGTCAAAACGTTGCAAAAAGCAAAGATACAAAATTTAAAATATTAAAATCTCATATTGTCGGCTGACTAAAGAAACGGCAACAAAAAAAAAACAACGCGAGAACTTTGAAGCGTGTCTGCGTGTATCTCTCCCTCTCTCTCTCTCTCTTGTTTGGTTTACGTGCACTGTTTTTCTTATTTTCGTATGCACAGTTTCCCTTTGCCTTTGTGTCAGCGTCGCCAAGGTGGAATTCAATCAGGTGGTGCCATGCAAGCTAAAGCTCACATTTCTGAGTAGACAATTGACACTTTCAAAGATTGTGTTACATCAAAGCTCGATTTTCAATTAAAAAGCGCAAATTTTAAATTAGTTATGTATATTAAAACCGACACTTGAATCTTTTTCCAATTTTTCACACAATTTCTTAAGCCAGGGGTGCCCAAACACATGTTGCTGAAGAACACACACCAATACGTAAAGAGAACCACAATACTTTTTTAGTGTACACTGAAAAAAATCTTTTGACATTATCACGAACGCAAATCTTTAATGAAAAAGCACTTTCACAAGTATATGTGCCACCAAACATTGAATAAAGACGTTAAATTTCTTTGTAAAGGCAGGGATATTTATCAGATTTTACAGATTTCCAAAAGTGTACGCCTTTTAAATTTTATATTTTGAGCTCAGCCTTACAATTAATATTTGCAAATTAATTTTTCTAAGTGGTTCTCAATGCCAACTTAAGACTTTTTTCAGACATAATCACAGGCTAGACAACAACCAAATGTGCTTCGAAGGCAGATGGCGCCACGAATCATTCGTTGCTTTTCTTCTTGCATTTTTCTTCGGAATAGGCAAAAAAATAGGAGATTTCCTTTTTTTAGTGCAAAAACCAGCGTGTGTGATGAATGCTTACAAAACAAGCTTGGGCACCTCTGTTCTATGTCTTCCATATTATCAACGGGCAACTTGCTACTTGTTTACACCACCTTATAATTATGCCATGCAAGACTTGCTTACTCAACGCTCCCTCACACATTTGCTTATCTTTTTTAGTTTTTTTTGTTTTATATTGTGTTGGGGCGTCTTTCTGTTGTATACTTTACCGTTTTATCACTCTCTATGCGCTTTTGTGTGTGTGTATGCACAAGTGACGACAGAGGCCCATTTCTGTTGTTGTTTTTTAGTGCGTTACTGCAGTTGCTGCTGCTGCTGCTGTAATTTCCACTTTTGTGGCGATTACTTCATCTGCAGTTTATTTCCTATATGCTTGGGGAACACATGTAACTGACCCACGCTAAAACTGACCAGCGCAAAAAGCGCAACGAAGCCAAAAAGCCAAAACTAGCGGCACAAGCAACAACAAAATTTGCACAAAAAGCCGGTTGAAGGCGACTCTTACATATTTACACGCACCAGCGCTCATTGAACACACACAGCAATATTACCAACAACAACAAAAGCAACAACAACAACAAGTAGCGAACAGAAAGCAAAAGCAGCACGACACAAAAAACCTGTAACGCAAGCAGCGACGTTGACAGAGCTTTTAAAACATTTGCAGTCCGCCGTCTTGATTATGTCAAATTCATGTTTACTTCATTTCCTCAACCAAATGCGGCAACCAGAAGAGAAGAGCGAGCAGCAGCAATTTCACTTTCGTTCAACTTGAAAAGCTGCAGAGCCAGCGAGTGTGTGTGTGAGAGAGAGAGACACAAAGAGCGCGTGCAGCAACTGCATTGGATGCTGCTGCTGTTAGCTCACTGGGGCGTTGCTGCTGCCTTTGTTTTTGTATTTGCTTTGCTTTGCTCTGCCGTCGCATAGTTTCGGTTTCATTTTGTAACTGTAATGTCTGTGCCATTGTTGTTGCCTGGTGCTTGACAGACGCACGCAAAGCTTTTTTTGTCGTTGTAGTAGTAAGTAACGTAATAACGTAATGCGCTTTAAGATTTCCACATGCAACGCGTCGTCGTCGTCGTCGCGTGTTACGTTTTGGTGCCAAGTCCAGCGTCGACGCCAGCGACTGCTTGCATTGTTTTTGTTGTTGTTGTTAGGTAATCGAGCTAATAATGCGCTCACATCAATGCGTCGCTGCGACAGCTCCTGCATCAACTATGCGAAGGTCAGCTACAACAACAACAAATAAGGCGCCACAATGATATTTTCGATTACAGGTTTTTTTTTTGTTTTGTTTAATATTTTGCTATTAAAATTTTCGTGCTTTTCGCGCTGTCAGTTTGTGAAAAATTCTAATTATAAATGAAACAATTTATTACCGGGTTTTAAAAATAAAATGCAATTTATGTGCAAAGTCAGGCGGCGTTGAATAGTTAAAGTTAAACCGGTTTGAGGCGGCAACAGAGTTGCCAACTTTTCTGAATCAAAACGGGGTATTTTAAAGGGAATAATTGCTGAAAACAAACGAGAAAGAACGGCTATCTTCGGGGTGCCGAAGCTACATATGCATATACTCTTGCAGTATATAGTCTTTATACAAATCTCAGTTTTCGTCTGATTGTTCCTATATATAGGAGCCATGTGGTCCGATTTTGATCAAATTATAGGAAACTATGTATATGAAGTAAAACTGAGAGACTAGTTCGCATAGAAACTGATTCAGAATATATATATGTACTTTGTTGGGTCGGAAACGTCTCGTTCAGTCCATTAGACATATCGTGACAAAATTATAAAACCCCCTGCTAGGGTATAACTAGAATAAATATATTTAACTAGAATAATGGTATCTATCTTAATAAATTGGTTGCTCACGGCCAGCGATTAAGCTGATTAAAAATTAAGAAATTACATTGCTAAATTGCAAACAATCTAAAGAAGTGGCAACACTGGCCAGCAATAACAACACAAAAACCAAAGAAATAATATAAAGTGATAAAATAAAAGTTTTTCAATTGCTTATTAACCAGCCAAAAACAAAAATGATGTCGCTTTCGCAAACACATGTTAAAAGCTGTGAAAACAATGAAATAAATTTATAGAGAAAAAAACCAATTATTAACTTTTTCATGCATCATTTTGCAAAATGTATTTCTCTCCCTGTGTCTGTGTGCTTGTGTGTGCAAGTGTGTGCGTGTCGCGCTTCATTAATCAACATTAATCAATTAATCACTTTTAAATAATAAATGCTAATTTTATTGCTTAGATATTATTTAGCGACTGCTGCGTCTTTAAACTGCATCAAAAAATTGGACGACATTGTGAATTGGATTTACGATTCGATAATAAACAACAAAACCAACAACAAAACATATTTTATGCCAGTATTTTTTTCTGACAAGTTTGGTGAGTACATTTTTCAAATCAAATACTATAGTTAAATTTAGTACCCATAAAATAAATTTGAGAAAGAATAAAATTGTTGATGC
Source organism: Hirtodrosophila confusa (assembly GCA_035043065.1). Classification (NCBI taxonomy): domain Eukaryota; kingdom Metazoa; phylum Arthropoda; class Insecta; order Diptera; family Drosophilidae; genus Hirtodrosophila; species Hirtodrosophila confusa. The sequence continues at coordinate 9,863,319 of JAWNNI010000148.1, forward strand.
AGATCTGTCAAGGAGGTCAACATTAGTCTGTACGCCAAATTTTGTGACTAGCTTCAAATAAAATTTTGAAGATTTACATAGGTTTCCGCCAAATTTTCGTGGAGGGGATCGATCTTGACACTTTATAAATCGAGGGTGTACACCAATATGTGTACCAAGTTTGGTTGCTCTAGCTTCAAGGTGTGAAAAAAAATTGCGTTAATACGGACAGACGGATATTTCACAAACCCAATATACTATTTTTCAAAAAAGAAAGTTTTATATGTAAATATATGAGGTCCACCAAAGGAGAATTTGCAAAATTTTTTAAGTTTCAGTCCATAGATAAAGGAAAAATGAACTATGCATATACAAACATACATAATTCTTTGAGAAATATCAAGAGGAAGTGTTGTTCCAATTATTCATATTACAACAAGTAAGAATGCTCTAGTCGAACATACCCGACTTTGAAACTCCCTGTAGCCAGGTCTACAACTTCCAAAGATGTGAAGATATAACATACTTACACATACACAACTACGCACGCATAGAAGCAACAGTGCATGCAGGGCGTTTCAAGTGGTGGCTGCGCTGCTTCTTCCCCCCCCGCTCTGCAGTACTGAATCCTGTTTGTTAAATAACTTCCCTGCTTGTTATCTGATCGACTTGAAATTTTGTCAGTCCATTAGGAATGAGTAAAGTATTATACATGCCAAATCTCAAAGCTTTATCTTAAATTTTTTTGCTGTTAAACGTTTTTATCGAATTGCGGGGGTTGGTGGGGGGATACTGATTAAGAATATAAATACTTTATTGGGTCGAAAATGTCTCCTACTGCCTGTTACATACATTTGCACAGATTTAATGCCCCCTTTTTACCCATTTTATGGGTGCAGGGAGAAAAAATCTGGGCTATAGCTTAACAAACCTACAATCTTATTTCTCCCAAAGAAGGCACGCTTTCATACTGTTAGAATGATTAGCTTAAGACAATACTTAGGCCTTTCTATGAGAAACTTATTTATGAACTTTTATTTAAACAGTTATATGTTTGATGTGTAAAGTTCGCAAAGTAAGATTAACCCATATGACCAATGTATTAATAATTAGTTATTGAAAATAATTTAATGCATTACTTATGAGTATTTTGACAATACATATGTGAAAATATCTTGTCCCAAAATGTAAGAGCTATAAAACCAACTGAATAAATGGTGTCATTAAAAAATGACAATTTAATTTAATTGCTTAAAACTAATCTTAATTTGAATGCTTACCTTCAAAATTGAATGAAATGCGCAAAGACTTGGCTGTTCTCAATAACAATGATGAAAGATTGCATTAGGAATGTGGGAAATTAAAGTTTGATATCAAAAGGCACATAATAAAAAACCGTTAAATAATTAATTTAAATTAACATTGGATTGATACTCTAAAAAAGCAATTCTAGATGGCATACAGAGAATCACAGGCAAAGTAGTAATATTTTTAGCCTCGAGCAATATATCATTAAATCTTATTTAGTGGGACAGCCACTGATTGCCCCTCAGGGCTCTTGACTTTCACATGCCAGAACTTGTATTGAGTGATGGGGAAAAACCCCATTGCGGAGATACTTAAATACTTACTTCAACACTCGAAAGACTTGTTGTTTTACATCCGCGTGCCGGTACACGTAACACGTTGCGTATGCGCAATTCTCTTTTATGTGGCCTAACCACAAAAGGTGTATAATGAACTATTTATAAAGTGTGAACCTTTGAAGACCATTAAGACTTGACTTTAAATGTGAGATCGAAAAACTATTGCGTAATCTCCAATATCTAGTTATAGAAAGTTATCAAATTTATCTATTTACTGTGCTTTAAAATAAGAACCTAGAAGCTGTGTTTCTTTACTTCAGCGTTCTATTTTGAATATCTTTCTTTCCGCTTACCAAAATGTGTATTTTCCTGGCTTAGAATTTAATACTATACTACACAGTTTCGATTAGAAAGTATAATATTGACAATATTGACTATATTGTTTTCGATTACTCACAAAGCATTTTCCCTATCAGCGTCTTAAACTCTAACTGTTTGCACATTCATTATAATAGAAAAATTCAAATTCAAATAATCAAACAGATGATTTAGAAATTTGAGAATTGAACTTATTTCTATACTCCTATACTATATACTATATAGAACAATTGAAATTAATTAATCTAACGGATGATTTAGTATTATGAGAATTGAAATTATTTCTATACTATGCACCTATTAATATTATTAAATTAATAGGTCAGGGGAGTATTTAATTTCTTTAGTTTCGTAAAAAACTTCTTTGCTTAATTTACGATAGGTTAGTTAATAGTAAGCCTTAGGCTGAAAATTGCGGAATTGGTATGGACTAGCGGCGCTGCGGGCAGTATAATCTAAAATTTAAAAATCATCAAAGGAGACCCCGAATTTAGTTTTCCCTTACAACCATAATATAAAGTATTAAGTAAACAATAATAAATATTGCAAACAGAACCCGTTTAAGCTCTTGGGCACAACATAGTTTGCTTACATAATAATATAATTAAACAATAAGCCTTTAACATAGTTTTGTTAATTACATCCACTTTTATGGTCATTTGAACTCTTAATCTCACAATAGTTATGCTCATTTTAGTTAGTTTACTTAAAACTTATCTTTTTGATCATGTAGTATTTAATAAGATAGGCCCATCTATAGATATGATGTATTTGTGATAAGTTTTGTGTCCAAACTAGCTTCGTTATAACAAAACTGATCTGCGAATGGTAGAAAACAATCCATTCAACAAATTTGGAGTATCTATCGTATACTAACAGACTAAGGGCCGATTTTTCCAAGCCTAAGTAAAGTTCCCATTAGCTAATTGTTAGTTAAAGTTAACTGTTTGTTAAAGTGCTCCTAATGCAATCTCAATTTTTCAATAGACTTTTAGGTTTTTGTATAACTAATGGCAATAATGTTGGAATTGTGGCAACGTTGTTTTGTAAAGCAACTGATTTTTGGTGACTGGTGGCAACACTAATGTGACATTTTTAAAAGTGAATTTAAAAATTGGTAAAAATTAAAAGGAAGCGGTAAAAATTGTACAGCAGGGGAAGAAACGGATCTTGTTGCGATTGTTAAGGCCAACCAGATGGTTCTGGAAGGTATAAAATCTTTCAGAGACTGAAGATAAATCGCTCAGCAACAGTTGTCAAACGGTTAGCCAACGGTTGCAATCAGCTGCTTTTATTTAGCTTCATAGTCAGCTAAGGTACCTGTTAGTGGTACCTGTTAAGGAACCTATAGTGACTAGTGCCTTAACTTATAAGCTTTAGCTTGTAGCACTAGGAAAGATCAAATAAATAAATAAACTAGAAAAAAAGAAAGAAATAAAAGTCACATTGCCTACTGGGAGTATTGAAAAAAATCAAATTTGTGTCAAACTAATTAGTTAACTGACTCGTAAGCGATAACTTAGGCATTGAAAACTCGGCCCTAAGCAATATTAAATAGTATGTATAAAATAAATGCTTTATAGAGCTGTAGATGCCTCTGCAACACTTTATAAACAATTTGAACTAAACGATGCCTTGACGTGTATGTTTAATATTGATTTTTAAAAAACTGGATTTTTAAAATATTGCTTACCAAAAAGAACAAGTTTCTATAGTATTTGCTCATTATTTAGTCAGCATATTTGTCAGCTGGTCTGCATAGCATTTAGCTAGGGTATTTAAATATTCGTCACGCCCAAGTTATTATTAATTCTCGCTTATTTAATTTCATCGGCACTTAATTATAACTTTTGCCTGCGTCATTCTAACAACAGCTGATGGTTTCTGTTTCTGTTTCTGTTTCTATTGTTATTATTGTTGTTGTTTTTGTTGTTGCCCACCCCCCAACGAGTTTGTTAATTTGTTTGTCGTTGAATCCGGTTCTAAATCTTATTTCTGGTTTTTTTTTCTTTTCGAATCTTTCATTTTTGTTTTTCAAGTCGCCAACAAAATTTGAAGTGGCTTGTGTTGGAAATAAAATTCCTTTGTTTGCCCCCAAAAGACTTCTTGTTGCTTGTTTATTAATTTTGATATTTGTATTCATTTGAGGCTTTTCCATTTCCGGTACTGTGTTCAAAATCAGCCTCAGTTTTCGACCCTTCGGTATTGCTCTGTTTATTCAACTAATTTGGCGCTTGGATTGTTGCATTGAGCTGCCTGCTGCCTGTCACTTGTCTGTGGCTGTGTCTGTATCTGTATCTCAGTTTCTGTTTTGGGATATCTGGGCGCCTAAACGCTTAGTCACGAACCGAAACGCAAAAGTGCAAATCCATCTGCCACTTGGCAACTGGCAGCTGGCATCTGTTTTTTATGTTTATACACGAAGAGAAATCCAAGCACTCATGCACTTTATGCATAGGTTATGCATGCATTATCCATAAAATCGACAAATTTTATAGCTGAACATACATTTATGTATTACGCAGAATTTATGTGTAATTAAAGTTGTGATTCACTACTTGATAATCATAAATTTACCCATAATTGTTATTTATGAACAAAACTTCATAGATTTTGTAAAATTTGTGCATAACTATTCACAATACTAGACTAAAATCTTCATAAAAATTAAAGTATTTTTAGTGCAAATGAGTTTGTTTCTTTATTCCTATTCCTACACGAAAATGTACAATAGCATATTCATTTATTTATTACTATATTTGTAAGTTATTATAAAAATGCCAAATAAATATAATCATCCTTGGGACTCGAACTTGCATTTCGTTGTCCAAAGGCTTCAATAGTTCACCTTTAGACATCTCGCCTAACGAGGATAACAAAATACTTAACAAGAAATTCAAAATGCCTGCAATAGTTATGCATATCAATACAGAATTTATGGAAAGTAATGTGTAATAAATGCATTAAGCAGATAACTGCTATGTAACTATTCATATTTGTATGATTAAGCTAAACATATAAATATACTGCGTAACATTTCTTTCCGTGTAGTTAGTATTATCTACCCACGATGAGATTTGTTTTGGTTTTGGTCTTGGCTTAATTAAGCTTCGTTTTTAAGCACGCACATGAAATATGCAAATCTTTTTAATTGAGTCTTATTCGCATCTATGCATAAGATATTGCAAAATCTTTTCAGACATTTTAATTAAAACTTCAACTGAAATATCTACTCACAATTGTTGTCTTTATACATTTAATGAAATCTTTAACTGAAATATCTACTCAACATTGTTATCTCTTGTCTTTTCACAGATATCACCATATCCATCTAGTACTATCCAGCATGAAGGGCTGGTTCGACGCATTTCGAGACGATGGCGGTCCAACGCTCTATTCCTTCTCCAATCGCACACCCGTCACTGGCGATGTCTCCATTGTGGCCGTATCGGTTCTCTTTGCCACTTTCTATGTGGCTTTTTTGGTCATATTTCCGGGTGTCAGAAAACAGGTGAGTTAATTGTGACTTCGTTATGTACTCGTTAACTTAATAATACCATCAAAATACGACACTGCGACAATTATATCGGCAATGCTAAACAATGGACACTTTTTTAACAAAGAAATCATACATTTTATGTGTAAAAGACTATAAACCCCATAAAAAATATAAATATACGAGTACATAGTACTTGAAATATCAAATATGCCCCAAACTAAGAAGAATTCCTGTAAATAATTTTCATTTGATTTTGACTTCATTTAAAAATCTAGTCACATATACAAAAATAGAATAGAACTCTCCACGGCTGGTTTTAACTTGATTTGATTTCATTTAAATTGAATATACAAGCTTGTACTTTTTGGTTATTTAATTACCTTTAATTTTATAGCAAAACATGCACACATAATATATGAAATATTTTTGACCACTTGCCAATTAATAGTGGTTTAAATTTTAGACCGATTTTTCATATAGCAGTTATATGATATAGTGATCCGATTCGGCCTTTTCCGACATATCTACTGCCTGAAGCAATAGGCTACGTTTTCTGAGTCAGAATAGCTTTCAAATTCATTTGGAATGCATTTGTTTTAAATGAATTAACCTGTATTATAGGAAATTAATTTCTCAAACATGTTATAAGATTTAATGTTAATTAGTCTATTCAGTCTGAAGTTTTTAGATCTATTAAGTTAGTAATAGCAACTTTGGTCTTGTTCCCCGAACGAGTTTTGTCATTTCAAGGATTTTCACTATTGTTCGATTAACATCAAGGCCAAAGAACCTGTTCTATACTATGTACGCGTAATGGGTAATCGGTTTTATGCTACCATATTACGATTTAATTAACTTAATGATATCGTCTGGTACGTGTATCATAGTTAGTTCTCACGGTGCTGCCGCCCTGTCTACTCGTAATTAAACTGACAACTGCAATCATAATCGTCGGCACGTTTCCAATAGATGTCAGATAAATCTATAACCCGTTTTGTGGCGCGCCCTTTTCTACAGCTGGGGTATTCAGTTAGGCAGCTTGGCCAATTGAGAGACTCATTCAATTATCGCGCAAACAGATGCCAGCAAATTGGCCAAAGTCTATGGCTATAATTGGCCATAAATGGCCTTAAATCGCTTATGGATGGGTTGTCTTATGTAATTGCCCGCCGGGCGTTAAAATTTACATACCACTACGCTGAGTTACACCCAGTGCCAAGGCAATCCAATACGAGTAACTTTAACATCATAATCTTTATTTAATTTGTTTTGCAGAAATTCACGACATTCTCGACGGTCACACTGAGCCTCTTCGTGGGTCTAGTCATACTAAGTGAGTACCCGCTGACCTTAACACTCTCGTTTGCATATGCCAACTGTCAATTGCATTATCTTCTCCTTTCAGTCACCCGACTGGGCTCTGCGTGGCATGTGGCACATGCAACCATCATTGCACCATACAAAGCCTTCTCACGCGAGAAGCTGCCGGCTCGAATCGGCACCCACATTGGCCTCATGCATGTCAATGTAACACTGACGGGTGAGTTATTACTACAATATAGATATTGTATATATATCGAGGACCGTAATGGTTATAAGTAATATTTTAGAAATTACTGGTTAAGCATTATTGCTTGAGTTTTCAATTATTTTGAAACTTATTTATTTTTTTTTTTTTTTTTTTTTTATTTTTTAGTAATTGAAATATCAGTTTGATTAGTACACTATTACCTATTAAGGCAACTTAAGCTAGTGTGAAATTAAAGGAATAAAACTATGTCTAGACGATCTAAAATATTATATACAGCTATTTACATTATTATTTACATTATGCAAAGGACTTTGGGGTAAAAATTAGGAATTAAGAGTTATTAATATAAAGAAAAATAGAATAGGATAGAAATATATAAATGTTAGGTCAAGAGCCGGTGTGGAAGGTCTTGAGGGTGATGACGTTTAAGTCTTCTCCTGGCTCTCAGCCCAAAGTTGCGCAGTCGTCTAGCAAGACGGTTTGGATGGGATGCTAATCTCTCCGTGTATCTTCCAGCTATGCTCTGGATTCTGTCACCTATCGGAGGAACATTCAGGTCTCTCTCAATATCCCTGGTTCTCATGTACCAAGGTGCCCCTGAGATTTTTCTTAATGTTTTGGCTTGCAGTACACGGAGCTTGTTTAGGTGTGACTTGGCTGCAATTCCAAACACTTGGATAGCGTAAAACATACTTGGAGCTAGTATGACCTTGTATATTTTTGTCTGGTGGCGATTTTAATGCTAAGCATTCCTGGTGGGGAAATTCTAGGGCATGCTCCAGAGGCAAACAGTTGCAGGAAGCCATTGCCAATGGGCCGTATCAAATATTGGCAACAGGCGAGCCAACTTTCTACTCCTCCAACTCCCGGCTAACTCCTACAGCACTGGACTTCTTTATAATAAACGGATTCCATACGAACAGACTTACAGTGCAATCTCATCATGAGCTTTCATCGGATCACCTTCCCCTTGTAGCTGTTCTGTACAACTCACCAATAAGGAAAAATAATCGCCCGCTGCTACTTGCACACAACGCAGAAACTTATTTATGAATTATTTCTTTAGTTTTCATATTTTGCTCTAAGAATAATATTAATTTTTCGATTTTTTTCGCTCTGTGATAAAAATTATAAGTTGATTTTTCTATTTCGTTCTTAAATTATTATTATTATTTCATGTTTTTTTTTATTGTAGTATTATTTGCAGCACATATTTCGTAATAATCTGAATAATCGGAAAGGAAGTTCTTATTTTGTATCTTATTAGAATTTATACTCTGTTTAAATATTTTTTATTTTTTTGTTTTTTGGAACTTGCAATGTCTGTCTGTCCTCTAAAGCTAGAGCAACCCAACTTGGTTAACATGATGGTGCACACCCCAGTTCATAAAGTGTCATGGATATATACTTAATTTCAAAAGATTCGGAACGGTTAATTTATAGACTGCTGTCTGTATAAATAGTTGGAATATTTAAATTTTTCAGCTGTCAGCTTTGCTTCAAGTTGTGCTGAGCAGGTCTCAGGCTTAAAAAGCTGTTTAAATAACATTTGACTGTTATTGCTCGTTAACATTAAATGTAAATGTTTGTAAAAGCGCGTCAGTTCTTTTTGCAAGCTTTTAAGACTGAGAAACCCGACGTACGACAATAAAAGGCAAATCACTGTTTTCTCACTGTTTTCTTCGATTACAAGGAGTTCTTGCCAAAAGGTTGGTCAATAAAGAATATTACCTTGAAGTTATGCAATACGAAGAAATCCCTCAAAATGATTCATGGCTTTTGCATCGCGATAATGCACCTCATCACTATTTGTGGTACATACGTCATATACTTGTACTGTAATTAAAGTATTTATGCTGTTTTCCAATTATTCGGAGTTCCTATTTGATTATCTAAGTTTAATTGGCTTGGAGTCATTTTATACAATACCAAAAAAGGAAAAACTTTTTAACTTCGCTTACCATGTACATTTGTTTTCATTTATTCCATGTCCATAAAGGGACCAAAAAGAATGTAGTATTCAAACGAATGTTCAATTCAAAAGACACTTAACACACATTCTTGAGGTGGAGTAACTGAATTTTGAAATAGACTTGACCTGTTTATGGTATACAGTAACATACATAACAAATTTGGTGTCTCTAGCTCTTATAGTTTCTGAGATCGAAGCGACAGAGACCCAGATCGACTCGGATATTGATGTTGATCA